>JAGSXJ010000019.1:600000-777372 GCA_020726575.1 Plectosphaerella plurivora | reverse complement strand
CCGCGCCTGCATGCGTCACTGTCATGGTGGGACACTGAACTTTTTAGTGGGCCCCCAGTCAAATCCTTTTTGCGAACAGCGGCCTGAGCCGTCAGTTTCCGATCGTCGCAGTCAATTGATTCACTATCTACACAGAATAAGGCAACCCACGCGCAAGCTGAAGATCATTCAACATGCGTGTCGTTCTTGTCAGCGGAGGTGTCATCTCTGGCGTCGGCAAAGGTACGAGTTCTTGTCCCCAGGCTGCTGGAGGCGGGAGTTGAGCCAGAGTCTCTGGCGACAACATGGCCCAACACTATCAAGAACTACATGCAATTTGGAAAGACGCGGGCATTTACTGACCCGAGTATTCTACAGGCATCATTGGTACATTTGGCCCCTACGAGACGGGCAAAGACCATCGACTGATCCAATACTACAGCCAGCAGCGCGGGCCTGCTTCTCAAGACTCTCGGTCTCCGGGTCACAGCAGTGTAGGAAGCTTGCCCTGAAGGATTATTTTGGAGACTCCCAGGCTTACAGAGGAAGAAAATGCGATGGCTACATCAACACAGACGCGGGCACCCTGTCGCCTTTGGAGTAAGGCTGCTGATGAACCCCGAATTATTCGTCGCTAACCTTGGTCCAAAGGCACGGTGAATGTTACGTGCTCGCTGACGGAGGAGGTGAGTCTGCCTTCCAGCGCAGAGTCCCGTGTATCTGACATGTCTGGACAGAAACCGATCTCGATCTTGGCAACTACGAGAGGCATGAATACCCAATTGCTCTCCGGAGCCACCAACACTAACGCTGGCGTAGGTATCTCGGTATCCAGCTTGGCCATGAGAGCAACATGACCACTGGCAAGATCTACAAGCTTGTCATTGTAGGGAAACCGCTGATTCTCCCTGCGGAGCTGCGGAGCAGCTGCTGACACTGTCCTCCGTAGGACAAAGAGCGACGAGGAGACTACCTCGGTAAAACGGTCCAAGTGTTAGTGACCCAAGCCCCTGTGACATGCAGGATGCTTGAATCTGTAAAACTCTCACTAACACGTCCTTTCAAAGGGTTCCTCACATCACCGACGCGATCCAGGAGTGGATCGAACGTGTGGCCAGGACTCCTGTGGATGACTCTGGCGAGGAGCCTGATGTCTGCATTGGTATGATAACCCCCTACCCAAGAAGCCCACGAGCTAACAATGTTCCTAGTGGAATTGGTACGTCCATGTCTTGACAACAGCAACAGAGTAGTTACTGATCGGCGATGTTTCGATAGGGCGGCACCATCGGGTATGTCAAATGCGCAGACAGCTCTGCATGATGTTAAAACTAACCATCCCCAAGTGATCTGGAATCGGGGCCCTTCGTTGAGGCTTTGGTGCAGCTGAGGCACAAACTCGGACGCGACAACTTTGTCAGCATCGGAGTATCTTATGTGCCCCTCATCCATGGCGAGGAGAAGACGAAGCCCACCCAGAACGCCGTGAGGTCCATGCGCAGTGCCGGTCTGATTCCCGACGTGGTATGTTAGCAGACCCCGCTGCACGGTGAAATTGATGACTGACAAACTTGTAGATCGCCTGTCGATGCGAGCGCTCGCTGGATGATGCCACCATCCAGAAGATTGCCCGAAGCTGCCAAGTGGAGTATGAGCAGGTCATCGGAGTGCGAGACATGGAAACTATCTACCAGGTCCCGCTGCTTCTCGAGGAGCAGGGCTTCCTCAAGCTCTTGCAGAAGGGTCTTGCTCTTGACAAGCAGATACTCTCCCCTGGTATGGCCGACCGCGGACAGGCGCTTTGGAGTCTCTGGAAGCAGACCGTGGTTCCGGAGAAGCACCTGGAGCCTCTCACCATTGCTCTTGTCGGCAAATACGTCGTACTGGATGACGCCTACCTCAGCGTGAGGAAGTCGCTCGAGCACTCGGCAATGCGGTGCAAGCGGAAACTCAACCTCATCTCTGTTGATTCAGAGCACCTTGAGCACGACATGCAGCAGAAAGATCCTACCAAGTACCACAACGCGTGGAAGGCGGTTTGTGAGTCCCAGGGCGTTCTCGTTCCCGGTGGATTCGGATCTCGCGGCGTTGAAGGCATGGTTGAGGTGACAAAGTGGGCTCGCGAGCGCAAGATTCCTTTCCTTGGAATCTGCCTCGGCATGCAAGTGGCCGTCATTGAGTACGCTCGCAGCATCCTTGGCCTCAAGGGCGCTACATCCGAGGAAATGACCAAGACTGGAGAGCATCTCGTGGTGGTCTTCATGCCGGAGGGCTCCAAAGAGTAAGGCTCATATTGTCGCCAAAAATAAGTCGTAGATGCTAATACACTGGACAGGCAGATGGGCGGTACCATGAGGCTTGGCGTCCGCAACTCACACTTCAAAGCCGGCACTGAATGGAGCAAGCTTCGCGGAATGTACGGCGGCGCCGAGATTATCGAGGAGCGCCATCGCCACCGATACGAGGTGAATCCCGACTACATTGAAGCACTGGAGAGCAACGGCCTTGTCGTCACAGCTCTCGACACCCTCGGCGAGCGTGTGGAGTGCGTCGAGCTGAAGGATCACCCCTTCTTCGTCGGGTAAGTACACCATTCAAACCCCCCCAGACTCACTGCTGACCTGCTTGTCAGCGTCCAAGCACACCCCGAGTTTACCAGCAAGGTTCTGGCTCCGTCTCCCTGCATCCTCGGCTTTGTCGCGGCGAGTGCAGGCTGCCTGGACGAGATGATCAAGGCGGCGCACGAGAGGAAGGATGGCGTTGTGATTGGAACCGGAAACTCGTCGCACTTTTAGTTCTAGATTATACCACACAGTCGAGGGAAAAGCAATCCGAATGGTTAGACAGGTGGCTACATGGCGGCGTATCGGGTTGTTTCCAGTACTAGACGAATCGGCGTAATGGTTTTAACTAGTATAGATAAATAGGAAAAATCACGTTTCTAAAATATTACCTCTCTCGTATACTTAATACTCTAAAAATAATACTTATAAGATATTAAGATACAGTATATAGAGAGATTTAATTATTTTAATTAGATTTATAATTTTTAAACTAAAAATACTATCTTAAAAATATAAAGTAATACTATATAGTAAAGAAACTAACTACTAAACTATTAACTAAATTTATCAATTTAAATACTATCCTAGTAAAGTACCTACCTTAAGAAGCTAGCGCTATAGAGCTATCCGTATACCCGGGACATTATCGTTACTGTCGGCGGCCAGTCCGACTCAATAGCCGACCGAGCCTTGTCTTTCTTTCCCCTTAACCTCAGCAAGCTAATCCTTCTACCACTTCCACCCGCACGGAATCACCATCCTCACTTGGCCTCGACAATGATAGCCAGACTCCCTACCGCGGCGCGCCTCGCGTCGGCGCAATTGTCATCGTCCCGGCTGCTTCCCCTTGCCCGAGTTCAGCCCCGATGCGCCGCGCTTCTCAGGCAGAGTCTCATGCAGCAGGTCCGTTGCTATGCAGAGAAAACTGTTCAGGTGCCTCAAATGGCAGAGTCGATCTCCGAGGGCACCCTGAAGCAGTGGTCGAAGAGTGTTGGCGACTTCGTCGAGGCCGACGAGGAGATTGCCACCATTGAGACGGACAAGGTATGTGCCGTACCATCAACCGACGACATTGGAAGATTGTAATGACTCTCGTGGTAGATTGACGTGGCCGTGAACGCCCCCGAGGCGGGTGTCATCAAGGAATTCCTCGTGAACGAGGAGGACACTGTCACTGTCGGACAGGACATTGTCAAGATTGACACCGATGGACAACCTTCTGCTGGCGCGAGCGCCACCGAGGAGAAGAAGACCGAAGAACCCAAGGCTCCTGCTAGCCAGCCCGACACATCGAAGACCGAACCTTCGCCGGAACCCAAATCGGAGCCGAAGAAGGAGCCCGCTGCCAGCAAGCCTGCCGCGTCCCCTCCCAAGGCCGAGTCGAAGGATACCGCTGGAAAAGAGAGCTCTCAACCGTCGGCTGGCCCCGGAAGTCGCGAGGAGCGCCGCGTATGTACCCTCTCCGACCTTGCACCCACAGCAACCTCGCAGAGTTGATCGACCCAAGGATTGGGCTAACAATGCATCTAGGTCAAAATGAACCGCATGCGCCTTCGCATCGCCGAGCGCCTGAAGCAGTCGCAGAACACCGCCGCCTCGCTTACTACCTTCAACGAGGTCGACATGTCGTCGCTCATGGAGTTCCGAAAGCTGTACAAGGATGATGTCCTCAAGAAGGAGGGTGTCAAGCTTGGTTTCATGAGCGCATTCGCCCGCGCATGTGTTCTGGCCATGCGCGACCTGCCCGCTGTCAATGCATCCATTGAGGGCCCTAATGGAGGCGACACCATTGTTTACCGCGACTACGTCGACCTGAGTGTGGCCGTCGCCACGGAGAAGGGCCTTGTCACGCCAGTCGTCCGCAACACCGAATCGCTGGACATGCTCTCGATCGAGAAGGCTATCGCTGATATGGGCAAGAAGGTATGTCGACGGTCCTCATTGCATCGTATCAGTCATGTTTCTTGCGTGGTACTAACCAGACTCCTAGGCTCGTGACGGCAAGCTTACAATTGAGGACATGGCTGGTGGCACGTTCACTATCAGCAACGGCGGTGTCTTCGGCTCTCTGATGGGAACGCCGATCATCAACCTGCCCCAGTCTGCCGTTCTGGGTCTGCACGCCATCAAGGAGCGCCCCGTTGCCGTCAATGGCAAGATTGAGATTCGTCCCATGATGTACCTGGCACTCACCTACGACCACCGTCTTCTCGATGGCCGGGAAGCAGTGCAGTTCCTCGTCAAGGTCAAGGAGTACATTGAAGACCCCCGGAGGATGCTGCTGTAGGCAACCACTACCTGTAAGATAGCATGGCCGCGGAGAGGCGGACGGTGACACTTAGATATTGCATGGACATTGGCCGCCTGTATTTTGGCATCTTGGAGCCATAACCAATAAGAACCGGGGCGCGAAGAGTAGTCCGCGAAATCGCTGCCACCTCACAGAGACCCAAACACGCGTGGAAAACCTGCTGCAAGCTGAAACTTTGTCTGAGAAACAACATCGCCGCTATTCAGGGCTGAGGAGCCATGTATCGTGCTCCGCTCGCGCGCTTGGCACGAACGTCATGGGCGAAAGTTGATGTGGTTTGTACCTGCACGGCGAGTTCGCTGACTAATGGTCACCGTTCCAGTCGTCGGCGCCAGGGTCGATTGCTGCCTCAGGCAATACAAAGATCCACCAGTCGGCCTGGATTGTCTCGATTGACAACTACCAATCTCCTTGCTTGGGATTGGACGTTCAGACGCAACAGTCCGAGGAGCCGGCGTACAACCTCAATTGGCAGAGCTCCCAAAACGGACGGGTAGAGACGACTTCCTGCCTCGCCACACCCTCGTCTTGCGTCTTGTCTGGGACAACCGCCATCATGTCGACGCGACAAGCCGCCCTGTGAGCCACCAGTTCACCATCCGAGCCGCAGAGCCGTGAGATGATTTAGAAGCTAATTTGCTGCGTCGCCAGATCACTCTACCGCCGGTCGCTCAAGCTGTCCCTCGACTGGGTTGTCCATCGCAGCCTGTGGAGAGGACAAGCTCTGTACATCCGCTCCCTTTTTGAGGCCAACCGCAATGTCTCCGATGCTCGTCAGAAGAGGGTTCGTTCGATCCGGAGGCGTCATTTTCACCCTCGCGCTGCGAAGATACATCGTTTCTAACTCCTCTCGATCTTTCCAGGAGCTTCTGGCAGAAACCGAAAAGCTTCTCGAGAGATGGAAGCACCCCGATCCGTACACTCCGCCTACGGCACCTGGAGGTATGCTTGCCAGAATTCGCGAGAAGATGCATGCACTGACACTGTTGCTTAGGCTCCAAGTACGAACGGAACCTGCCACCTCCCATCCTCGACCGTATGTCCATAACCACTTCTCCCCGGAGCCATTTGATGTTTGCCCTGAGCAATGGATACTGACATTTCGAAAGCTCCCCCGCCAATCAAGTTTTAGCTCTGAGCGTGTATAAGAAGATATGGAAATGGGATGACCGAATGCTGGAGGTGTATGTAGATTAAATGACGCTCAGTTCTGATCCAGCGCAAGTTTTGTCTCTGAAACTTTGACATGACTGAAGAAACACGCCTCCGTAGACGACACGGCAATGATCGATTCAGACATGTCCCCTTCGACCGTGATATCAACTGATGTCGCCAGAAAACAAGCGATCATCGCTTCGACAATCCGTGTGTATCAGACGGGGCATAAGAAACAGTCCACTTGGAAAGGGATTGCGCATATACAACAGCTGTCCAAGGAACCAATGTGCTTTAGAAGGTGTTCTCATTCATGATCATATCGACCATAAGCCGTGGGGGATTATTGTACAACCCAAACGCGCGAAAAAATCAATCCTTGACCCTTAACCGTGACCCCGATGTCATGACAACCCAAGCGCAGCCGACCAGCAGAAAACGAGAAAAGACGGCAGAAACGAGATCACATCTCTTGGCTGCCAGAGGCCTTGGTGGCCTTGCCAGTCTTCTTGGGCAGAAGGTCTGGAACTGGTCAGCATCGGAAGATTCTGTGGTGGTGCGAAGTACATACTCTGGTGGATGTTGGGAAGGACACCGCCTTGCGCGATGGTGACGTGTCCGAGCAGCTTGTTCAACTCCTCATCGTTGCGGATGGCGAGCTGAAGGTGACGGGGAATGATGCGGGTCTTCTTGTTGTCACGCGCGGCGTTGCCAGCCAGCTCGAGGATCTCGGCGGCGAGGTACTCAAGAACGGCGGCGAGGTAGACAGGAGCGCCAGCACCGACACGCTGAGCGTAGTTGCCCTTGCGGAGAAGGCGGTGGACACGACCAACGGGGAACGCCAGACCGGCCTTGGAGGAGCGGCTGTGGATGGACAGTGTCAGCTGAAATGGTACTTTTTGACCGAAAAGGCGAGGCAACCCAAGAGGCTTGGGTGCGAAGCATGCTGCTGGGAGGTTGGAAACTCACGATTGCGCGTTCTTGGCACCACTGGCCTTGCCGCCGGACTTGCCGCCTCCAGTCATTTTGAATTTGGTTCGGGTGGTTGTTTGGGTGGGAAAAGTGTGCGTGAGCTGTTAGGCTGAATGACTGGCGTTGGATGCGTGTGGAAGGCGGGTTTTTGGGATGGCTGAGGAGATGAATTGATTGCCGGTCGCTGAAGGCGGGGAGTGTAGAAGTTAAGTAGTTTTCGCGTTGGATGTAGCTGCCTCCAGATCACCAGGCGCGTTTTGGAGCTAGTCCCAAAACGGGTCTACTCTGTTGTTTAGGTGCGACCTGCTAGACGCGCCCTCCCCGAAAATGACACGCATGGGTGCAGGCGCGCGCGCGGGCATGGACCGTGCCCACCTCGCATCTCCAGTGGGACCAAGCCTGGGAGGCAGGTGAACTTGATAGGCATCGTCGGGAAGATGGCCTCAGGTTCCACGGTTTTCGGAGCGGAGAGCCCTGTTGCCGCGATGAGGCAAGGCTGCGCCATGCAATCATAATGTGGTTTGGCGATATCTTTGAAGCCCGTCTTTTGAAGGAACAATGAGCAATCCGACAAGACTCTGCTCTCGTGACTCGAAACACTTGCTGGAAGCCTTGAATACTGACCTTATCGCCTCCAAGTCCTGACTTGCTGAGGCTGTATTTTGGCAAACGGTCGACAAGGTGCCCATGGAGTCAAGGCCGCCCCTTCCGCCGCGCAAGGAATGGGCCAAGCTTCAAGATTGGATCGGGGACTTCTCAGCCTGACACGTCCTGAAGCTGAATGGATTCGTGTATTCCTGCCCTCAGGCGGACGATGCAATAGTCCTGCCTGAAAGCAGGCCGCTTCCCGCCCGACATTAGAGGGGCCGATCCCTCATCCCTCCTTCTCCTTCCCCAGGCAGAGGAGCTCGGGCTCTTGTTATGCTCTTGGGGTGTGGCTGAGCCAATCAAAATATCGGGGCCTGTTGGAGGGTCCGAAAAGGAAATCAGGGAAACGGGGTAGCCTTCCATAATTCCAGGCCTCGCACAACGCGATTCGTGTCGTGGCTCCCGCGACGCCCCACTCTGCACCGCGACACACCCGGCCCCCCCCCCAAATCAGTCTGCCTCACGCGCATCAGATCAGTAACCACACTAGTGCACGTCGCGTCCAGCTACAAAAGCCCAAGGTTACCCGCCCGATTCTTCTCCCATCCACCCCAACTCTTCAACTTCACGCAACCGAACCTGCTCAACGTCGCACCTCGCACACTTCTCACCCAAACACCACCACTACCTCACCAATCACACCAACCGCCAAAATGCCCCCCAAGGCCGCTGACAAGAAGCCCGCCTCCAAGGCGCCCGCCACCGCCTCCAAGGCTCCTGAGAAGAAGGACGCTGGCAAGAAGACCGCCGCTTCCGGCGACAAGAAGAAGCGCACCAAGACCCGCAAGGAGACCTACTCCTCCTACATCTACAAGGGTATGTCGCGTCTGCTCTGTCGCGTCATTTCTGGTCCAGGTTTCTGACATTTCAATCACAGTCCTCAAGCAGGTCCACCCCGACACTGGTATCTCCAACCGTGCCATGTCCATCCTGAACTCCTTCGTCAACGGTATGTGCGCTTCCGGCTTTGTGTGCCTGGCTTCATCTGACATCTTCCTCTCAAGACATCTTCGAGCGCGTCGCCACCGAGGCCAGCAAGCTGGCCGCCTACAACAAGAAGTCGACCATCTCCTCCCGCGAGATCCAGACCTCGTACGTTCCTGTCTGCGCCTCTGGCTTTCTGGTTCTTTTGCTGACCCATCTGCAGCGTCCGCCTCATCCTTCCCGGTGAGCTGGCCAAGCACGCCGTGTCTGAAGGCACCAAGGCCGTGACCAAGTACTCCTCGTCCACGAAATAAGCTGCTTGGTCGTTGGTAGCAGGTGTTTTCTCTCTTTGGGCATGGATTTTCACTTGGCACAGGGTGCAATGATTTGAGGTCCCGCCGAAGCAATGAATTTGGCTTTTGGGGTCTCTTAATGCGTTACGGATGGTCTGCTTTTTGGGGGCAATGTCTTCACGGTCAATCGGGGTTTGCGGCTGTACAATACCTTGCGAACAGGGTTTCGGGCGAATAAACTCGTGCATATGAATACTTTTGACTTCCGCTGCTTGGTGTGACTTGGCTTTTGTGTATCGAGCTCTGCATTGCGGGTGCCCGCCAAGTGTCGTCGCCTCTAAGCATCGCGCCATCCGTCGCGCAAGTTCGTTTCTTGTGGTGCGTCTATCAAGACTTGCTCCTATTTGGCTTGAGACTGACTATACTTTGTGAATTGCGTTACGGACATGTCTGGAGTTAGAATACGCCAAAAAAGTATTGCGTCAACAGGCATTGATTGCATTGATGGATTCCGCAGTCGATGCTGTTCAAACTGGATGAATTTCATTCAAAAAATCGTCTGCCGACTACTGGAATCGAACCAGTGATCCCCGCATCTCGTGCTTCCCAACGGGTCTTACAAGTGCGATGCTTTAGCCCCTAAGCCAAGCCGGCTGAAGACAATACCAAATACGAGGAATCAGGGCATATAGTGGCAACTTGCCTGCCGGCATACCCTCGCATCATCAGCCTTTCATTCCCTCCACGCCATTGTTTTACGCACCTTGCTCGTTTGGGGGATTATCTATACGGCATAGTGACCATATTGCGTTCTATATGTAATATCTTGTGTTTGTTTCATCATTTTGGAGTATTGGTCGCCTCCTTGGCTAACTTCAGAGTAGCAATGGTTAAATGTGTTGGTAGACATAACAAAATGCTTGTACCTGATGTTCCGACAACACTTGGAAGTTGAGCGCCCCGGCCACAATCAACCGGGTTATAAATGTGCAGAACCATAATCACAGTGTACTTCTATCGTCCAGTCATCGTCTCTGTGTCTGACAATGGGGATGCTGTTGTCCCGCCCGTGCCAATAATTGGCTGGTTACATGAAATGTAAGATGGCCATGTGTGATGCCCCAAAACAAACATCATCGCACTACATGCTTTGGTAATTCATGGCCCCTCATGAGAGCATCGACACTGTACAATCACCATTGGTATGGCCAGTTACCAGATACGTGGTGGCCGGCGTATCGCTCACCGCGCCAGCTCACCGACACCCCATGCACGACTATCGATGATGAAGGTGACGGAATATTTTGACATACGGCATGCTAATTCAAGGGTGTCGCGCGGTGCAGTGTCACTGAATGCCTCGTTAAGCCGATGTACCAAGGCACACATCACACGAACGGGTATAGATTCGCCTCCCACGACGGCGGCAGCATTGCGAAGAAATGGTGATTGTACACTCTAATGTAGATATGATGTGGCCCTGGTATTGCCTAGCCCAGACCAGCTTTACCGCGCTTCACCTTCTGCTCAACGGGCTGTAGGATTCCCTTGTTGGAGGTTGTGCCAAGCGCCGTGCCGCTGCTCCAGCCCATTTTCTCAAGCATGAGACGGCCCTTGTTGCCCTCCCCGAGTTCAGGGGCGGATCCACCGACAATCTCACCATCTCGGTACGTGAGGTCTTTATTGCCCCCGTGAGAATTGACAGGCCGGGCTCCATTCATTGGCCGGTCTCGGCGAGGGAAATACTTGCGACCCACGCGCGACACTGCTGCCTCGAAATCATCCTCCGAATACGTGAATGTTCGAAGGGTGCGATACAACGTCGGCCGACGTTGATCACCTGCCCCGGTAGACTTCGACTTGATGTTGAACTTGTTGGCCAGCTCATGAATCACCTTCCTGGCCTGATTGTCCAAGGGAGGGAATGTGAGGCTGTGGTTGTGTCAATACGTGAATCTGCGCCCGACCGGAATGCGAGTACACACCTGGCTTGATTGCCGACAAGAAACGTCCTCAGCTCGACCGCAATCTGATCAAGCCTCATGCCAGTCTGATACTTGACCCTGGGGTCATCTTCTCGGGCCTTCGAGCCTAGCATACCCTGTGCCCGGAGTTTCTCTCGCTCCTTCCTCTTCTCGGCCTTCTTCAGCCGGCTGCTTTCGAAAGACATGAGCAGCTGATCCTCGAGCTCCGAGTCAGAAAGATGCATAAAGGAAGGCAGCTGTGCCTTGCTCCGTCGAGGTGGCTTGGCACCGGTGCTGAGTCCATGGGCACCAGTATCGGCAAGTGCTGAGTTCGCCTCGAGCTCAGCTGCTGTCTCATCGCCTCCGCTCGCCATGGCGGTATTAGTCCCCAATGTGACGGCTTCGACCATATCATCTGAAAGACCACCCGAGAACCCGTTGGCGCTGGAATTGTCGAGACCTCCAATGGATTGACCGGTAAAGGAAGTGTCCCCCGGAGCGGCGAAATTTGTTTTCTCCGCCTCAGATTCCTCGGAAGCCATGTCCTCGTCACTGTCTTGTTGCTGCATGTTTGCGATGTAGTCGGCAATCAAGGCATCTTCGTCGTCCTTCGCGGTCGCGGCGTCCAGGTGCGCCCCAGAGATGCGTCCCGCCGATCGTCCTTTGCGGTTCTTCTTGTTCTTCTTCATCTCATTCTTCTCCCGCTTCTTCCGCGTTCTCGGGCTTACCACGGCAGCAGGCGGCACGACACCTTCCAAAGTTTTAGCGAGTCCGTCCACAAATCCAATCTCACTCCGCAAATCCCGCAGATCGAATGTCTCCCTCGTTGAGGAACCAGCAGGTTTAGTGTTTCCAGACTTCTGAAGCTTGCGTCCATGATGACGCCTGCCCTTGAAAAGGATGACCTCTTCTTGGCTGTTATCTGAATCTGAAACGTTGACGGCCTCGATGGTCTCGTCTCTGGAAGGCTGAACCACTCCCTGGGAACCCCTATCTGCCACCGGCGCCGCAACTTTGCGGGATGGCTCTCCAGTGGTGTCGAAAAAGAAGATGGACGATTGAGGCGCCTCAGCTCCTTTGTCGTCAGATTCGCTGGGGAGGTCGACGGCGGGAGTCGATTGCAGCTGTATAGCTGTCCGAGGGCTGTCGTCATGTGCGGCAGGCGAGTTGCCGCCATCAACGACAGCGTCGGATAAGCACCCCGCGAGCCCCGCCGTCGAGTCAGATTGCTCGACTGGGCGCTCGACAACGGGGACCTCCGCGCCTTGTTCGGCTGTTATGTCGGTGCTCTGAATCTCAGGAGTGGGCGAAGTCTCAGCGGCCGGGCCTTCGACATCCGCCTGTGCAGCGGCTCCGTGATCATTAGGAGATGTGTGCAAAATGCTGCCCAATGCCTCCAGCGCCTTTTTCTGGAGTTGGTCCTCGAGTTGCCTCAGAGGATCAACACAGCCGGCGCTGACGAATGAGACCGGGCGGCTCCTGAGACGCGAGTCCTTGCTCCATGCTGTTGACCCGTGAGCCGTACTCCGAGCCTCATCCGCTAACGTGAAAGCCTCTGCGTTTTTATGAGTACATGGGTGCTCTCCGAGCATCCAAAGGAGCACATACCGCTGGGTTTGTCAACCCCGAGGAGCAGGAGGCGTTTGGAGTTGCGTGAGGTAGATCCCCCGTTGCTCCCCGAGAATTCAGGGCCACGATTTCCGCCCCCTCGTTTTTGTCGATTGCCTCGCGACATGCCCATCGCGGCGCGACGCGGCGCGTAACAGTCGGGTTCCTGTGGGGGGGGGGTTAGCGAAATTTGGGTGAGCCACATCAAGCAAAGGCGCGCATACTGAGCAACTGTAGGTGTGAGGTTGTAGTTCAAACTTGAGACCAAAGCGAATTGTAAATTTTCCGGGTTGAGCAGGTCTGCCAATGTTACCTCATCGATTGCATTTACTGACTGTTGGGCGGTGCAGTAGTCTTTGGTTTGAATGATTCACCTCCGGATTAGTTTGCAAACGTAGAGACCCACTATGCGCTCGGGAGTCACCACCTGTCACAGTGAATCGTCACGCCAGGTGCGTGCGTTGCTCGGGTAGGTACACCGAGCACCAATTATCTGAAGTGAGTGTACGAGTACAGCAGAGATCTACGCCCGATGGGGCCCTCCCACCGCAGTACACAGGTAGCCGGAAGGCTCAGTATCTGCTGTAGTTCTGTACGAGCTTGACAACAGGTAGGGAGGCAAGGAGGGAATGAGGATGTGATCCATGTCAGAGAGCCGATGGTGTTGTCAGATGCCAGCAGGTGAGGCAGAGTCCTAACACGCCAGCAGGTTGTCCCACTGCACACAATGGTAGCAGCCAGCACAGACCTGAGTGCACGAAGCTCTGGCACCCTCCAGTGCCTCCACCCACTGCAGGCAGGCACGCCCCGTGCCCACCGACCTAGCAGATAGCGACCAGTCATATTGAGCGGGAGACATACCTCCCTCCCCCGCCACTGTCACGGGCACACATTCCTTCATACCTACCCAAGACCGATCACCTACCAACGACCAGGTCGTGAGCATCCGCAACCGTTTCGCACCTACCCGACAGACAGCATACCAACGCACGACAATCAGCCAAGTACCCCCTCATCCCGCTCATTACGTCTGGCCCCAGCGCCGCACCGAAAGCCAGGAGAGCATCCGATCACAGGCACACCGAGCCCCGTTAAGTCTAGGCAGCTTCCCACAGGGCCACCCGCAGGTTGTACTGCTCTCCAGGCGACCTAGTCCGGCCTGCTCATGGGAAATGGAGACGGCCATAGCTGGGATTGATCTTGGTCGATATCGTCGTATCGTTCAGATGTTCTGGGACCCAGAGCCGACAAATGATCAGTCGAGGAACAACCCAATATGGTGTCTTGGTAACAGATACCAGCTCGACCCTGGCGGCAATGAGGCTGTCAGTGAGATCAGAGGAGACCAACAGGACGGATACCAGACTACCGATACCCCCGCAACCCAGCCTGCCTCGCTGCATGGAGCATCCGAAACCACGGCAGCGCCTTCTTCTGCAGGCCCTCCCGAACCGTCATCGCGCGAAAAGAGCCCTCCCTCTCAAGCCCCCGAAGGAGGATGGCCGACCGGTTTCCTCGATGACTTTGAGTCGAGATTCTGGATGACTTATCGATCCGAATTTGAGCCCATCATGAAGTCAACAGACCCTCGCGCGCCGTCTGCGCTCTCTCTCGCCATGCGGATCAAAGGACGCCTCGGGGATCAGGGTGGATTCGAGTCCGACAGCGGATGGGGCTGTATGATCCGATCCGGTCAGATGCTGTTGGCAAATACTATGAGCTTCCTACAGTTGGGACGAGGTCAGTCGGAAAGTTCCCTCTCATAAACTGTCACTGACAGTTGTTGGTTGCAGAGTGGCGCAGAGGAGAAGCAGTGGGTGTAGAAAGGTCGCTACTGTCCAGATTTGCAGATGACCCGCGAGCTCCCTACTCTCTTCACCAGTTTGTAGAATATGGCGCAGCGGCATGTGGGAAATACCCCGGCGAATGGTTCGGCCCGTCGGCCACCGCAAGATGCATCCGGTGAGAAAGTCCCCTGTTCCCGACCCCAGTCTCCCTTTCCAGGGTTGAGTTTGGTGGATTCCTACTGGGCCCTGGCTGACAATGTTAGATCGCTTGTCGAACGGAATGAAACCAAGCTCAGAGTCTACTTCACTGGAGACGGACCCGATGTCTACCAAGATCGGTTTATGGATATCGCAAAGCCGCATGACGGCACATTCACCCCTACGCTCATACTCGTAGGAACGCGACTCGGGATTGACAAAATCACACCCGTGTACTGGGAAGCTCTTGTAGCGGCTCTTCAGCTACCCCAATCTGTTGGCATCGCAGGGTAAGGCAGCCTCACCTCTCACGTGCTCTCTGCTTGTGCCTAGCTGACCCGTCTGAAATGCCAGCGGCCGTCCATCATCGTCACACTACTTTGTCGGAGCGCAAAGCCCCTTCCTGTTTTACCTCGATCCACATCACACACGGCCCGCGCTACCGTACCACGAAGCCCCTGAGCAATATTCTGCAGACGATGTTGACTCTGTCCACACTCGCCGCTTGAGACGCCTACACTTGCGAGAGATGGATCCAAGCATGCTACTCGGTTTCCTAATACGCGACGAGGACGATTGGGAGGACTGGAAGAAGTCTGTCAAACACGTTCAAGGCAAAGCCGTCATTCACGTCACCGATGCCGACCTGTTGAACGCAGGCAGCATGGCGGGCCACAGGAATATCATCGATGAAGTGGAGAGCTTGAGTGAGGGGGAGGAGGATGAGCAGACTGGTCCCGGTTTCTGATCGGGAACCTTGGAGGACTACCTAATGACCAAGCCTGGGTAGTAATGAACTCTGCCATGCGCCGTTATTGTGCTTGTGTGACCGGTGTATCTGAGGAGCTCGATTCTAGCGGCATGTGCTTTGTGACGGCACCTTTGTGCAACGACCGGAACGACCGAGTTGGACGGTACCATCAACTTGACGCCAAGGAATTCTCAGCTACTGCGCCTTGAAAGTCTACGGCCCCTGACAGGCCCCGTCAACGGCCTCCTCTACTGCCTTCAGGCGTCCCTTTCGGTTTCTGCCTGAGCTCTGCATGTCCCATCTGTCGGATATGATTGAAAAGCTTCGACTTGGAAGAGAAGGTCTCGCCGCAGACGCCGCATTTTTGCTTCCCGAGACTGTCAGCGCCGCAGTCGCGGGAGGATTGCCATGGCAGGACATCACTCACCTCTGAGGTCGAGGCCGTCGCGGCCCGAGCAGCCTTCTTGGCACGCTTCTCTTTTGCCTTGCCCACCTTGCGAGCCGAGCCCACCCGCAAGTTGTCATTGTCCTCACCAGTTCGCAGGACGTCTTTAGTATCTTTGCCCCCGTCTGTGCCACGCAGTGACTCATCGCCCGCCGAATCATCGTTCTGGACACCCGCGGGGCTGCCGGCGCTCGCTCTTGAATCTGATGATATCTCCTGCATGGCATCGAACGAGGCTTCTGACATAGCGTCGACCTCTAGCTCGTCCGCATCAGGGGATGGACCCGCGGCCATACTCAACGCAGCAGCAGCTGCAGAGATGTCCTCGTCTGCTGCGCGATCATCGGCTGCATGGACAGAGGAAGCATCAGGGTCGTTGACAGGGGTTTGGTCCCCTTCCGCCGGCTGGTCTAGGTCGAGATCAGTGCCCTCCTTTTGCATCTGTCGTCGGAGCTTCTGGACAGCTTTGATGTGTTTCTTGCTTTTCTCGTGCGCTTCGAACGATTTCTCGCTTTTGAAAGTTTTATCGCAGACCACGCATTCGATGTGCTCGACCTCAGAGTCATCCTCAACATCGGAGAAGTGTTCACCGACGTCGTGGGTTTGAGGTTGAGCCCACGTTGCCACCGGCTCGTCGCGTATCTTTTCTGAATTTGCTGCCCGAGACCTCGCGGCCTGTGCTGCCGCAGCGCTGCGGAGCGCCGCTTGTCGCTCTGCGCTGGTCTGGTGGTTGGGCAGATATCGAGTATCGCGCTTGCGCACAAAGGTCACGAGGAATCGGACAGCATCGTTGAATTCGCGCACAGCTTCGTCCCTTAGCTTCTTGTTCTCCTTCTCCATCAGGCGACGGACGCGACGGTCTGGCGCTTCGCCAAGCCTGTACTTGTCTTTCCACGCGAAGCTCTTTCTTGTTGAGAATCCGGTCCAGCCTGCGTAAAATTGTTTCACGACGGGGTCATAGCTATCTGAGGAATCTCCGAAGGGGGGGTACTCGGGTCTATCGTGATCATCGTACTCCCCTGCCCCGAGCTCCTCGTCTGCAAGCCGCGCAAAGGTCTCGGCGGCGATGCCGAAAAATCCGTTCGGCTCGTCGTTGAATGGCACGGTGGCATTGAAGCGCCTGATCAGGTCAAAAATGTCTTGCGTCGATGTCAACTTGACATTATTGAACTCGGAGAAGTTGTCCATATCATCAGGCCCGGCCCCTTTGAGGATCGCATCGCGGTGCGAGTCGTACCAGGCTCGCTCCTGGGGGTCCGACAGCACCTCATACGCCGATCGGACCTCAGCGAAGCGTTTTGTTGCATTTTCCACGTCGCCATAGTTTCGGTCCGGATGGAGGAGGAGGGCCTTCTTTTTGTACGCCTTTTTGAGCCTGGCGGGGAAATGTTAGAAAATTGTCGGTCCATGGCGCGGGGCATTGTCGAATTTACTCTTCCTCGTCCGCGTCTCGTTCAACGCCGAGGAGCTCGTAATAGCATGTTTTGACCAGCGTTGAGGCGGGCTCTCCCTCGCGACCGGAAGACTGCTGGGCCCCCATGGCAGGTCTGGCGGGTGTGGATGTGGTTGTGACCGACGAGATCGCGGGGTCGCGAGGGACGTGGAGGCGCCAGAATTCTTACAACGCACATAGGTACTCGCTAGGTACCTACTTAACATTAACAAAAATCTATCTTACCTGAATTACTTAAATAAGCAAATAGTATATATAATATTAGGTAGAGTTACATAATAAATAGTACTTAAACTAAATAGAATATAGTTAAGGAAATAAGTTGATTGAAAATTCAAGTTAGATATTCCTGATACCCTTTGAGATAGTGTCTCCATTAGTCAGGATATACTTGTATCCGGACGTTCAGCCCACCATGTGGTTTCGCCCCCCTGTGCCAATTACATAAAGTAAACCTCGTCGCTCGTGGTTGATCGAGTCACGCGGCCTAGCCACGGCAGGCAGAGATGAAGTTTTCCCAGTGTCACATTCAAAGCGTCACAACCACTCGGGGCCGTACAGTGTAGCCCTTGACAGCCATGGGTCTGAAGAACTCGTACATGCCAGAGTAGCCCCTCCCCAGATACCACGCCCCCCCCCCCAGAGTCCCCCAGCGACGGCACCTGGTCTTTTATGAGTTCTCCTGAGATTGGCAGGGGTGTCGCCGATCGATGGGGACTGCGAGCTGGCACATGTCCCATCAGTCAAACTAGGTACCTAGACCTACAATGAAGTTTGCGCACGAACTAAAAGAAGCGCTGTCGCGCGAGGGCAAGTACATGATACTGCGACTCCCAACACGAGCGCTGACAGATGTCCCTATGAATCAGACTACCCCCCTCACTGGGTGCAGTCCGCTATTCCTTATGGTCAGCTCAAAAAGGTTCTCAAAAGGGTGGCCGGAGAGTTGAACGATATCGGACTTGACCCCGAGACCTTGCGCCAACTCCGCAGTCTCGACCCCGACTCGACGTCACCTTTGGCGGTCAAGTACGGCTTGAAGGGTACGAGCCCCTGGGTAGTGTGCGCGTGTTGCTTTACAACATTTTGCTAAATGTTTCTTCCAGCTGCCGACGGCTCAAGCATACTGAGGCCAAAGCTCACCGTCTTGGTTCATCTGGAGGATGGCGTTGCAGTCGATGCCTCGCTCTCACCAGGGTCCCGAACTCTACTTGAGCGGGTGGCCAAGCTCCAGGCCACCTCGACAGGACAGTCCGTGCTGCCGAATGCCGGCCAAGTCTCGCCTGGCGACTATGAAAGTGACCTGGCCGAGGAATTGGATGGCATTGCCATAGACGCGGACTTACCCGACTCCCCTGCCGAGCACTCTCCTGGTTCCAAGTATGAATTGATCGAAGTACCCCTTGTCTTTGACGGGGAATTCTTCGATATGCTGCAGCAGGAGGTCAACAGTCTCGATGCTCTGCAGGTCGAGGAGGAAAAGGCCATGGTCGGAGAAATCGTCGCACTGGGCCGCGACGTGTCACACCTCACGAAGCCCAGTCGCCTGTCAAAGAACGATCTCGCCCGCTGGCGAGCCATCTTCGAGCTATACCTGGAGGCTCAGATTTTTTTTTCGACATATGAGCAGGATCATGGATCTCGAAACAGCAAGACCGCGGCACGACAATTGCAGTGGTTCCAGGACCAGGTCTCGAAACGGAACCTTGCACAACAATTCAAGATGGCGCAGAGCAAGGTCGCCTTGGCCAGGTTTCTCAACCTCAACGCTCTGCTGCTCAAGAATGTTCAATTTCAAGAGATCAATCGCACTGCAGTTCAGAAGATTCTCAAGAGTAAGCATCCACAACCCCTGTCAGATACACACACAACCAGCTCCATAGCTAACCTCGACTTGCGTGATATCGTAGAGTTCGACAAACGTACATCACTCTCCGTCTCCAAAACTTTCCCTTTGCAGGTCCGATCCGACAAGCTTTTGGCTGGGACGATGGCCAGGGATATCTGTGCGCAGGTATCCAGCGAGCTTGTCTCGCAGGTCCCGCAACTAAATGACTACCTTTGCCCCGTATGCTTCGCCATTGCATATAGACCAGTTCGACTTGCCTGTCAGCATATCTTCTGCATTCGCTGCATTGTCAAAATTCAGCGCCGCCGGGAGAGGAACTGCCCACTCTGCCGTGCCGACGTTGTACTGGATGCGACTGCGGACAACTTGGATATGGAGTTGGATCGTTACATGCGAAAGTATTTCCGGAAGGAAGTGGACGACAAGGCAAAGGCAAATGATGTCGAAAGGGGCGTCGAGGATTATGGGCCGGGATATAAACACCAGGAATGCACTCTCATGTAATCGGCGTTATTCTAGAAGGATGATGTTGAAGCCATCCCAGTAATCTACCTCCCTACACAGCCTCGTCTCCTTGCACTTCTGTCCCGGGCCGGACACTCGACACATGTTCATTGTGCGCCGGCCTGTTCGGCGGCCTTCAGTGCATGGACGAATATCTCTCTCAGCTCGTCAATGTCCTCCAATCCAACACTGATCCTGATCAAGTCGGGGTCGACCCCGAACTTTGCTGCCCAGTCAAGTTCCTGATAATGCGCCAAAATTACATACGGGCTTGTCAGGGTGAAATTGGTTCCAAGGCTTGGTCCCTTGGCCGTCCCAATGGCATCATAGAAGGCCATGGCGCTGTCTTTGGTCTTGAATGTGACTGAGAGAAGTCCGCCGTAACCGCCATTGGGAAGCCTGCAAGCCTCGTAGTTGGCTTTAGTTGTGCTGACTTTGGGGTAGTACACTCGTTTGACAGATGGGTGGCTGGACAGCACGTCGCACAGCATCTCCGAATTACGATTCGTGCGTGCGATCCGGGATTGGTAGTCCCGGCTGTTGCGCTCCATGAAGACCACGTCCTCAGGCCAGTACGTATCCTCAAACCCGACCGAGTAGGCATTTTTGAGAGCTTCGTAGTAGCGCCCTGCCGGGTTGACAATGCCACTCCCGCCCATGACGTTGCAGTCGCCAGAGAAGATCTTGGTAAGACTGCTGACCACAATGTCCGCATATTGAACAACGTCAACGTTGACAAAAGTCCCAATAGTCTCATCGACGACGACTGCGAAGTCGTATGCGTCGGCCAGCTGGCGGATCCTGGCGAGGTCGGGGCACGACAGAAGGGGGTTGGCGGGGAATTCACAGAACAGCGCGAGGAAACGCTCGCCGTCCTTGAGGCGACGCTCAAGATCGTCCAGGTCCTGGGATGAAGCGTTGCCGTAAAATTCGCAGCCGGGACCGAACTTTTGTAGGATCTTGAGGGTGTCGACGTATGGGAAGCCAAAGCTGATGCTCCTCATGGGTCCTCTGGCGCTCAGCAGAGCGCGGTGGGCGTTGAAGATGGCATTCATGCCACAGGGGAACAGGTACACGTCGCTTTCTTGCAAATCAGCCAGCCCTCGCATGTTCGAAGTCATCGGCGGCAGCGATGAGATGCTAGACTCGACATCGGCGGCCATGGCGCCAGCAATGCGCCTGCGAATCGCGGATTTGGCACGCGCGACGAGCGACACATCCAGGTTTCTCCCGTACCGCTCCTCAAGGAAGCGCATGCTCTCTGCAGACTCTTGTACTGCATCGCCACCGTTCGTCGCTGGGGGGACTGCTTTCGGGGTCATGTTGAGTGTTGGCTTGTGACCCAGATCAGCCGAGTTACGCTGGTACCTTCGAGGGCCCCGGCACTGGACCTTGGCAGCAGATGTGCCGTTTGACAAGGGAGACGGCGTTGCAGAGCTGGGACACAGGAGTCCTTCTTTCAGCAGTCCGTGGCAGAACTCTGCACGTCGGCTGGATACGCCATCCCCGGAGTGCTGCCAGTACTGCTTCGCAACGGAGAAGGCACCCGCGGCAAAGAGAACGGCCGACACAGTCGAAGTCAGGGATTTCACCTGCGGTGAGAGGCGGGCCGAGTGATCCAGACCGAAGTCGACGACATGAAGACCCGACAGTGAATCGGGGTTGCCATGGCGCTGCATGAAATCCACGCAACGGCGTGCAGCGGCCGGGGTCGGAAAGAGAATCGCCCTTTGGCCCGGTTGCCCATGGTTGAGCGCTATGTCTTCGGCCAGTGCGGTGATACTTTTGTGGATGAAAAACCTGGGAAGCATCAGAAGCCATCATTTGCCGCCCGCTCGACAGAGCATCCTTACCTGGGATAACCTGTGACCAAGCGGTCGATCACCCACTTCTCGCCTTCCTCATATGCGATGTTGGCTTTCCATGTGGGAAGCGACACGCTGACCGCCTACAAAGCCCAGCCGTCTCAGTAAACTGTGCATCGCGGGGGTTGAAGAGGATATCTTCACGTACATGTGCTGTGTCTGGGGGAATTGACTGGCCCAGGTCGAAGGAAGGCATGGTGCTAGTTGTAGCGATCAAAGCACAATAGCACAAGGTCTCGGGAGAGTAATCCGATGCTTGTGTTGGGTTGTTTGGGAGTCAACAAGGCAGTAACCTCTGTACCGTTTGATTTGAGGCTGAATTGACTCGTTCGTCGGTGAAATCTATTCGCCACATCGTCCAAACTTGAACCAAAATGTGACTCTTATCGAATATGGGGTCGATGCCGTGGGTCGGCTGGAATGGAATACCTGGTGCCCAGCGAGTCATCGTCTCCGAGTCGGCCGCACTGTGCTCCCCTCCGAGCATCGGAGGATGAACCATCACGACCTGGACACCGTCCATCCCTGTACTAGCCACAAGGATTGGCAACCTCACTGGCGCGCAATTGTCACGAACAAAGCAACATTATATGAGGAACTTCTATCTTCGACTATCGACTGTCTTCAGCCCCGGACATGGCGTGTTCAGGGGCCGTGTCGCCGCGCTCCCTTGCTGCCAACACAGCTAATGCTGTCGCTGGGTGCAACACTGACGTGATCGTCATCCCAACCAGCATGACTGCTACCCACGCCACTCATAGGGAGTCCGATATGGCGAGCCGACACCCGGCTGGAGGCCCGGCTTGCCCTGGGGGTGGCTGCAGATATGAGTGCATCGACAACACTCGCACCACTCCTGTCCTTGGTGGCTGTGACTGAGCTTGCATTGGTCCTGAAATATGGCTGCTCTGCAGGGCCACCGAGCTCGTAGTTGACATTCGAATGGCGGCTACCGACGACGCTGCGCTTGGTGCTGGGGGCCTTGCTAGGGGCCTTACTGGGGGCCTTGCTGGGGGCCTTGCTGGGGGCCTTGCTGCGAGTTGACGGGACCGTTTCCACGGTTGGTGGTGGCGGCATATCGACAACGCTAGCACCGCTCCTGTCCTTGGTCACCGTGACCGAGCTTGCACCAGTTCTGGAGGATGAGTGGCCTGCAGCGACTTCGAGCTCGTAGTCGGCGTTTGTATGGCGGCTGCCGACGACGCTGCGCTGCTTGATGCTGGGGGCCTTGCTGGGGGCCTTGCTGGGGGCCTTGCTGGGGGCTCTGCTGCGAGTTGAAAGTACCGTTTCCACTGATGGTGGCGGCGGCATATCGACAACACTGGCACCGCTCTTGTCCTCGTCGTTGGCCACTGTGACCGAGCTTGCACCAGCCGTGGAGTATGCTTGACTTGACTTGACTCCAAGATCATGGCCGGCGGTCGAATGGCGGCTGCTGACGACACTGCGCTGCTTGAGACTAGGGGCCTCGCTGGGGGCCTTGCTGGGGGCTCTGCTGGAGACTCTGCTGCGGGTTGCCAGTTCTGTTTCCACAGTTGGTGGCGGAGGTCCTTTGATAGTCGAGGCGGACCGTTGGCTACGCGCGGAGACATATGTATCACCGTCGGTCGGCTCACACGAGCGGGCTGGCGATGGATGCCGATTGGCAGAGGAATGTCGCGATCCGGCGATGCTCCTGTGCTCGTGGTCCAAGAGCATGAGGGGCGTCCTGAGTGTCTGCGACACGGTGCTGCGCGTCTCAGAGGCAACAGGACCTTGCGTGACGGTATACGAGGAGCGGTGGCTCCGCATATCGTCTCCGTCATACGGTGCCAGGGCGCGACTGCTTGGGACGTCTGCTTGGCTGTAATTCGCCAAGTACTGTCGCGGCGGCCACTGCTCGGCGACGGGAGCGTGTTCCTGTGGGTAACAGAGCTGCTCAACCGGTCTCTTGGCTTCCATGTACTGGCCACTGCCATAGTAGGGCCGGCCAGTGTCGATCCCCACGGTGACAGTAGGGTCGTGTATGCCTTCGGCGTGGTAGGTCGCTCGCCGGTTGATAGGCGGGGGTACAGCTTCCATTCTGGCCGCACGTCTTTCCTCGCCTTTCATGACACCATACGTCAATGCTGCGCCGGCAGCCGCTCCTAAGAGGGCGCCGATGATCGTAGTGGCGGCGCTGGAGGTTTGGTCGGATGAAGTGTCTCGGACTGGCTGCTCGACCACAGAAGTGGTGACACTCCGGTGGAGAATGGTGATAGGTTCACTACCTCCGGTGACCGTAGGCGCCGGGTGTTTGTCGGCTATGCCGATGCTGGAGTTCCAGTCAAGAAAACGGCCATGTTGGTCTTGTGATGGGGGCACTCCGATGGGACTTGAGATGTCTCCCACATGACGAGGTGAGGTTGTTGGGGACGCTTTGTAGATGATATCGACAACATTGCCATCCAGGTCAGTGATGCGGCACTGACTCTCACCGCCCGCAGCTCCGAACATTGTGCGAGGCCCTGCCATGGAGTCACCCGAGCCGACCGGATTTGCGCGACAGGCAAGCCCGTGACATTCTGAAACAGAAGTGGGTGATGGAGCAGACAAGACTGCGTATGATCGTTTGGGTCTGCTGGATTGTCTGAGTTGCAACACCGCCAAGCAAGGGGAGAGGGTGCCGTAGGTTATGACTGGCGGTGACTGTAAAGAGCTGCCAGGGATCGAGGGGGGCGAGCCAGTCTGGTCGGAGGATATGTACACAATGCCGAGCGGTTGAAGAATGGTAGAAAAGAAGGAAGCCGACGAGGGGAGGTGAGAAACTTCGAAGGAGGGAAGCATAATTTCGACGAGTTGTTCGGTTGTTGAGGATGCTGTATAAGAGAAAAGAGTGTCGAAGATGAAAGCATAAACAAGTATGTTGGAAGCAAGCCAAGACCGTGACAAGAGAGAAACAGAGTGCCTGACCGTCCCCCGTCGGTTATATGTCCTCCGGCGGGTTTGGCTGGAGACAGGCAGTGCAAGGCCGTCTCACCGTCCCCGTCAGCAAGACCACGCATCTGCTGCAGTCTGCTGCTGTCTTCACCCCTAAGGCGGGCCCTGCCTGGGCTTCAAGTTGAGGGGTGAAGAAGACACCGCCCCGCCGAGGCCCGACTGCCCCGCTGACACGGAATGCTACCAACCAGTCGCTGCAGCAGTCGAGGGGAGGCCGCTGGCCTGGACACTTGGGCTCATGCTTGAGGTTGGAGAATCCTCCCGTTGCCCAGACTTGCCAGGCGAGTCCGTACGTCCACTCTCTCCGCCCTGAACGCAGGCGGGCGGGGTCCAAGAACGGGGCGGCCCGACACCGTGCGCCCCCTTGTGCCTATCAACATGCCTAGGATGGAGACAGCAACAGCCAGCGATCGCGTGCCACGCTGCAGACAGACTACTACACCCGGACCAAACAGCTGTCCAACAGTGGGGTTGACACTAAGTAGGCATCGTTCCGCCGCCTCGCCATTGATCGGTTGGACGATTCGAGCATAGTCGTGTTCAGAGTAAGCATCTGTGCCTGACGGCGGTTGGTTGCCCGAGCCGGGTTCCCAGCCCAAGTGAAGGTAACATGATCAATCGTTCCGCGTTGCGTTCGTGTGACAGTCCATGCTGTTTGTATTGCGCCGTGCTCTATTCTCGGATGCCCTCCCTAAAGGGGCCAACGGCGCTTGCCATTTCTTGACCTGCCTCCTGCCCATGCAGCGACACACCTAAGGGGGAGTTGGGTACTACAGCGAGGCGAGCATCGTGAAGCAGGTGCTCTACAGGACATCCCAAGAGTCCTCAGCCGCGTGGCAGAACTTGCTGCAGGCAACACTGGCGGACAGACTGAAGTTGCTGATGGAGATCTTCTCGTCCACCCACTCATCAGCGAAGTTGTCGGCGCCCTTAGCCATGGCACCAACAAAGACGCAGATGCTCTCCTTAGGACCCAGCGTATCGACGTAGTCTCGCACCTTGACCAGGGCAGAGTCGAAGCTCAGCGTGACCTTCCGGCAGTTGGGAGGCAGGTGGTCTGTGATGGGGTTTTGGATGACCTTCAACAGCTTCTCTTGCGAGTTGGTCGATCGAATGGAGAGTCGGTGCAGCAGCTGCACCATCAGACCCGCAAAGCGCTTGAAGGTCCTGGGAATGCGCACAGAGGGCGACACCTCGATGAGAACGCCCTTGGCGGTGTGAATGTAGATCTGCAGCTTGCCCGCCTTGTTGATCGGCGAGTCGAGCAGGGTCAGGAGACACTATCCAGACGTGTCAGCATGTTGAATGCAGACCTGAAATAGGTAGCCACCCGCGACGTTGAGCGCGAGGTGGTCGAGAGAGTAGCAAGTGGGAATCGCACCTGATGCGTGATATCTGGGCGGGCATCACTAATGTCCCGGTTCATCTTGCGCATGATGCCAATGTGCTCGTCACTGTTCAGGAGGGAGTACTTTTCCTCTCGCTGAATGCCATTACGGCCAGTCCCGCCATGAGAGGCCTTGTAGGTTTCGAGACTGGCATTGCAGAGCACAACAATGAGCCTCTTCGTGTCCTTGTCGGTAGGCGGGATGGGAACATGTTGTTCGGCAACCAGCTGGGGCAGCGACGGCGGGGGTAGTGACTGGGTGCCTGTGTGACGGCTGTTAGTTTCTAGCCGTGGCGGGGTATAGGTAGGATGATGTGCGGTCAACTTACGGGGTCTCTTGACGCCAGCATGTGCCTCGGGAGACGCCATATTGAGGGTATTGACGAGCCGCTAGGCGGTATTGCTTGTCCGCGTGTTGGGTTGTTGTGGTCGAGGGGGTCCACGTGTCGGCACAAGAGTTGGCGGTGGGCGGGCTTGTTGACGATGCGAGCTGGAGGAGAAAAGTTTCCCTGGCTCCCGTGATAAGATAAGCGTAGTGTAAGTACCTAATCAGAATCAAGGACCCAATAGAGATAAGAACGCACAATAGAAGTTCCCACCCTCTATATAATAGAATATTACTCATGGAAGAAGAGAACCTAGCTAGTCGCTTTTTTATTTAATTATCTAGAAATAATTAAATAAATAAAATTTATTCACTTAAATTGTTATAAATATTCTTATCTTATAATTTATAAATATACTTATATAAAGTTTCAATTAGTAAACCTTAAGCTACATAGAAATGCTATCGACTTATTTATCATAAGTATAGTTATGCTAAAGCTATACTACCTTACGTGTTACCTAATCTCATCTGTGGTGTAGCCGGTATTGGGACTCAATGGGCGACCGTACCTTCCGACAGGAGTGGCGCCAGCCAGTCTTTTCTCGCCAGCTCCAGTAGTCAACCTCGAAGACGATCGCGCTCCGAAGCAGTTTACCAAGCCAAACACTTCAACCACCAGCATGTCGTATCAAGTGACGAAAGCGGCCAAGCGAGTCGTTCACGAACTCCATGGAGTTGTGGTCTCCGCCGGTCTGATGCAGAAGACCGTCAAGGTTCGCGTCGGCGGCCAAAAGTATGCCCCTAAGATTCAAAAGGTAGATACCACCACCCAGCCCATGCATAATTGTCGATTGCAGGCCACAGACTCATCGCCTGGACTTGCAGATGTTCACGACACCAAAAACACACCTGGTGCACGACCCCAACTCTTCCCTCCGAACTGGCGATGTCGTTTCCATCGTGCCCGGCTGGCGGACATCTCAGCACAAGCGTCACGTCGTCAAGCAAATCATTGCCCCGTATGGCACACCTATCGAGGACCGACCCAGAGTACCCACGCAGGACGAGCGTATTGCGCTGAGGGACCAGAAGAAGGCGGAAAAGGATGCCCGGCGACAGTCGCGGCGTCCTGCTGGCTGGGAAACAAAGACCAAGGAGAGGCGAGCGGAACCCAAAGTCAAGGAAGACGCTTACTCGTTCCCTGTTGATCTATGATTGCCGCACCAACAATCCTTTTTCGAGCAGCGCAAGGCGTCATTTGTCGGACGACGAATTGGTTGACAAGAGGCGAGCGGGAACAAGGCCCCAGTGTACCTATACTGTACTATTTTGCCCTAGAGTGATGCCAAACTTGGCGACTCAATGCACTCAATACGTGTGCGCAACATGTGTGGTTGTGTTTACTCAGCCCCCTCTCTCCCCGAACTCCCTGGCCCAGTCTTCGTACTCTTTCAGCCCGCTTTTACTGACACTGGGCCGTATTGTGTTGAGGCTGGCCTCGAAATCCGATAGCCGGATCGGTCGGATCTGATCCATTGTCATACGAAGGAGAGCCTCGCCGAGCGATCTCAATGGGCCCATGGCTGCATCTTTGGCTAGTGCTGTGATATCCGAGCCCGAGAATCCTTCAAATTTTGGTTAGCCAGTGCATGGTTAGCCAAGGGTGCGTTGTAGGTTGGGTTTTACCATCTGTGAGTTCAACCAGCCTGTCAATGTCTCCGCTGGACAAGCAATGTTTTTGGTGGCCCAACAACGTCTGGAACTGCGACGACCTGGTGGCAGCCTCTGGTAGCGGAATGTACTGGCGCCGAACGAATCGTCGCCTGGCTGCCTCGTCGATAGCCCAAGGAAGATTGGTGGCGGCTAGTACGAGAACGCGATTTGGGTCGCCACGGTCGGCTGATTTGTCGTCGGTGGCCCGGCCAGCAGCAGCCCGCTGAAGATCGCTCCACTGTATGAGGAACTCAGTCTTGATTCTTCTTGTGGCTTCATGTTCGCCAGATCCTGCCCTTTGCGACAGCAGCGAATCAATTTCGTCAACAAAGATGATGCTCGGTGCGAGCTGTTTTGCAAGAGCAAAAAGGGCGCGGACGAGCTTCTCAGATTCCCCGAGATATTTGCTTGTGAGACTACTGGCCGATATTGAGAAGAAAGTCGAGTTGGACTCGGTGGCGACTGCTCTAGCGAGCATCGTCTTGCCGGTACCTGGCCAGTCGTTAGCATACAGACTTCCAAGGGGCACAGGTCGTAAACATACCTGGTGGACCGAAAAGAAGCATTCCCCTCGCTGGTTCTCGAAGGCCCATGAACAAGTCTGGACGAAGGAACGGGTATACAACAGTTTCCCGTAGCGCGTTCTTGGCCACCTCGAGACCGGCCACATCACCCCAGTGTACCTCGTCTCCCTGCACGATGATTTCGTTGAGAATCTGCTTCGCGGCAGTATCGTCCACCCCTGGAGGCAAGTTTTTGAGAATAGCTCGTTTACGCCGTTTCCACGTCGATTGTGCGCTCGAGTCCTCATCGCAAGACCCTGAATGTGGAGCGTCATCTAGCCTGACTGGGCTTGTCGGACTTTCTAATTGCTTTCCTTTTGCGTCCTTGGCGAATGGCTTGGACACCGAGAGGGAGGATGCAGCGTCCAGTGATAAGTCGGAGTCTTCTGAATGGGGCCTTTGAACACGATTCCTCTGGTCGCGGCTTGTGTCCCCCCGCATGGCATCCCTCTTCTTGGGGTGACTACCACTTGACTCGGCCTTGGGACGTCGGTGGTCCATTGGACGGGTCCTTGTTGCCTTGTGTTTACTGTCAGTTTCTGACATGCTCGATTCGCTATGGACATAGTCCCGATCTCTGGAGGCTGGTTGCCGTGGGCGCAGGCGGGTTTCATATGATGGCCTCGGCTTAAGCTTGGGCTGAGTCATGGGCTTCGGCGTGTCGGATGATGCCTCGTTCGCAGATGACCTCAATGCACGCGACGCGGCATCCAACGACAATGTCGACGGGCGTCCATACGGGAGTTCATCCGAATGCCTGGCGGGCAACCCCGCTTCGATGCCGGGCGACTGCGTGTCCCTAGATGATACAAGCCTCCTGGTGTGCGTGTCCCACTGTAAGGATGGAGTACCGGTAGGTTTAGTACCCGAGTCGAACGATCCACGGGGAGGCGTGTTGGGGATTGTTGGGGCCTCGGTGGAGGAGCCCGCGCCACGGAAGAGGCGATCTTTCGATGATAATGCAGTCCAGGCCAATGTCGCGGCCTTACTCGCCCCAGGGCCGTCGGGCCTTTTCCGCACTAATTTTCCAGTATTCTCGGTGGTTCGTGTCGTCCGGAGGGTTGTGCGCATTGTACGCTTTTCTGCTGCCCGCGGGTTGGGAGAGGGATCTTGTTGTCTCGGTATCGCGGGGGCACTTCGAGTCGCCTCGAGAGGTACTTGGGCAGGCCTATCCATGCTTGTCGTGTTCGGGGAAGAAATAGGCGTTGATGATGTAGTCTCGCCCGGGGGATTCTTTCGGAACGATCGCGGTTTAGGCGGCGGAGCAGGTCTGGACAGCTCCGGGTATGTAATTGCTGGGACAGTTCCCTGGCCGATCCAGCCTCGGTCAGACTGTGCTGAAATATGCTCGGATGATTCCTGGCGAGCTGAAGAGCCGCCAGGCGGAGAGGAAGCACGATGGGACACGAAGCCATTTTCGATACGCGAGATTCGAAGGGCTTGGAGCAGGTCGATTCTCTCCTTGCATTGAACTTCAAGCTCACGGAGAGAGTCCATCAGTGCCGTCTCCGTTGCAGATCGAGTGTTCGAGTTGAATGTGGCGCTGGCGGAGTGGCTGTCTTCGAGCTCATCGAGGGCGTTCTGCCAACACCGCAGTGCATCCTCTTCGTTGCCCTGGAATTTTCATTTAGCTCAGTCGAAGATGATCGGCTCGATATGCACATGATGCAGGCAGCCGTGTATACGTCGGGGCAAGCATACCTGGCTTTCATAGTAGACGGCTGTCGAGCATTTCAGGTAACCGTCATCGTATGTCTTTTGCAGTGAAGCCAGGCTGGTAGTGTTGCGCGACATTGCCTCGGTATCGAAGGGGCATAACTCTCTCGGCCCCAGTAAACTGAGGTCACAACTGAATATCAGGCATGCAATGGCGGGGGTTGATCCGCAGCCGACTCAATATAAGGCACAATGGACGCGTGGGCAGGGGTTCGGTGGCTGTACTGTATGGCGGACGGAAGAGGTTGCCAGTGACAGTCCAACCAGTCGTTGCAAACAGAGAATGGAGCAGAGGGGCGCATGTGACGTCAGCAGGCGGGCGGGTGGGTCCGTAGTACCTAAGTCGCAGCACCTTTAAGCCTAGGTACTAAGGAGAGGCGTAAATTTTAAAAATTCCACGAGGATATAATAATTAAGTAGAGAGTACTAATAGTCTTATTTTTACGAAGTTAAGTCTTCAAGATAGAGTAGTTTATCTAGTAAAAAAAAGGCTAATTTTTAAATATTTTAAAGGCTAAATACTCTATAACCTACTTTATCTACTTATTATAAGCTTACTACTTTTACGATGTTTCTCAAACAATTATATTAAGTAAGAGACCTAGATTAGTACCTGAGTGTTAATTGTATTATAGACTATACCTGAATCAGTTTAGGAAGTAGGAGTTTAACCACGGTACCTGCCCAGGTAGGTCATGCACCCAATTCACACTGTCACCGTGTCGTGTCCTTTGCGACAATCGCTGGGTTACCTACAAACTGGACAACTGTCACTTCCGCCTCGAAGGCGTTCTGGTCTCTGACCCAACCCTCCAACCATTTCCTTCTCACTTTCGAATTCGCGACCAAAGATTGATCTCCACGGCGCATCCGTTCCTTCGGCCCGCCATGTATATCAAACTGTCAACTCTCGCCGTAGCGGCGGGCATTCTCACATCACCATGCTTCGTATCCGCGCTCTCTCCCGACGAAATCCCGGCCGACCTGCCCGTCTCTACGCTCCTTTCATCCGCACAATCCCACCTGTCCCGCGGACAGACTGGCGACGCCCTCATATACTACGACGCAGCAATCGCAAGAGACCCGTCGAACTACCTCACCTTCTTCAAGCGCGCAACCACGTACCTTTCGCTCGGCAAGACGACGCAAGCAACTGAGGACTTCAACAAGGTTCTCTCGCTCAAGCCTAGCTTCGAAGGGGCGCACATCCAGCTGGCAAAAATCAAGTCACGAAGCGCCGACTGGGCTGGTGCCAGGCAACACTATCAGTTGGCGAACCGGGACAACTCGTCTTCTGAAGTGGATGAGCTCGCAAAGGCCGAGGCTGCTGCTAGCGCAGCGGAAGCTGCTGAAGCTGTCGGAGACTACGAAGCTTGCGTGAGCCATGCTGGGGATGCCATCGTCATCGCCAGTCGGGCTGTCCAACTTCGCGAGCGACGGAGCCGTTGCCGCTTCGCTCGAGGGGAGATCGAGGAAGGTTTGAGCGATCTGCATCACGTCCTCCAGATGCGACCCGGAGACACGACCCCTCACGTCGTAATATCCGCTACGACGTTCTACGGACTGGGTGACTTGGAGAACGGCATGTCGCAAGCCAGGAAATGCCTGCACTCTGATCCGGACTCCAAGGCCTGCGCCAAGCTTCTGAAGCAGCAGAAGGCCGTCACGAAGGTGCTAGGCAAGGCGCAGAAATCCCTCGAGAAGAAGCAACCCATGACAGGCGTCAAGATGCTGATTGATAATGGCGACGAGCCTGGCCTTATCAGCAGCGTCAAATCACAGTTCGACACCTTGAAAGAGGCAGGGAGCATCACGCAACTAGCCTCGTCGGCACTGTATCTGCGACTTGTCGAAATGGCTTGCGAAGGCTACTTTGAGGTACGAACCCCCCATGTGAGCCTTGCGCAACTTGACTACATGCTAACTATCCAAATTTAGATGAACGGCAAGAGGACCAAACAGTACTGCGAAGAAGCCTTGTCTCTCAACCCCGAGTCTTTCTACGGTCTTCTCCATCGGGGCAAGACAGAGATGGCCCGCGAGGACTTTGAGGGCGCCGTGCGTACGTTTGAGGAAGCCAGTAAGCTGCGGCCTGACAAGCAGGACGTCGCCCGTGATCTTCTGCAAAAGGCCCATGTTGCGCTCAAGCGCAGCAAGACCAAGGACTACTACAAGGTCCTGGGTGTCAGCCATGATGCCGATCAGCGTCAGATCAAGTCCGCCTACCGCAAACTGTCCAAGGTTCACCATCCAGACAAGGCTGCCAAGCAAGGATTGTCGAAGGAAGAGGCCGAGAAGAAGATGGCTTCCATCAACGAGGCCTACGAGGTGCTGAGCGATCCAGAGCTGCGTGCTAGGTTCGACAACGGAGATGATCCCAACGACCAGGAATCTGGTCGCGGACAACACCCGTTCCATGGCAGTCCTTTCGGACATGGGTCGCCTTTCATGTTCCAGCAAGGTGGCGGCGGCGGCGGCGGCAGTCAACAGTTCAAGTTCCAGTTCGGCGGCGGAGGCGGCGGCGGCGGATTCCCCTTCTAGATGCTTTATTAGAGTGTGCGGCGGCGTCCCACCTACCTACCTAGTCATGGATGAATGGAATCTCTAGGAACTCAGTGCTTTGGCCCATCGCAGGTAGCAATTTGACAGTGTCTCATCGGGCGGTACGTGTTCACATTGGACCGATGTGTCATGAACTCGGGGGAGAGGCTGGTGCCAGGGACGGGGGCTAGTTCAGTGTCGCGGCTGAGCGACATCGGACTGGGACGTTAGGAGGTCGTTTCTGTCGGCCGTTTAACGGCTGGAGGCCTTCGACTTTTGCCGTTGTGGTGGTGGCGGACGACAGCAGAAGTCGTTGCTTTCGCTATTACAGTATGGGGATACATAGTATACAAAACTGGCCGTATGCCTCTCGAAAAGCGTCTCCCGACATAGTCCCATGGTGGTCCGCAAATCTCTACAATCAACTAAGCCAGTTTACACGCAGGTTATGTACACAATGTCCCTTGCTCGGGAAGGGATGGAGGGAGATGCAAGGATGAATCTCCTTGGTGGATGTTTGGGCCGGCGTGCCCTCCAAGGGGCGAGACTCCTGAGCTTTGCCCGTGGCTAACAGCCCTGCCCTGTTGAGGGGCACAGCTCGCCGCATATGTGGGATATCGAGCATCGCGAGATGTCGGGGCACTGCTCATCAACCATTTTTGTGGCGCCTTTGCACGGCATGCGACACTCGCAAAACGGCCCGTCTCGTCCAAATATGTCGGGGTCGGATCATTTTCAGGCCTTCGTGGCAGACAGGAATGAGCTGGTGTGAGCTGGTCTGCTTCACAGAGCATCATTGCGACGGATAAAGTAGGCCCTGTTGGATACGTTGTGGTTAGCATGGCTTTCCATGACAAGTCACTTTGGAGTTTGCGGAAGACTAACTTGGACGCTTCATATGCCGACCAGCAAATGGCGGTGCTCGGCATTGTCGTGACAACTCTAGGCCCGACGCCCTTGAAGAAGCCACGGAGTCCCTCCCTTCTGACGAGCAGCTTACACCCAGCCACAAAGCCATTGACTGTGCGGAGCTCGGGGTCCGTGGCAGTACCTCTGGTCTGCAGCATTGTCTTGATCACATCCATGGGAGTGGTGAGCGCCGCGGCAAAGCCTCCTGCAACACCTCCTGCAACGCAGTGCGTCGTGGGATCGTAGTCCTTGCTGGGGTTCATGACCGTCGATATGGACTCATAGGCGAGGAACTGGAGGGCCGTGAAAGGTACAGTCATGGACAGGGTCGTAGGGTAGGAGACGTAGAATGCGCTGACGCCCTCCGACTTGTATACGAATCGCGCACAGTCGAGCATCGAGCGGTACATTGTGCGAGAGTTCTGCATCTGCATGCGCTGCTTAATGACTGAGAGGAACAATTAGCTTCTGCCACAATGGCACATGGAAGCAGGGATCCTTTACCATCGAACGGGTTCATCAGAGCATCGCTGGCAATGGTGGCACAGGCACCGCTGGTTGCTGTTGTAGTCGTGCTGTGTCAGAAGAGGACTCGGCCAACAAATCTGTGCAGGTGACGAAGCACGTACCGGCAGCGAGGGGGTGGTGAACTCCGGCCTGGTTGCCTCCCATGACATGCTTGACAGCTTCGTACGTTGCGAAGTACACAGCATGCGCCGGGCCTATCGGGGGTCAGCATGTCTGGTAGAAGCCTGTCGATCGTGTCATCATCTTACCGGCACCCGCAACCACACTGGACATGCCTCGCCAAAGGCTCAGCACACCTTCGCCTCTTGCCATCTTGTATGTACCCTGGATCACGCCAGTATAGGTTGTTGTCGAGCTCAGAACCTGCATACGAGTCTGGAGGAGATGTCATGTCAGCATGTGTGCCTCGAGTGGTGGCTGTAGAGGCCATACTTTGATCGCATCAATAGGATACATGACGGTGTGTTCCTGTAATGTTGTCAGTAGCCATCGTGGAACAACGGCAGCATGCTCCATACCGCGATGCCAGCAAACGCTCCGGCTATCATGTTCTGGGCCAGGGAGAAGTTTGGTGGTAATGACTCGTAGCTAGATGGTGACGATCGGACGTCAGCATCAACGCATGATGTATGGAGACCGCGATGGTTCTGTGGTGGTCCCGTACTCATATTCCTCAGCGGGTTCGGCATTTGGCTGGGCCATGGCGGCCGCAGCTTCAGAAGCTGTGCCGAAGGTCTTGGACTGAACAGCCGCCAGATTGACGACGGACGTGGTGTTGGCGACACAGTTGGAGCTCCCGAAAGAGGCAGTGTGCTGTTGGATATCGGGGTGTGCGGGATTGCTGTGATGGTCGATGCAGGGTCGCTGTCGGATAGACTCGTCTGGTCGATAATGCAAGGGGAGCCTCCTCGATTTCTCGGCAGTCGTCGATTTGCACACCTGACCGGGTCTGATGCTGATGCAGATGCGATTCAAATGGTGACACGAGGGATATAGCCGAAAAATTTAACGCCGGCCGGGGGTTAGCTCGGCGCCCCGTTGCCATCGCTCGGGGTAGCTTCACCCACGTGCGGCGTACATTTCGTACAGTGCGGCACATGGTGCACATGCATTCTTAGCTAAGCTTTAATAGTAAGGTAGTCTTAGAAGTATATATCTATAGCCAAAGTAAGCTTATAGAGTATAAGCTAGATTCTCTATGTTTCTTAGTATTCTATATAGCTTATTTATACTTTAAATAATTTCTATTTATTTTATTCTTAAATTATATTCTAATATTTAAGTAGATAACTCCTCTTATTATTATTCTTTTAGCTAAGTAGGTTTCTAGATATTATAGTTTTATAGGGTATGTATCTATTTTAGTAGTTTATTATCTATTTACCTTTTTGCATCGTAGGGGTTAAGTTGCCTGCCTCTAGTGTCACGGGCGGAACTTTGACTTCACGTCCGAGCCACGGTCTTCTCGGAGATACGAGTTGGCTGCACCTCGTCTTTGCCTGTGGACAGGCCAGTCAGTGTATGCGAAGCATATTCATTATTCGACGCGCATGGGCTCCATAGAGTGTATTTCCGATCTAAACCTGTCGAATGAATGCATTCATGAACCCCCTCCACCCATGCGATTGTCACGATTGACTTGTTGGAACTGGTAGATCAGGCCAAGAACACCAGCGTCCTGGCTTGGTGCCGTCAAGTCGCTGTCTGCGCGTGTCAAGGGTTTCTTGCCTGGCGACGTCTGCCAGGTGGATTCTCCGAGCGGTCCGCCGCTTTCATACGGCTCATCGTCCGGCTCGTCCCAGTTGTGCACCGAGTCTCCGTCGAGGCCACGCTTCAGAAAGCTATCCTCCGGTCTACCGCGAGCCCGAGGCCCAGAGGCGCCATACTGTCCTGGGTGATCCATCCGTGGTTGGTGATGGGGATCGAGCAGCACTGAAGCCAAGGGCGATGGCGAAACCATGTCCAACCCCGGTGGAATGACTCTTGTCGAACGTCTCTGGTTGCGGCCGCCCATCGCGCTCACCACGTCGGCACCAGACGTGGGGTGGTCTAGTCCCGGGAACGCGGGCGGAGGGTGGAATTGTTGTCGGAAACTCGGCGGTACATGACCCGGTGTCATCCCCGACTTTGGATTGTGAACATAGCTCTCCAGAAATCCGTAGTACGAGGCAGCCATTTTGCCGTGCTTTGTTGCGTAGTAGTCCCCTCTGACGTCGGCCGCAGCGTCTGAGGTTTGCTTCACCCCGGGACCATCCTGCCTAAACTCGAACTCGGCGAACGAGCACACGTAGCCGAGTCCGTCGACATGGATTGTGAATTCGCGGAAAAAGTCCACGATGCGTTCGCTGCTTGCGGTGACCGAGTAGAGAAGGATGAACGACGCCAAGAAGATGCCAATGATCTCCTCTGCGAGAATGACAATCTTCAGCTTGTATAATTCCGAGAACTCCTTCTTCACATCAAAGCTGTGCAGACGCCCGCGCCAATGGTCTGGGGTGTAATGAATGAAGTCGGTAACTCCCTTCAGCGCAAACTCGGGACTGAAGACCAAAGTCTCTTCCGATATCATTCCCCTCGCAATGGCCCAGATGGTTCCGAAGACACCAATGTAAAACAGGAGGGGTCTTTCGTGCGTGATTTGGAACGTCAAGATGTGCTCGGGTCCCAGGAAGGAGGCTGCTGCGAGAACGAAGGTCACAGCCCCAGACATGAACGTTACTGCCTGAGCGATTTGCTCGACCCCGCGCTTCGGAAACTGGTCCATGTATCGGCTCGCAAACGGATAAGACATGTTGATGCGTTCCTGGAAGAAGTGCGGCAACTCATTGAACTCGCGGAACTTCCACTTGGCGAGAGCAGTGTATCGTCTATCCCCCAAGGTACCGGAGTCTTTCTTGAACTCCTAATCTTTGCTTCAGTACTGGAGGTGCTGCGAAGAAGGGGGGAAGGTATCTTACATTGTAGTAGCTAAGTAGGTGGATCAAAACCTGGTGACAAACCCAGAAGGGAGACCCGAGCAGGTTGAGCAATCCTGCGAAAACGAGGCGATTACGAAGCTTCCGGCTGAGAAGCCCTCGGCTTGACGCCTTGAGAAACTGCTGGTTCACCTGGCCGTTAAGATCAAATACAAGGTCGATGACGCTGAAGTAAAGCCACCACTGCAACGTGCCGGAAAAGAATTGGCGGTCGCGCATGAACGGTATTGGCAGAGAGAAATCGATCGTATCCTTGTTGATCAGGGCGATCAGGTAGTTGTCTTTCCGCATGATGCGGCTGGCAATGTCAACAGCATCCAGTCGTTCCTTTGAATGCGCTTGAAGCCACCTGCGCTGCGATGGTGTCATGTTCATGGCGGTGTGCGGGTTGGCATCCCGAAGGGTCATGACGCGGGCGACAATGTCCTGCCATGACACCGTCTGCATGTCTTGCTCGGGGATGTCGAGCAGGTGAGTAAAGAAGTCCCGCATGATGAGCAGGCGTCGAGTGTCAACAGAAAACTGCACAGCCTTCCATATGACATAAAACACAAACAACCATAGACCAAGGTTCCAGTACCAAGGGAGGTTTTTCGTACACTGACTCCTGACGACCTCTGAGAGTGCGTTGCTCTTGTGAATCAAGGAGTAGTCGATACATTGTGTCAGAAATGTGAGAAAGACGGCGACGAAGGCAGATTGACTATTGAACAATTAGCCGACGAGACCCTTGCTTGAGCAGGAGAAGGGAAAGGTGGCCCGTACACTAGGTGTAGTACCCTCTCGCAAATGATACACCAGAAGCCGCTACCCAGATAGTATTCGTACACGTCCTTCATGAAGACATCGAGGTTTGTTACGTTGGCCCATCTCCAAAGGGCAAGCTCGCGAGGATCTCTAATGGCGGTCCTATTCGTCGTGCCAAGACGCATCGGATTCGCCCGAGGGGAAGCTTTGGGAAGAGCCTTGACTGGGTGGCGAGGTCTGTCCGCATATGTCCTGCCCTGACGAGGAGGATTGTTGAACGCGGCGCCCCGGTTCCTGGGCTGCGAAGTATCTAGTCGCTTGTCGGCATGTATTGGAGGGCGCGGTCCATGAAGCTCTACCAGCAAGGATCCCGGGACGTCATTATCGGCCTCGTCTTCCTGGTCCCGCCAGGCCGTGGGACGCGAACCTCCAGCGGTGGTTCTGGGAGAAGCAGTAGAGTCGTTGTTTCTGTTCGGGAGAGGGGAGGCCATGCCATCCTCGCTTGCTTCCGACTGCGAAGGGATCGGATTGAAGTCGTCGACGTTGTCGGAGCTGGAGAACCGCTGCAGGAGCGGTCTCCTTCCGTGCTCGGTCGCTTCGCCAGCGAACCGAGCGTCTATGCCGTTTGTATTCGTTCCTCGGAGTTGCTGATAGAAGGACTTGGTGATGTTTGTCCGCGATCCTGCAAGCGAGGAGACCCCAGACGACATTTCTGGCTCGGTTTGAGGGTAAATCGGGTCGTATCAAGCACTCGTGTGGTCTAGTCGGCCGTGATCGGGTTGCCTAATGGTGATGTCGGTGAACTGAAGGGCTCGAGCAGCAACCATCAGCATTCCTGGCAGGCACATGGACTTGGCGGGAGAGAGGTTGCTCTTCGTGTTTTGTATATTCGGCTGGAGGTGGAATAAGGTACATGAAAGCCGGAAGTAGGGGTGCGCGTGGGCTGGTGGTTACCTGGAACCTGTCAAGCGACCTGGCTTCGCGGCTTGTGATCGTTGTCACCAGGTCTTGTCGGAGCTGTAAGGTAGCTCGCTATCGCACGTAGGTCGTCACCAGCAGTCACCAGGCTGCTGGCACCCCTGTCATTTGAATGTTGGGTCCAAATCGGCTCTCTCATTGGTTGGTATTTCTACCTTACTCATCAGCTCCCGAGACGTGTCATTCACCACTCTCCCTCCCAATGTGAACGCTACAGAGGGACGGACGACTGCCAGAGTCAGGCTCACCAGCAGAGGTCGCCTGTCGCCCCCTAACCCCCCTCGCAGCCCCGGACGATAGCCGGAAGCTCAACTTGGACCATGGATGATGTGAGAGCATTATCCGCAAGCCCTCAGTCGGCATTGCGTGGAACAAATTCCCTCTCAGCCAAGATTACGTCCACTTTGTCGTCCTCACATGCGGATGCGGACTTCCGGGATGCTCTCGCTCTTCTTGACAGCCGAGCACTGCCTGGCAATGCCAAAGCACGACGAAACCTGCGTTTGGACATGCAACGGAAGGTCATGGTTAGCAATGCGGGTATCATTGCAGACTTTGGCCATGTGGCCGAGGTGAGCTTCCGTCTCCACATGATTGGCACCTATCGTGAGACTGACCATAACACCAGCACCTAGAGAGTATACGCACTACATTAGGGCAGGTCAACAGCATATACGACGACATCCGCCAGCAGCTCGTCGGAGTCCACACAGCTACGATACCCGTTCTCAATGATTCACAGACCATGTTGCGCCAACGTGCCAATGTCGAGAACCAGCAACGGCTTCTGACTGCATTCCAGTCTCGATTCGTACTGACTGATGACGAGGTTGCCACGCTCATATCGACAGCAGAACCTGTTGATGATGACTTCTTTACCGTTCTGGCCAAGGCCAAGAAGATCACCACGGATTGCGAGATCTTGCTGGGACTAGAGGACCAGACTCTGGGCCTGGATGTGATGGACCAGACGTCTAAGCACGTCAACATGGCCTTCCAGAAGCTGTACAAATGGGTGCAACGGAACCTCAAGTCTCTGAATCTCGACAATCCTCAACTAAACCCATCCATCCGTCGCGCCATCAGGGTCCTCTCCGAGAGGCCTTCCCTATTCCAGAACTGCCTTGACTTTTTCGCGGATGCCCGGCAACGAAACCTCTCCGACTCATTCCAGCTTGCATTGACTGGCACATCGACCGGAGGTCGGGAGGATCCATCTGTCAAGCCAATCGAAATTGCAGCACACGACCCCCTACGATACGTAGGCGATATGCTGGCATGGATTCACTCCGCGACGGTCGGCGAGCACGAGGCCCTCGAAGTGCTATTTGTCTCTGATGGCGGCGAAATCGCCCAGGGTCTACACAACGGCAAGGCCACTGATATTTGGCAGTACATTGAAGGGGACAATGGCGCAGCTGCCGATGACTTCGATGCGCTCAAGGCCCTCAACGACCTCGTGGACAGAGACATTTCGCTCGCAGCAAGGACGCTACGACAACGGGTGGAACAGGTGATTCAGTCCAACGAAGACACCATTCTCGCCTACAAAATCGCAACGCTCCTGGGATTCTACCGATTCACGTTTGCAAGGCTCCTTGGCGACGATGCGATACTGCTGGAGATTATGCTGAACCTCGAGGGTGAAGCATTCCGCCAGTTCCGCTCCCTTGTAAGGGACCATATTGCCAACCTCCAGGGCGACTTCCAACAGACACCATCAGATCTGGGGCCTCCCGATTTTCTGATCGATGCACTCAAGCAACTTGAGGCAATTCTGCAGACATATGAAACCTCGGTGTCCGAGTCTTCAGACCGAGAGGCAGACTTTGAACCTACGCTGTCGGAAGTGTTCGAGCCGTTCATCTCAGGAGCCGAGGGCATGGCGAGGGCGATGCCCAGCGTCGATGGCTCGATATTCATGGCCAACTGCTTGTTGGCAGCAATGGCCACGTTGAAAGCATTCGACTTCATCACCAGACGCTTTCGGAGCCTCGAGGAGAAGCTTGAGGAGGAAACGACGAGGCTCTCTGCATGCCAGCACGAATTCTTCCGAACTGAGTCAGGTCTTGTGTCGATACTCGATGCGTTGAAGGATATCGACACGAGTTCATCAGATCTGGTATCTCTCGAGGGGCTTCCTTGTTTGCAGCCAGACGCCCTGAGCCACGCCAGCCAGAAGCTTGACGAGTTCCTTCCGTCGGCGCTCATGGATGCGATGGACAATGTTAGGTCGCTTCAAGACCCAGGTATCGCCCGGCTGGTCACAGAGGCTGGTGCAGAGAGATTTTGTCGAGACTTTGAGCAGGCGGAAAATGTCTTGGATAAGGCTGATGAGTTAAGGGCTCTGGCTGGGGACCAGGACGAGTCTTCTCACCTCCGTGCGGTTTTCCCCCGTACCACGGGCGAGATCCGTGTGTTGCTGAAATAAAGACACACAATTAAACAGACTGGTAGAATCGAACAGAGAGCAATTACTGAGGCAGAATGCTCAATGATGGAAGTGTTGACTGGGGACGGTGGCATTTGTGCTTATAGTGCACCCGGGTCCCTATCTCAGCCAAGTGGGTACCTGGAATGACATTCACACCGCATCACCGCGTCCTACCTCACAGCTTTCAACTACACACCAACACATTGCTATTCAACGTCTGCTCTATCGCCAACGGATATTCGCACGACAGCCGCCGTGATGGCTCATCTTGGCCCGGCAATATTTTCCCCGTCCGTCGCTCGCATAGCTGCGTCAACAGCCAAAGACTGGAAGTTTGTTGACGACTGGCTGGCGAGCAAGTTCGGAGCTCGCAGCCAGCCCGTTTTCGAGCGCAACCCCGACACGCTCCAGGCCTTACTGGCGCTCGCCTCAGTGAACGAAGTCGCAGACGAAGAGAAGAACGTAGTGGCCCGCGCGGATGCTCTCGCCACGCGGGAACTTCAAAGTCACCACAGCAATGCCACGGCCAAGCAGGCGCCGTTGAAGTCAGAGCTGCTTTCTGTCCTGCACGAATGGCTACCGCGAGACGCCTGCTCCACGCTATGTGCGTTGGCCACTCTTGCCGCCGAGCTGGGCGTTGTCCATCCAACACCGGAGTCTTTGAGTCATGTTTTGGCGGACTTTCGAGCGGAGGAACTTGACGTGGACATGATGCGAGAACGTCTCCAGTCCACCCTCGCCTGTCTCGACCACGAACACGCTCAAGCTGACAAGCTCCTCGAGGCGCTGCGTAACTGGGCCTACACACCATCACACGACCTGGCTCGGAACAACATTGAGCTCAACAGGAGCATGAAGGCTCTGTCTGTCAGGATGCCCGACCTTGGTGGTCCATCGACCAACTCGCCGAGAGCTCGCCGACCACGACACCCAACGATCAACGAGGTTGCCACAGAGGAGTCAGCATACCTGCACCTCTTGGCCCAGAAGAAAGATCTCGATTCTCGATTGGCCGACTTTTCAGGCATATCTACCGATGCGAATGCAGCCAGATCAAATCTGGATCGGCTTCGCACCCGTTTGGGCACCACTGTCCGACAACGCGATGTCGTGTTTGAAGGATTGGTGGAAAGAGAGACGCCACACAAACGAAGATGAGATGCCTGAAGAGACGCTATACATATGCGATCTGTACGCAGGAAGATGCTATCAGGACTGCCGCAACCCGACATCCAGACACAATCACGGGCGCTTCCCTCTGCCAGAGACTGCTCCTCCAAACCTTCCCAGCTGCCTACCGAGGCCCGACCGTTGTTTCGCCGCCGCCGCTGAGGGCTGTGATGCGGGCACCGCAGCATCCTTCATAGGGACAGGGGGTGCCCCTTGGTTTCGCGAATCCCGCGCACCCTTGGCTTCGAAGCCTTCGCTGATGCGCAGGTCTCCAAGGCCTATCTGTTGCGTGTCATCCACCTCGGGCGCAAACCTCTGCGACCTGCGAGCCCTTTCCTGCACGTTTCTGAACTTCTCCAGCAAGTCAGACCAACGAATCACGGTGTCTTCGCGTCCCTTGAGTCGATTCGGTCGGTCATAATTGGTGCCCACCGTCTGCGATGCATTGCTGTGCAACGTCAGCGTACTACCCGAAACGAGACGGTCTTCACGAAGGTCGTGCACCAAAAAGGGTGCTAGGACTTTGATTGGGAATCAGGGAGGCTCGGGGAAAGGCAACTTACGCTCGCGGGCTGATGTGCAGGTATCCGATGGAGCTTACGCTGTTCAGTCGGTTCTTAAGAGCAGCGAATGCCGACGATTGTGGCAGCAGCATCAACAGGCCGTAGAGGCATTTGTACAGGAAGGGGTGCTTCTCTGGCTCCAAGAGTTGAAGGCGAAGGTCTGCCGGTGCCCCATGTTAGAAGCACTGCTCTGGCCACATGGTAACATGTCAGGAGGGTAAAGGACTGGTTCTCACAAGTAAACACGGGCGACTCGATGAGCTGAACAAGCTTATCAATCTGGATGAGGATGTTGACTGTCATCTCGAGTTCGGCACTGATTAATGGTGAGTACAGGTCGGTCGGTACAGCGCAACAGCTATAAATGCTTACAAGATCTGCAAAAGGTTGTATGCTTGCTCGTAGGCCTGGGCCAATAGGCAGAGCGAAAAGGTGGCCACGGCATTGTAGCACCAAGACCGGAAGAGTGCCACGAAGAACGCCTGTCCATCCTATATCAGGTGTTAGCAAGCTCCAATAAGCACGCCTCATGAACCATTTGCCGTGTCTTGCCTTTGTCTCCAGATTGCGCAACCTCCTCCGGAGGTCTGCCAGCTCTGGCGCTGTGATGAGGTTGTTGTTCAGGTTCTGGACCATGATGCTGGCGAACTCGACGTCCTCTTCCTTCTCGATACAGTCTGCAAGCGTTCGATAGATTCGTTCCGCACTGAGGCTCACGCAGAGCTGACGGATGATGAGGTTCCCCCTTGTCTCGAGAAGCTTTCTGTCCGTAGCGAAGAGCTGCAGCAGATTGACCATGAAGTTATAAAAGTATCCATCTTCGCTGTTGCGAGAGATCTGGGACAGAAGCTGGAGGTCCTTCGTGACGACAGCCTCAGCGGGGTCCGACAAGGTTTTGAGGAGAGCAGGAAAAGTGCCGTCATTAAAGGCAAGCACTTTCCTTGGTGCCTTCCGGTGCAGCATTATCAGCCATGTCAGTGCCGCCACTCTGGTCGCTTCATGATCGTTGAGGAACAAGAGCGTCAGAGCATTCACGGCAGCGGCGTAATCTAAATCCGCCTGAGGGTGATTTGCTTGCGCAACGCCAGCAGTTGCTACCGAGTTGATCCGTCCATGAGACGGTGTTGGGCTGCGAATATCAAGCTCGCGGGAACTCGAAATGGATCCGCGAGCACTCGAGGTCCCTTCAGGCTTATCACCAGACGGGGCAAGATGCGCCGAAGAAGGTTGCCGTGCAGGAATGTCTGGTTCGTCGGATAAGGAAACGACGTAGTCCAGAAGGCCGCTGTTGACTCGAGCAGCCGCTTGGCGAATGGATTCGACGCCGCTTGCCATGGCAGGCAGCATGTGCGCCAGTATCTTTGGGGTAAAAGACAGGACTTCCTCGGGGCATATATCGAGAAACTCGACAATCCACCGGAGAGACTCGAGCAATGAGTCTTCTTCTGCGTTCAGGTCAGAGGCTGATCGACCAAGATTCGAACCGGCGAACGGGGACATACCTAGGGGCGAATCCAGAGTCGCTGTAAGAATCTCCAGGATTTCCCTGTAGTTGACATGGACGTCCTGGCCGGGCACCCAGTCTTCCTCGCTGACATCGTCATCCTCTTCGTCTTCATCGTTGGCGTGCGAGTCGATCTCTGCGCCGTCTGGCAGGTCGAAGTGTGCACTGTCAGAATCGACAGAATCCTCTCGCTTTCTCTTGCCACCCTCGCGGGACTTCCTGCTCTCTGTGACACCCTTCTTGATCCGAGCGATGCGCTTAATCTCATTCAGGAACTTGTCCAGACATGACTGTGTCGCGACATGCACGTCCCTATTGGGGTCGCTCAAGAACTTCAAGAGTCCGCCGAGGAAGTCTGGGAGAAAGGTCACCAGCTCCAGGTCGGGGATGGAATCTAGTAGTGTGATCCATCCGACCAGGAATTGTCTGGTGAACGGATTGATAACCCAGATGCGCTCCTTCAACAGAGGGATGAAACGTTGGAGGGAGAATGCTGTGGGTGGTCGTGACCGCTCGTCTTGGGAGCCATACTCGAGCTTCTCGGTATCCTCGTTGGCCTCCAAGATGGAGACATAGGAAGCCGCCGACTCGGCCACGATATCTTTGATAAGGCGATCAAGAAGTTCGGCCCCGTTTTTGACAGAAAGCTCAGAGTCGGCGCCGAGCTACACGTAGGGATAAGCAATCGAGACCATGGAAGCAAAGGGAAGGGGTCCACTGACCTTGCATAGTGAGTCGAATATGTCGTTGAAGTATATCAAGATCTCGCCCTTGGCAACCTTTGCAATGTTGTACATCGCCTCACAGGCGTAGTATCTCACCCTGGCATCTTGGTCGGTGAAACAGGCCAGGACAGGCGGCACTATTTTCGCCAGATACCTGGCAAGTTCCTACACACCACCAGTGAGCCAAATGAACATCCAGTAAGTCGGAGGTGACGAGAATGCTGGCATACCCCGCCGAGAGCTATGCCGGCAGCTGCAAGTCCGATAAGGCCTCCATTCCGAGCATGAGGCTGATGAACGGCGTAGGCGTAATCATTGCAAAGTTGTTCGAGGACCAGCTCGATCCTGGCCCAGTCTTTGAGCGCAACTAGATCTCGAATGACGCGTTCAAGTCTGGCGGCACGCGTCAGTGGCCCCGGCGCCGGAGCCGGGAGGGACGTGGAAAGGGTGAGGTCGATGAATGTCACTCACTCTAGAGCGCCCACTTTTCGCTTGTCATAGAGCTTGTCATTCAACGCTCGCTGGATACTTGTATCCATGGCCAACGTCTTGACCTGATCAGTTCATTATCATGGGCGTGCTGGTCGATGTGCGAGGGTTCCGGCTATGAGGCTGCTGGGCTCGTGTTGTTTCTACTTGTACGTGCGGAGACAGGCAGGGCGAGGCAGTCGATGTCCCAAGCCAGTTGATTGCAGGTTCAGGTGTGGTTGGTATGGCGTAAGTAGCAGGAGTTCCAAGGTTGGGGGAACACGACGCGAAGTGGGGGCAGCCTGGACCAAGGTGCTGGTGTGTATTACGTAAGCAAAGGCACGACCAAGAAGCAGGGGGCATTCGCCAGCCTCCCGTGACCATGGCGATGCCTGCTTCAAGTTGTCTCGGTACACCGCACTGGCAATTGGCTGTTGCTTGGTCTTGATCCTCCACGTTCTATAAATCACGTTCTGTTCATCAGTGATTCAAGGGTCGCCTAAAGCGAAGCTGTGCTCTGGGGAAGTTGAAGATTTCCCTCGTCGATAAAGGCTTAGGAAATATCCAGCTTCAAGTGTCTAGGAGTACAAGGCAGTCGGGATTTTCCGTCTATGGTGCTTTTAGAGTCCGAAATCTACCAACGGTATCAATCACTGGCCCGATGCCAGTCACTGGCAAAAGTGAGGCACCTGGAAGCCAGCGCCTTGTTTGTGATCAACATGATGTCCACCAAAGATCGCTGCCATGTCTGTATCCTAATGGTGGGTGGCCAGAGACTTTTGACACTCAGCCAGAATCGCTGCCTGTCGAGAGACCTGAGAAAGCCTACCCACGACGGTCTTATTGCCGTCCACAAATCCGTACAAGGCGTACGGAATTCCAACATCGTCACAGAATTCCTGCACCAACTTCTGCGTGCGACGGAGGTTGTGACGGGGGATCCGAGGGTACAGGTGGTGGATCGCTTGGAACTGCAGACCACCATGGAAAAAGTCCAACCACGTGGGGCAGTCGACATCCATGGTGGTTCGCAGCATCTTCTGGGGGAAGGATTCGGCCGGTCCCAGATCAGCCGTGCTCATGGCAAAATGCGACAGCGTGATCTGCACATGCAGTGGTGACTGCAGCATGTGGCTGACAATGACGAAGACGAAGCGGTCCCAGGCCGTCGGGATGCACTTGTAGATGATACCGTAGCCGAACCAAGTCCAGAAGAAGACTTGGCCCGCCACTTCGAGCCAGCGCTGGTAAGCGGCGGGCCCTCGTTTGGGTCCACGGCCGAGAATGAGGTGGTCCCACGAGAGCCGATACAGGTTGAAACGACCAAAGAGCATGATGAAGTAGTAGGTGTACGGCTGGATGCTGATGAGGACCTTGGCGGCGGCATCGTACTCCATGATACGCTCGTAGTATGTCGAGTAGAGGCTCCCTAGGAGGCGGTGGGAGACGGCAAAGAAGGGCATGTGCTCAATGTCCGGGTCGTGCTCGGGGTGGTTCGTAACGATATGGTGCACATTGTGGCTGCGTTTCCACCAGCCCATAGAAAGCCCGCCGAGAAAGTCGGCAATGAAGATGCCGATGCACGAGTCGATATGGAAGTTGTGTGTGATCCCCATGTGTCCCGCGTCGTGTGCCGCAAAGACGAGCTGGTGCCAGAAGATGCCTAGGCAAATTGCGCTGGGGACGTACCATCCCCTCTGCAGGAAGAAGAGCATGCCAGCGAAGAGAAGAGTGTACCGGGAAATCTCGATGAGATAGCTCGTGTAGTTGCATCGATAAAGGCCCTCGGCCTCGATTCGTTCATTGAGGGCCCGGTACTTTTGTGCCACACGGTCCTGCGTGGCGCTGTCCAGGGAGGGGTACTTGTCGAGATCAAGACTGATTTCTTTCCTCGTCTCCGAATCAAGGAAGCCGGTAGGTGTCAAGGTCTTTTGCAGGTCCTTCTTCAGCTCGCCCTCGTCTTCCGACGCCGACGAGGCAGGGGAGTCAAATGCACCCCCAGTCGTGAGACGTGCTCGCAGAGTGCTTCCTTCATCGAACACGGGTGAAGGTTCGCGTGAACTGGCCGAAGCGGATGGTATGTCGAGGCCTCCCGTCTCGTGTGAAACCGTTGCAGCGGCTTGATCGCCAAGGACCTGTTCCTCATCGGTGACCGCTCGAAAAGTGCCGCCTTGGATCGGGGGCAAGAAGTTTTGCCAAATCCCTTCAATTCTCCCAATTTTGTACTTCATCATCTGAGCCTTGGTCTCAGCTGCATGGAGCCTACGGAAGATATCCGTGTCAGTAACAACTGGTAGTCTGACCCATGCAAGGGGACTGGGGCTTGTGCATACACCGTAACTTCGTCAGTCGCATCACGGCCTACCATGTGCTGAATGGCCTTGTCACCGCCAGGGTGATATGGCAGCCAGTGATCAACTTTGAGGACGAAACCGTCCACGATGATGATGTGCCTCCCATCTGCAATCAATCCCTCAATCTGACGTCGTGAGAGGACGGGCAAGGGCTTTGATGACAGCCCCTTGCCAGACGAGAGACGCGTTGACATGGCGGTAGCGGAAGGGTGCCGATCGCCCGGGATAGCGGGATGGTGGACCTTCTGAATTGTTGCCAACCGCGACGCGATGGCGCAGGTAACGCTGACCTCGAATCGTTCTTGATTGTTGGTGATGGAGGTCGAAAAAAAGCTGGTCAATGGCAGCTCACTTTGTGATGGGATGAGTGTGTCGAAGGGTTTGAAAGTTGAAGTGTCTGTCCTCAACGGCTAGCTCCGGACCAGGCGGACTACACGTCGTTCCACTTGCAGCAATTACCAGCCAACATTGGCGCGTCTGGTCCCTTTTTATGAGAATGAACAGTCCCATCATTTGGCGTAGTGGAACTGTGCAATCCCCACATAGTACCTAAGTAGGGAGAAGGCCTATCATGTCGATGCCTGGGCACAGTACCTGAGTACCTCGTGTCGACCTATCTACTAGTGAGGGTGTAGTGGTCCAGGCACAGGCGCCTCGGTGTCTCAGATACCCAGGTACCTGGGGTGCCTAGATAGCCGTTGGGGCGGTGTAAAACTCCAGATAACGGAGTACCGGGAACCTGAACCATACCGACACTCCCCTGTCGGATGGAGAGAAATGACCGACGGACCCAGTCGCCCTCAGGCCAAGGAGACGAAAAAGTGTCAACACCACGCACTCAGACAGCATTCACACTCCACGGTTGGTATCTGTCAGTGCAATCGCCGATTATACACACCATGCGCGCCCAAAACCAAGTATCATAGTGTACAGCCTTTCGTATCTTTACCAAGCTAACCATCCGGAAACGCACGTCAGTGGCCATGTTTCCGCAATGAATACCTGCTGAATGCCCCGAGTCTACAACCGCCCCTGACCTTCTAGTTACATATTCCAAGTCGCCTGATACGGGATACCTCCCAGCGCAAGTTTGATAACCACCGTTCTCGCCGCTTCAGTCTTTACATGTGGATGGGCAGAGAGTGGGTGGCCATGGCAGCCTCCTTGAAGGCCTCGGCCAGGGTGGGGTGTGCGTGGCAGGTGCGGGCAATGTCCTCGCTAGATGCGCCGTACTCGAGAGCCAGAGTGGCCTCGGCAATCATCTCTCCGGCGTTGGGGCCGACGATGTGGACGCCGAGAAGACGGTCTGTCTCGGGGTCGGCGATCATCTTGACCATACCCTCAGTGTCGAGGTTGGTCTTCGCGCGAGAGTTGGCGCTGAAGGGGAAAGTGCCGATCCGGTAGGGGATCTTCTGTGCCTTCAACTCCTGCTCGCTCTGGCCAACCCAAGCGACCTCGGGGTGGGTGTACATGACGGAGGGAATGCAGCCATAGTTGACGTGGCCGTGACCCTTCTGGATGTACTCGACGACGGCAACAGCCTCCTCCTCGGCCTTGTGCGCAAGCATGGGTCCGAAAGTGGCGTCACCGACGCAGCGGATGTGGGGGATCTTGGTGCGGTACTCGGAGTCGATGATGACGCGACCCCGGTCGTCAAGCTCCATGCCAATGTTCTCGAGTCCCAGGCCCTGAGTGTAGGGGCGGCGACCAATCGCGGTGAGGACAACCTCGGCTTCGATCTGGACAAAAAGAATGGTCAGCCAACGTCTCTACACGAATCAGAGGTAATCCAAACGTGGAGCGCTTACCGTCTCGGGCTTTCCGCCCTTGGCCGAATCGACCTCGAGCTTGACCTTCTCGCCGCTCTTGTCACCGCTGACAACCTTGGTGCCGAGCTTGAAGTTGATGCCCTGCTTCTTCAGGATCTTCTGGATGGACTTGGCAATCTCGGTGTCCATGCCGGGGCCACCAATCTGGTCGAGGAACTCGACGACGGTAACCTTGGCGCCCAGCCTGGACCAGACGGAGCCCATCTCGAGACCGATGATGCCACCGCCGATAACGACGAGGCTCTCGGGGATCTTCTCAAGGGCCAGGGCTCCAGTGCTAGTCACGACGCGCTTCTCGTCGACCTCCAGGCCGGGGAAGGGAGTAGCCTCGCTTCCGGTGGCGATGAGGACGTTCTTGCCCTTGACAGTGGTCTCGCCGCCGTCGTTGAGAGCAACCTTGAGCTCGTGCTCGTTGACGAAAGTGGCGGCGCCCTTGATGTATTCGACGCCGTTCTTCTTCAGCAGGAACTCGACACCCTTGGTCAGGCCGGCAACGGCGGTGTCCTTTGCCTTCATGAACTGCTCCAGGTTGATGCTGACATCGCTAACGTCGATGCCGCGGTTTTTCGTGTCGTGCTTGATGGTGTGGTAAATGTGAGAGTTGTTGAGGAGGGCCTTGGAGGGAATGCAGCCGACGTTGAGGCAGGTACCGCCGAGAGTACCGCGCTTCTCAATGCAGGTGACCTGTAGCCGTGGAAAGGCGAGAAGTCAGAGAACAGTATCTTCGCGAAGCCTACTTTCGCCACCCGACGTACCTTCATGCCCTCCTGACCGGCCTTGATGGCGGCGACATAGCCAGCAACACCTCCACCGATAATGACCAGATCCTTCTCCTCTGCAAGATCCGTGTGTCAGTATACTCTTTGCGAGGAAATAGTGTCATGTCGGTATGTGACGCACCAGAAGCAGAGGCGTAAGAACGACTCCATTTGGTGAGCTGCGAAGGGGCGGCGACGGCGGGCAGTCTGTTTGATGTCGTGTCAGAAGGTTCCAAAATTCCCGTACGACCATGACGCGAGATAGCCGGTGCTATTCGCAGTCCAAGCTGATGATGCGTCGTTGATTGGGGCGGGCGAACTCACGTCGACCTCCGGAATGCCGACCTGGCAGTGGTGCGCGGTATCAAGCGGCTGGAAAGCATCTTCACGATTGCCGGTGTTGTCGCAGGTGATTGCCAATTGACTCCCACAGGGACAGCAATGAATTAGGGAGAAGGGAGGGGGGGGGACAGTCGGCGCTGTTGTGTTGGCTAGGTACGGGTAGGTATCGAGAATATGTTGCGGTCGTTGTTGGCCCGGAAAGCTTCAGGTTCAACCAAATGCACCGCAGGGGTCCGCTTTTCGCCGTTTGGGCCGTGGAGCTATTGCCGGGCCCATATAAATATATGTTCCTCAACGTTGTGGTTGGGCCAGTCCCAGCTCGCTAGCTGGCATGCTTTTTTCCATCCAGTCACACAGGGGGAGAGCAGGGAGCGCGTCCTGGGTACTTCTGGCGCGAGGGGTCTAAGCGTGTGGCAAGACGCGAGATAAGGTATCGAGTACCTCCGAGGGACTCGGGCATGCACAGTCCTACCCGTCATCTTCCGTTGAAGCGACAATAGCCGGTGTAGTGTAATCGTGAACCGATTATCAAGCCGAAGCCAGAAGGATCTCGACGACACAACACATCACGTAGCTACTAAGTAGGGAGGCAAAAATGTATACACGAGAATTGGCTTGTACATTGTGAGGTCGGCTATGTCGAAGTTTGGTGCTGCTCGAGCAGTCGCTCTGCTGCCTCGCAGGCCTTCTTCACCTCCTTGGCTGCTTTCTTCCCTTCGACCAAATCAGTCCCCCTGACTCTTTTCCGGAGAATGTATCGAAGACCGCGGGCCAGTTCGGTAGGTAGACTCGGCACGAAGATCTTGGCGAGGGCGTCTTCGGTGGCCACGTCCTTTTTCTTGGAGCACCCTTGGAGAATCGTGATGAGGAGGACCTCGACGAGCAACGACGTCGTGTCCTTGATGTACGCCAAGTTCAGGGGCTTCAGCACAGCAATGCTCGCACCTCCGTCGACGATGAGGTTGCCAAACATTTTTGCCACGTTGATCAAGCGCCTGTTCTCGGCAGCCTCGTCATCCTCGTCCTCGGCCTCCTCTCCAAAGAGCGGCTCTCCAAGACGCCGGAAGAGCGTCCAAATGACATCCTGGAACGCGTAACGAATCCGAGAGTCGCCGCAGAACTTCCCGGCAACCAGAGTGTAGTATGGATTGTAGTGCTGCTGGGCCGAGGAGCATTGCACCAAAACATTGGCAATTTCTCGGCGATTGTGCTTGTTCAACCCGAGTTTCAGGATGCGGAGGTAGGCATCTTGGACATCGGCGGCGGCCACGAGCGCAATGAACACAGCGCGTCGGACATCGGTGTTCATGCCTTGTTCGCGTGCTAGTTCTGCGTAGTCGGGAATATCCAGCTCATCGGCTGGAATCATGGCGTCGTCGTCATTGTCGCTGTTGTCGTCGTTCTTGTCTCCGTCGGGTGCGCCTGGTGCATCCTGGGCCTTGCCATCCTGGCGGCCACCCCAGCTTGCGCCGACAAGCCACCATTTGCCCGTCTTGTCGATGTTCTGGATATCTGCGAGTCCGACACGCAGAGGCTCCGTTGCCTTGACCTTGGTTGTATCCATTGACCCGAGCAGCTTCCTCATCCGCGTGACATGCTCGTTCAGCACCACGAGGTCTTGGGAGCCTGCCTTGATCTTGTTGTTCTTCAGGTCGTTGATGGTCTCGATCATGAATTTGGTCCTGACCGTCAGGTTTGTCTCTCCGGCCTCCGCCACCGCCGGCCGGATGAGGCTGACAATGTCTTTCAAAGAGAGCGGGTCGTCCTTGCGAAGTGATGGTCCAGCGAGCCTCACGATGCGCAGAAGAAGCTCAGCGTTGAGCTCCGACAACTCGCGGAGAAGCAGTTTGATGTAATCAAACACCACATTGCTACCCACGACCCGGAACATGTACATCTCCGATACCAGGGTGATGAGATTGGACGTCTCCTTGGTCGGCACATGTCCGTCCGCGGCCGCCTTCCGTGCACGTTCGTACTCTTGCTCGAAGCGCTCTACAATGGTCTGGACCAACCGTGCAGCAAAGTCCACTCCGATAACCTTGTAGAGTGCTGCCATGAATCCCGCAGAGAGAACTAGTAGTGTGTCGGGCTTGAGCGTCTGGTCGCAGACCTGTGCCATGAGGAGCTCCGATAGAATGTCCGTGACGATGCCACGAGGGAATTCTCGGTACAGCTTCTCGATTTCCCCAACGACGGATATCAGATTGGCTTCGGTAACGCGGTTCACAGGGCCCTGCATCCTTCTCTTGATGCGAGCGTTCAAATCCGCGTCTTCCCCGAGAGCCTTCCTGAGCGACGGAGGTATGTATTTGGGTCCATTGGAGGATGCCGCCACTGGGGCAACGTATGGGTTCTCCCGGACCCTTTTTGGTGCTTCAACCGTTGATGAAGCGTCGTCGTCGTCGTCGGAGTCCAGGCCCAGGCCTGTGTCGGAATCCATGTTAAAGCCTTCCTCGTCCTCTTCATCGCTACCAATATCCAAATCTTCATCGTCGAAGGGGCTCGGTTCGTTGTCGTTGTCGTCGTCTTCGTCGGAGTCGCTCTGGTCAAAAATGTCGTCCTCGGAGTCATCCTCGGAGTCGGCGCCGGACGCTTGCGCTTGTTGCTGCCTGGCTTTTCTGCGCTTCTGTTCGATCCAGTCGTCAAGCTCGGCCTTCTTACGAAGGCCGTCACTTGGCGCATCTTCAGGGTCGCTTTCCCCTAACAAGTCGCCCAAGCCATCGTCGCGGAAACTTTGGGGCAACTTTTTGCGACCTTTGATGCCGAGCTTCTTCTCCAATGCGATAATCTCTGCGTCGTCCTCAGCTAGTCGGTCGCGTACCGCCTTGGATCTCTTTGCGGGTTTGCGCTCTTCGGCTGGCTCTTCGAGCTGGGGTTTGCTTCTCTTGCGCTTGCCGAGGTTGTCTGGGGACGCTCTCCGTTCTGTTGGCGGCGGTGCATGTGTCGTGGAACTCGGTTGTCGTGGCTTGGTCGAACGAGAGGCATCTTTCGGCTCCGTAGTCGAGTTTCGTCTTTTTGCTGGGTTTCTGGGAGTCGGACCTCGCTTCAGTGACCGTTCTGCCTTGCGTCTGTCTTTCCTGTTCCGGTCTTGGCTCTTCCAACGGCTGTTCTGGCCTCCGGGGGTGTCTCTTGTTTGGTCGGAAGGGAGTCCGATCTCCCTAAGCAGGTTGCCAGGGAGCGAGAGCTTCGTCGAAGCCATTTGCGCGGGTGTTGCAGCAAGTGGCGCGGGATGCAGCACCGGTGCAGGCGATGTGCTTTTTTGCCTAGATTTTTCCTGGCGAAGAGCTCTCGGTCGCGCGACAGGGCCCCCAAGCGCCAGCCCAGTGGGCCGCACCCCACATCGCCTTGCCGCACCCTGTGCACGGCGTATCTTATCTTCTGCGGGTTGTTGCACACGCGGGGCTCGACATACGTCCAGACACTTGAGTCGCCAACCTCATCTGCCCTGTCTTGGGAAGCAGCCTCGGATCGAGACCCAGGAGATTCCTGGTGATACAAGACATCATGTCTTCGCACCTAAGTAACGACGAAGTGAGTACCCTTGCCCATGATCTCTGCGGGCGATGGCTGACTGCGCGGTAGTTCTTCACCGGCTTGACGGAGCTTTTCGAAAGTCGGAAAGGCAAAGACCATGGAGCCATCTACCTGGTACAGAAACGATGTATGCCGGGACCCTTTACGCCACCGACCAGAGTGTTATATACTGACTAGTCTGAAGTGACGTACGGCCAAGATGCTGCTCTCGAACAAAAGCCAAACGACGACACCCTTCCCGATGCCCAACCCGAAGGGCCCCTTCCCATTCTTGTCAGAGCTACGAACGGCAAATCGAGGGAGCGCGCATCATCCAAGGTCAAGCTGTCGACCATTGTCGAGGCAGATGCCTTGGGCGACTTCTTCGCCAGGTACGCCGAAATCTGCAAAGCTGGCATGCCCACCCTGAAGCCCAGAGACAAGAGCAAGAAGAAGGCAAAGGCGAAGAAGAGGAAAACCGGCACAGCAGCACCGCAATGAGACCATGGGCAGACAGTCAGGCAATACCCGAAATGAAATGTGGCCATCTTGGGAGGCAGAATTTGGCCTTACAACTCCCTTGACGCTGGATGATGAACAGACCACGACTACGTGTCTTGCGACACCCTATGAACAATACTTGCTTTCCACGACCGCCTCCGCCCTATTGACACCAAACTTGCCGCGAAAGCGTTGCGCAATATCACACGTCGTGATGCGACAGCAGCGAAAAGCTTCAAAGTGATACCAATATCGATGTTCCTCACTGCCGCTTACTTTCCTCGCCTCTTAAATCGTTTTCCTTGAGCTCCAGCAGGACCTCTCGAAGTCCTGCGCACCCTTCGCATTCTTGACTTGTTGGTTTCTTCGGGCTACCAGCGTACAAACAGAGGCTCTCTGGACATCGGGCTTTGGAGTCCCCATCCTCGCAGCTCGCGAGTTTTCGGTGGTGTTGCCATCGATGCGAACATGTCGGACATCGAAAGGTGTACACCTCGCACATCTCGATCCGTGGCTTAGCTGGCTGTTACTGTCTTCAGTCTGGGAGAGTTCGGTTGCCACCGTACAACGAGGACAATTTTCTGGGGGACGACCTCAAAATGTTTAGGGGCCGGCGGGCTATTATCGGAGAGTCTGCTTCGCTTGAGTTGACAGACAAGGCACGGAGGGAGCCCGACAGACATTATCGGGGCCGGGTATTCTGCCAGCACTGTCCCAGTCTTTTGAAGTCATCACAGTCAGCCCAAGGACCGCCCTTGTTTTCTTGACTGAGCCAGCAGGCTGATGTAGACTGGCCAGAGTTGACGCTCTGTTGTTTCCGCCGACCTGTCTGCCGCATTGCGACAGTTTGTTGTACTTTTTGAGGTCCGACACCAGCAGCTGAGACACAGAGGGTGCACAAAGGTTACACGCAAGGCCACGCGGTTGGATCTCATGGACATCAGATCCCCAGCTCTGAGTGCGTACCGTCACGTCGCCACATCTACATGACTGTGCCGTCGTCTACTTGTCAATGATGTGAAGCCCACGACAGTGGCAAGGTCCCATATCGTTACAGTTGACACCGTTGACCAATTCACTGTTGAGCCAGGCTGACTGTCACAATCTTGTGAGGGTATATGACTAACTCAAGGCAGAGATGTTGCCACTGTAGCGCACTGTTCTGATAGCTCCAGCGACCCCCTTAGTTTTAGCCTCAGCTACTTGACATACAAACTGCCCATGCCCATCGTACCAAATCACCCTCCAAGGCAACCCTAGAGCACACCGGTAATATCGCTCATTGACATATAGGACGCAAGTCCTCCGCCGTCTCCCAGGAGTGACAATAGGCGGTGGAGTTCACCAGGTCAAGCGACACGTGGAACGCCCTCGCGGTGTTTGTTTCCCTCCGATGCAGTCAACTAGCATTTCGTCCTCGACGCAAGGAAATGATAAGAAACAGAGAACGAAAGAAACCGGTAGGAAAGACCATCTGGTGGCCAGTCTGCACAGGAAAGCTTGCTCACAGCCTACTTGTCGCGACTCGGCATTCAGGACAACGTGCGTAGCCTACACCAGGCCGCGCGCTCATCCCTTCAAGGATCGATGGTGGCTTGAAGTCGGACTTGCCCGGCCGTTGTCTCACATGATTTGATCCTGGGTGAGGCCTCCGTGCGGCGCGTCCATGTCCATGCCCATGCCTTCGGGGTTGCCACCAGCGTTCAGGTACCTGACAAAGCTGAGGCCCAGGGGGCGGCCGCCGTATTGGTATCCTTGGAACTTCTGGATCGCCGTCTCGGCGGTGTCAGGGTTGTCAAACCTAACGACACCGGTTCCGCGAGAGCGGCCGCTGGGTTCATACTGAATCTCGGCCTGCTCTACCTTGCCGATTGTGGTGAAGAGTTCGACCAGATCCTCATTGGAGGTTGACCAGGGAAGCTAGATGGGTCAGCATGGTTGTCCAACAGGCCACGCGAACTCTTCGACTTACGTTGCGAACGTAGATGATCTCGCTCTTGTCGGTGCCAGCCGTGGCAAAATCGGTGAAAGGGTTGGGAGGAGCAGACTGTCCCGGGCCAGAAGGAGGAGCGGAGTCGAATCCACCACCTCCAAAGTTGCCGCGTCCGCCGAATCCGCCGCCAAAGCCGCCGCGGCCACCACCGAAGCCTCCACGGCCACCATAGCCGCCGCCGAAGCCGCCACGCATTCCGCCGAAGCCGCCACGGCCGCCGAAGCCGCCCATCGGACCACCGGCATTAGCGTAACGATCCTCGCGGACCTCCAGGAGGCGTCCCTGCCAGTCGTATCCGTTGAACTGTTGGATCGCGTTGCGTGCGTCGTCGGGGCTCTCGAACATGACGATTCCGGAGCCCTTGGGGCGGCCGTCGGGTCCGAGGTGCACATCAGCGCGGATGACGGCACCGTTTCGGGCTGGGAGGAGAGTATCATGTCAGCAAGAAAGCCGAGATGCCAGATACTGCCGTGTTGGAAAACGGAGGAAAACGGAGGTGCCTACCAGCTTGCCTGAAGAGATCCTTCAAATCTTGCCAGCCGACTGTGTAGGGGAGCTGTGGGACTTTGTCAGTATGAATCGTTCGTAAGCACAACACCCTGAGGCAGGCGGGAACACACGTTCGCAACGAAGATTTGCCGGCTTCCCGTGTTGTAGTTGCCGGGAGGGCTGCCGAATGCCTGTGGGTTCATCGCGCCGTGGCCGCCGCCGCCCTGGAAACCACCGCGGTTGGCAGTGGCGCCAATGAAGCGGGGCTCGGCCTCGCGATCCTGACCACCATGTCAGTATATTGCAGAGCGTGCTTGCCGGTGAAGGCCTCGACAAACCTCGCGGACGTAGATGAGACGACCCATCAGATTCTGGTTGCTAAGCGTGGCCACAGCGGTCTGGGCTTGCTCCCTGGTCGCATACTCCACAATACTGGTGACAACCTGAGTGAGCAACTGAGGATCGCAACGGTGGCAAAGGGGGAAAAGACTTACCCGCATCCCTACAATCGCCCGCGGGAAACACACCCGACCCGTCAATCCAACGATTCCATCAAGACCAGGAGGGAAAGGAGAAAAGGGTAGCCCAGCCAAAGACTATGTGTAAAAGCCCACCTTCGACATTCCGTTTGGAAGCAATAGCACATCAGCGAAGAGAACCTCGCCGGCTACATCCAAAACACCGCGTCAGTCACGTGTGCGTTTCCTCCGAGATAAACTTCGCGACGCACCCTGTCTCATGAAGTCCTTGAGATGATGCCATTTGACATCATAAGAAAGGTTGCCGACATAGACACGACGGTCCTGCTGCGATGTCTCGCGGATGTTGGACATCATCTGTTCCCTGGCAACAACACGCTCTTCGTACGAACGATGCGAGGGCGGCGCTCCGTAGCCAGCACCCGATCCACCGGCGGGTACACCTGATCCTGTCATGGGTGAGCGATCGCGTTGTCTGCGGTACTCGTCTCTGCTCTGTGACCGACTGCGGGGCGAGAAGGAACGACGCCTTCCTCCTGAACGACCGGGGCTTCGTGAACGACCTCGCCGGGGTGAGCGCGATCTTTCTCGCTGGTAGAAATGTCAGTCATGTGTACAGGGGGCAATAACAAGAGGTGCGACACGATGTTGGGCATCGGCGCGGGCGTGGTGAGGGGTCCTCGGAGAGGGGCCGTTGGTAAACAACGCCGAGCTGACGCGCGTTGGGCAATCGTCTCGACCTTGATGGGCGAGATAACCCACGAAGTGGGATCCGTCGCCCCGGATGACAGCGGATGTCGAGCAAGACCCCAAGCTGCGGCCCCAGCGGCGACGTAAGCTGGACAAAGACACGCAGTCCATGGCCATCCAGGTGCGGGCGGGCGCACCTCCGCTCCGAGCGGGAGGGAGCTGCCTGCAATGGGAAGAGTGTAGAGAGGAGGAAATCGTAACTTACGGATCGGTAGTTGTCGTTGTTGTCAGCTATGGGTGGAAGCCGACGTTAGTGGCGATTCTGACAAAATGGATGTCCGAGCTGAGTGAGGGGTTGGGAGGAGGAAATGGGATGAGGAAATGGGATGAGAGGCCAGCTGGGATGGAAAGACGGAAGGTGAGGTGCAGCGCCGCAGGCAAGGTAAGGCAAGGTAAGGTAGGGGTTGAGACGCGGCGACAGAGAGGAGGAGGGGATGGCGAGCATGGCGGCCGGACGGCAGGGACGACTGAGACCCGCGAGTGACCTCCTGCCGCGCGAGCTGGGCAAGACGCCGTGGCACCTTTTTGGCAGCCCGCGCGCGGGCGCGAAGCAGGTACAGACTTCTCGGCCCGCGCTCACTGTATCCGAAGAGGGACAATGTATTGGAGGGATGCATGCTGCACTGCAGAGCGTATCAACCTGTCGGCGAGGTTGGATAGGTTGGGGGGGGACCGGTGGGGCCAAGTCCTCCAAGAGGGGGGGCCATGCAAGTGTGGTGTGAGAGAGGGGCAGAAGCCACTGGGAGCTTGAGATGGGAGCTGAGCTGAGCTGGTGCCGCGAGTGGTGGGTGGGCATGTCGTTCCCGAGGCGCAGAGACGGCGAGCTCGTCGCGTCCCAGCAAGCCTCAGCTTTGTTGCCGCGCTTGGGAACAAGAGAGAGCCTTGCAGTATAGTAAGGAATCGCCAGAGATGCAGTAGGCAGAGACTGAGCGCTCGAGGCGAGGTGGGCAACACACAAAGTGACTAGGAGGAGCGACGGGCGCGGCCTCGAATCAAAGTACTCAGGCAGCTATCTGTCCAAGTCGCCATCCATGATCGCGCCAACCAGGCCAACCGGTCAACGCCTCGATTACCCAGGAACCCCAGGAACGCCTCTGCCGGGAAAACCACAAGTGGCCAAATGCAACGTGAAGACCGCCAGAAAGATGATGAGGCTGGGCGAGGGGGGAGAGGGGAGGGGAGGGGGATCGCGTGTGCCTCGGTGGTGACGACAGTGAAGAACTCGCAGGAGCCCAACTGTACCGACTTCGGTAACATGGAAAGGGAAGGGAGGAATGCCACGATTGGCGGGCCAAGATAACCAGAGAAAATGCGACGCGACGTGGCACAGCAGCCAGATGTGTTGTGCAGGGCAAGAGACGGAATCATGAGAAAATGCCCCTTCGCCGACGGCGCCATACGCGGGACAGGGCCTTCAAAGTCCACGAAGAAATCAAACAGTGGTCGAGTTACGGGGGAGGGCGAGGCCACCTCAGGCGTGGGCCGGGGGGCAGCAAAGACGAAATAGAGTCTGTACGCACCCATGGTATCCGTAGCCGACATCTTGAGTATCGGGCAATTGCTGTTCGTCGTTGGATGGCGATGGATCGGTCGACGGTTCGGTTCTGTTGACGGTTCGGTGCTGACGACGGTTCGGTTCTGTCGTCGGTAGTAGGTAGGTTCGTTGCGAACCGCGAAGGTTTTTTGTTGGATTGGAATCGACGGTCCTCGTACAAGGAGGCGTGGAAAGGGAAGCGGCGGCGACGAAATTCGATGGGCGGCGGAAGGTGCTAAAACTTGACGCCTCCAAACTGGGCAGGCAGTCAGTTACCTTAGGTTCGGGCGTGTCGGCACACGTGGTAAGGCTGTGTCGCGTCGCGAATGCTGAACGACGACGTTTTGGTGCCGGTAGCCTTGTGTTGTGCCGCTAAAGGGACGCCTCAGGGCGAGATGAGGCAAGATTGCGGAAGGCCACAAAGTAGGCGACGCGATGACGACGAACGAGGTAGGTGCCAGGCGAGAATGGTATGACTGAAGCTTGAGTCGATTTGATGTCCCGTGGACGTAGCTGCAGCTCCCTGGAAGACTCATGGAGCATGCGACTGGGCTCGGGCCACCTGCGGCACCAGGCAGGCAGGGGCCTAGCTCGGAATCGAGCTCGAACCAACAAGCTAGCAGAATCGGTATAAAACTAAGTACTTAGTATACTAACACTAGTATAATCTATGAAAATTAATAGAGGTAGCTTAATAATAATAGCTACGATAATTACTATTTATATAAGTCGTTTTCTTATAAATTTATAACTAAAATATATTTATAATTCTTCTTATGTATAATTTTTAGAAAAATACTTAGATAATACTATATCTATTATTATCCTACACTTGTCTTGGACAGGCTGGTATCTTTGATACATAGTAGGCGCTCTTGATATATAATACGGGGTCATCCTTTTCCGTGAGGTGTATTGAAGCTAACGCGGCTAGAGCGGAAGCGCCTGCCGGGAACCGTGCCATCGAAATAAACTCGTGATGCCGTCTAGCTTGTCCTGCACCACTACACTCGGCAAATAATTCAACATGACTTCTGTCCGCCGCGCTTTCGGCGCAGTCACCAGGTCTGGCCTGCTGCGTTACGCTCCCATCGCTCACCCGCAAACATCCTCATATCACTCGTACGACCACCCGAAGGCCGAACCCTCCCGTAACACCTCCGAGCAAGCGATTCTCTCTGCCGCATACGCCCACATTCCAACACATGGTTTCTCTACCGCTGCTCTCGCCCTGGGAGCCAAGGACGCCGGCTTCCCTGATATCAGCACGAGCATCCTACCCCACGGTGCCTTCAGCCTCGTCGAGTTCCACCTTGTCACGAAAAGAAAGGCTCTGGCAGCCCAGAGTCGACAGATCTTTACCAGCACGGAGTCCGCAAAGGTTGAGGACAAGGTCGAACGTCTGACGTGGGAGCGCCTGTTGGCAAACGAAGCAGTGGTACACCGGTGGCAAGAGGTATGTGGCCTGCTGTAGACACGCCGAGATTATAGGCTCACTTTTCCCTAGGCTCTTGCCATCATGGCACAACCTAGCTACGTCTCTCCCTCATTGAAGGAATTGGCCCTCCTGACCGACGAAATCCTGTTCTTGGCTGGCGATTCTTCCGTCGACTCCTCCTGGTACACCAAGCGTGGCTCCCTTGCCACTATATATGCTTCGACGGAACTCTTCATGACCACGGATTCCTCCGCCGGCTTCAGCAGCACCCGTGACTTCCTCAGAAGAAGACTAGACGAGTCTCAGGGTGTTGGCTCTATTCTCGGCGCAGCCGGGCAATGGATGGGCTTCACTGCCAGCGCTGGAATCAACGTCCTCCGCAGCAAGGGCCTCCGGATATGAAGCCACCCTCCGTATCCCCTGTGCCCCGTTGCCAACATTTTGCTGCTTAAATGTTCAGCTGTAAGAAGTACCATGGTGGTTTGAAGAGAATCATCGCTGTATCATAGTGTCCTGTATATCAATCATGGCTACTGCGTGGCGCCACGCTGAGTAAAGAGCCCCCATCCCAGAGAAAATACGGCCCAAACGCCCATGCACAACAAAAAATAGGAGGCAAGACCCCCGATGCGCCCAACAAGATCACCATCGTTCCTCAGCCAGACCGCCTTGGGTCTGGCGCTAGATCAGAGTTCGCTGACGAGGGTCGGTGAGTCTGATTTGTTGGTTAGCAATCGGTCTTTAATGGCGGGAGCGATGAGGTGGAGGATTAGACGTACCGGATGATCTTGACGTCCTTGTCGAGCGCTGCTCTGCCCTCGATGGCGTTCGGGGTGATCATGACATATTGCTTGCCCACCGAGTTACGCGCGGCATTGACCTGACCAACCGTGTCAGCAAGGTGTTGTGAATCCCATAGCACAGGGGAGACTTACCAGCATGTTGGTGCTGACCGTGCGGTTGACGTTGTCCATGAAAACATCGAACTCGTCGAGGCATCTCAACGGAGATCCCATAGCCTCCCAAATGGCAAGAAGCATACAAATGGACGAGAAGGACTTCTCGCCGCCGGACAAGGTCTTGGTGCTTCGCCCAGCGGCGCTCCTGCGCGTCTCGTCGGGTTCGACGGAAAGGGTCAAGATCTTCTTGGGGTGCTCGAATCGAAGTTGACCGCGGAAGCCGCGCTCGCTGAGGAGATACTGGAAGTTCATACGCGAATGCGCCGAAATGTGTGCCTGGAAACACCGCCACTTGATGATGCGATCTTGCAGACTCTTCTTGCCGGCACGATGAAGCTCTGTCTGAGCCTCATAAAATTCGGTCCAATATTTCAGTGCCTTGTGTGTCTCCGTCAGGCGGCGAGTGATCTCCTCATCACTCATGCCAATGTGTTTCTCTCGCTCCTTGATGTGATTCCGGAGAGTGCTGTATTCTGTGTGGATTGCGCTGTACGTGTCGTCTTCCTGAATGGGCACCCTCTGCGGATAATGTCCCATTGCTTCCTCCTTCATCCTGGCAAGGTCCGCCTCTTGCTCCGAGCATCGGCGCTCGGCTAAGTTGCGAGCATCTGCGAGATGCTCTTGTTGTCGGATAATTCTCCCCTTGTTGATCACGGTTATGTTCCGGGCATCGGCTGCCCTCTTCAGCTTCGTCTCGTACTTGGTCACCTTCGCATCGGCATCGCGAAGTTTCAACTTTTCTGCTTGGCATGCCGCCTTGCTTGCTTCGGTTTCCTTGTTGTAGGCCTGGAGGTTGACTTTGGTCTCGCCGTACTGGGTGCCGAGGTGGTGCTTGTCCTCCTCGAGCTCCTTGAGCGCTTGTTGAAGGGTGGCGAGTCGATCGTCAACGCCCTCGAAACTGTCGAGTTTCTCTTTCAGGTCCATAATCTCGGCTTGGACTTTGCGCAGAGATTTCTCCAGCTGGGGTTTCAACTTTTCGTTTCGTTTCTGCTCTTCGTAGCATCGTCTCGCCTCTTTCTCCAAGTTGTCCAAGTGCCCCGAAGCTTGTTCAAGAGCATGTCGGAGGCCTCGCAGTGTCTCTTCCTGATATGCGACCTGGACTCGAGCATCTGACTGCATTCGCGGTTGTCGCTTCCACCCTTGCACAGGACTGGTGGAGGGACCATTCCGGCTTGTGAGTCGCAGGCCATCACCCCGTATCCTGTCATGATGAACCAGACAGGCAATGACATCGCGGGGCGGTTCCCCTGATGAAGAAAACATGATATCCTGTCCTTCCTCGCGCGTCTTGACAAGGATGATCTTCTCGATGGAATAATTGATGACGAGTTGATCGCGCACCCAGTCGTCTTCGATGTTGAGCGCTCGAAGAATAGTTAGGAAGTGACTGTCCGGTTCCTTGAGTCTGGTGCTCGCTGGCAGACGCTTTCCGATGACGATGCCAGTGCCTGAGATGCCCAGTTTCCGCATGTGCTGAGCCAAAATCTGCTGGTCGTTCTTGCTGGAGACCAGAAACGAGTTGAGAAACTGGCCAAAGGTCGCCTCGAGGATTGAGGACCATTCCGGCTTCAGAAGTTGGATGTAGGAGCCGATGGGACCGAGCGGCCGCGTCTCAAAGCTGTTGTCACTCTGGATCGTCTTCCGGAGACGCTCAATCTTCGGATCCAAAGTCAGAGAAGTTTCGGATTTGAGAGCACAAATGCGGTTTTCCAATCCTCGAATCTCCTCCTGCTGCCTCCCGAGTTCCATCTTGGCAGTCTTGGCTTTCTCCGAGGCATCGGCAGTCTCGGCCTTGAGGCGAGGAGCGTCGTCGTATGCTTGTTGGAGCTGAGCAGAGATACTGACCTCCTGCTCCTCCACGGCTGTGATCTTGTCAAGGACTTGTTGTCGAGCCAGGCCGGCGCCTTCCCGTATGGTTGCCTTCTCCGTCTCGATTTCTGCCCTGTTTTTCTCGACAGTAGCCGCCGCGGCCTTCAACTGCTCATGCAGATCTCTTTCCTGGCGATGCAAAGTTGTCAGGCTCTTCTTCTTGTCTTCGAACGCCGAGGTGGCTTCGGCCACTGCCGCGGATTGAGTGTCTCGCGTCTCAGTGTGCTCGGCAACAGTCGCTTCCACCTCCCGGCACGTTTCGTCATCTTTTTCCAGCTGCGCTGTGATTTGGGCGAGCTCTTGCTCAGCCTCTGCTTGCGCTGCGTCAGCACGAGCCAGTTCCGCTTGGCGACTGGCGAGCTCGCGTTCCTCGTTGACAACTTGGCACCAAACGAGCTTGCCACGCAGACGTCCCAGCCTCTCACGCATGCCTTGGTGCTGCTCTGCCAACTGTTTGTCCTGTTCCGCCTTTTTGAAGTCGGCCTCGGCCCTGTGCATCCGGTCGCGCACCTCTGGCAATTTCGCCTCGTGGCTGTCAAGGGTCTCGCTGACGTAGCGGTAGTCGTGGTCCAACTGCTCCAGCTGAACACCTTTGAAGAAGAACTTGTACTTCTGGGCAGGAGTTGCGGCGTTGAGAAACTGCCGAGCATTGTCTTGCGACAAGACGTTGAGAGGATTGTCGACCTGTAGTCCCCAGTACTCCGTTATTTCGTCGATGTCTGCCTTTTTCATGGAAATGATACGCCCTTGCTCACTCTTCAGTTTGAAGCCGCTGGCGCCGGAACGAGTAAAGTGCCGCTCGACCTTAATGCTGGATCCATATACATCGGACTGGTATGCGTCTATGCCGGTATTCTTGATAGTCACGGAGATGACTGACTGATCGCGGCCCTCCTTGATGAAACTCTTGAGACTGCCGCCTCGATTCGTCGAGCTAGCCTTGCCACCAAGACAGAGAGTCAAGGCGGTAAGGACCGCACTCTTTCCACTGCCGTTTTCGCCAACGATGAAGTTGATCAGGGGGCCGAGCTCTACGTAAAGTCGTTCGTGGCACATGAAGTTGATGCACTCGATGTTCTCGATGATACCGTTCTCGGCAGGACGGTTGTGGCCGAGACGGTTGGGCCTCGATTGTATCCGCTGTGTGGCGCGCTGGTCGTCCAGCTCTTCGTTTTCGAGGTGACGAAATCCGGCATCTCGCATGATTTCGTATTGGGTCTGGGGTAGAGAGTCCGGTGCCTCAGAAACCGCCTCGTCGTCTCCGGCGTGACCGGACGGCATCTCGATATCGGGGGTTGGGGTCGAGTCCCTGCGACGGCCGCCTTGATTCGAGACACGAGCCCTTTTGTTCTGTTCGCGGATACAGTTAGCAGTCTGATGCGACTGGTAGGGCATGGTAATAACCGTACCGAGGAGCCATTGCCGAAGGATGCAGGTGCCTCATCCTCGTCAAGGCCATCGCCTTCAGAGGCGCGATGGTGCCGTTTGCGAGATGACATGGTCGGCGAAGTGCGCGTGCTGTACGGTGTGTGCTGATGTCACGGGTTGGCCTCCATGGGGTAAGTCTTTGGGTTTGGTGAGGGCTGCAGGAAATCGTGGGAGACGCGTCGAGGACTAATTGGGAGACGCGACTCCAAATGGATTAGCGGTAGAGTGGTGGGGTCAGGCAGTTGCCTTGCACTGTGTGCCGATGGGCTGGTCCGGCAGCGCACCTAGGTGGGTGCTTGCTAGGTATGCCGTGAGCATGACGCTGTATCGAAGTTGTTTTTTCGATAAGATGGCTTTTTATTTGTTTCGGCACTCTATTTCTTGCAAAAAGTCATCACGGCGTGGGCTTACCGGCAAGAAGCAGGAGCTCTCAGAAACATAGCCTCCTTGGAATTCCTTCCCGGATTAGATAATCCTGCAAACTCTCCAGAGAAATAACCCATCTTCAAACAACCACCACAACATCATGCAGCATGGGAGATCGGACAGCACTCAAACTTACCTTTTTGTAACCTTCTTTCATCGAGAATGGAGGGCGACGTTCCTCGGCAGGGCAAGGCAGATGCCTCCTTGCCAGATGGTCCCTCGACAGGACCAGGGGACAACTGTGTCGAGTACATGCTGTTCCTAGTGGAATCTTCCGAGGCGAGCAAGAAGATGCACCTGTCCAGGCTTGAAGAACTGCGCAAGGAGGCCATGTTCCTTGTACAGCGCCTTGCGTCCAACTACATATGGCAAAGAGACGAATTTTCTCTCGCTCTACGCCATGATCATCGTAAGTTCGTCACCCGAAGACATGAAATTAGGAAGTCTAACCTCGATTATCAGAACTCACATATCTTCACGGCGTTGTTGACTTTGGCGATTCGGTTGAGGATGAGTGGCTGGTCGTCTACCTTTTACGCGAGCTCACGTTGTCCAGGCCTGACCTCTGGATCCGCGTCTTTGACGGCGACGGCGAGTTCCTTCTCATCGAGGCGGCCAACTCTACGCCCCCCTGGATCAACCCCGAAATGGACACAAACAGGCCTTGGATTCATCAGGGACAGTTGTGCATTATTCGCCCCAAGCCTGGAGACGAGACAAGTCGCACAGCCCTGACACTCGGCGCTGCTCTGAGTCTGATCCGAACGGAAAAGGATGCAATGTTCCACTCGGATCAAATCGACTCGGAAGCTTTCTACCGACTCGAAAAGTATCCGGACCACATCACCAAGTCTCTGCACCACGCACTCATCACCATTCCAAGGAAGGTCGCATACATCCTTCGAGAGAGGCCAAAATCCATCGCCCCTGCTGTTGAGGCTTTCTACCTTCGAGATGGCAAATCGCTGGAACCCATCCTCGCAGAATCATCAACACCCTGGTTCCCGCCCACAGACCTTGTCACTACCTCCGTCACCTTCTCCCGAGTGCTATTCGCCCAGGTGCGGTCTCAGCGGTTCGACCCCCCGCCTCGATGGGCCCCCCTAATCAACAAAGCGACCGATACCAAAGCACAATCCCAACTGGAGCTAGGAATGAAACTGACTTGCGGGTTCGAAATGATGATTGGCAACTTGAGCACTTACGATAGCCGCGTCGTGCGCGAAGTGGGCATCATCCTCGATGATCTGGAGGAGGATGGCGATGAGCAAACTTTGCCCTCAGACCACGAGATGAGCCAGTGGCCAGACGCTACAAAGGACGATGACGACTCGTGGCTGGATATCAACTACGAGGACTTTGAACGCGAGTTGGACGGACGTGGCTCCGCCCCAGCCGATGCTGAAGCAAAAGGATTTGGCGATGTCAAGACTCAGGCCGATCTGCGGAAGATCGTCGAGAGATTTGAGTCGTTCCTCGACGATGACACCGCCGGCGTGGATGGTGCAGAAGTGGATGCGATGGATCGGGACGACGATGACGACAACGAGGCATCAGGCTCTGACTCCAGCGATGACGAGGATGCGGCCGTCAATTTCGACGAGGAGGCGTTTGCTCAGCTGATGAGAGAGGCTATGGGCTTGTCGACAGCGACGGCCGGCACCGCAACAGACCCGGCGGCGAAGCGTTCAACAACAAGCAAGCATGCTGACCCAGGCGACACTGAGGAGCTGACTGCTCTCACAGCTCAGTTTGAAGCAGAGCTGCGCCAGCACGGCGCCCTAAAACTCGACAATTTGCCAGCCGGGCCAGCAGCGCTCAAGGACAAGGGCAAGGGAAAGGGCAAAGAGCGAGCGACTGACGCAGTATCCTCCGACGACTCTGACGCGGAGAGCGAGGATGGGGAGATGGACATTGACTACAACCTTGCCAAGAACATCCTTGAGAGTTTCAAGAGTCAGGCCGGTATGGCTGGGCCGGCGGGAAATCTGCTGGGCATGTTTGGTGTCCAGTTGCCTCGCGATGAGGATGACGCGGGAGACACACCACAGCCGTCGAAATAACATGCTGGCCTCATCCGTGGCATATGTGCAATTGCGTCTCATCAAGTGATGCCTTCAAGCTATGTGATTCTGCCATAACTAGTAGGTACATCCAAGTCGCTAAATCTTGCGCGTGTGCACACTCGTTCACCCATGTATCTGCAACAGAACCCTGCCTTCACCAGCGTCACGCATCTGCCTGCCACTGACGGCCTGTTCTCTCGTTGTTCCGACGCACATTACGCCTTCCCTGTGAGATCTTGGCTCTCTTCGGACGGACTCCTGTGTCGAAGCGGTTGCGGCGACAGCGATGGTGGCGGAAGAGATGAATTACGGCTTCGTGCCTGAGCTTCCATGGTCATTTCGTCCAGTTTGCCCAGTATGTGCGTCAGTCTCTTTCTTGCCGCCAGTTCTCGTCGACTGCTGTCGCGTTGCGGCCTGTAAAATTCCTTGACGATCTGGGTGATGGTATGGTAGCATCCATACAACAAGAGCCGAACAGGCACGGTGTCTTTGTCGTCCACGAGGCTACCGCTGGGTTCCGGTGTACCGGAGCTGTCCGTATTTTCGAATTCGTCCGGTGTCGCTGAGTGGAAGCCCGTGAGGAAGTCTTCACTGGGGTCGTTGCTGAAGACGGCCGCGAATAGGGGGTCTCCGAAAACAAAGTTGCTCCAGTCCTTCATTCCCGTCACGTCCACAGGATGGGTATGTCCCTCCGAGTTCGTTGTTTTGACTGGTGTATCTTTGCCATCTGGCTCGTCGCTGTCGTCGGTGCCGTCGGTGTCGTAGGGGTCATTAGGATCGTTAGGATCATTAGGGTCGTAGGAGCCGCCGTTGATATCGTTGGGTGTTTGGCCTCGTGTGCCAGGGTATGATTTGGGAAGGTCTTCGTTTCTCATGATCATGGTGTTGAGCTCGTTCCCCGCGTCCACGGCCACAAGCCTAGGGGTGGTGACGTTGTCAAGGGCATGCTCCCATTGTTTGAAGTGTCGCCTGACGGCAGCATATCCCAGCATGACAGCCATGTCTTCGCCGTCCCGCAGGACAGCCTCCAGCATGGAGTGAAATGCCATGGACCAGGACGAGACGCCCCTTGACTCGTTCATGCGAGAATTGGCGTCCCTGCTTGCCTGCGAGGCGGTTGTACCTGGTGTGGAGGGGGACGATAATGACGGCAGAACCGCAAAGGCGGGCCCGAACTTGCCACTCGGTGAGACAAGTTTGCTTAGGCGACGGCAGAACTGGCCGGTCCGAAGGTCGATAATTTTGCGTTCTGCCGGGTTGAGGGGAGGTTTGATGTCGGCAATCAGAACCCCAGGGGTCGATCTCAGGACATTGTACTCGATGCCATACTCGTTTGAGGATGCCGAATGGGCCAGGAGCACTGGATAAAGGGTACGACTGGGAGAGTTTGGCGAGTTGTAGACCAGGCTGCCTGTTGTCGGCGGCGACTTGTCGCGTGGTGTCCGGGTCTTTTCCATAGAACTAGGGGCGGCTTCGTTGTGTAACAAGGGTCGGTCGAGGCCAGAGCCAGCCAGCCAGTTCAGAACGGCAGCCTCCGAGCTGACGGAGCCCTGTTCGGACCGCAGTAGCTTGACCATGAGAGGTGGCGGCAACGCGAGAAGCAGGCCGGATCCATCTGAGATTTGAACGTCGAACAGGCGTTGAGAACGAAGAGAGGGTACCGGCTGGACGTCCCGGACGGTGACGTTGGGCACGACGCGGCTTATGACTGACTGCATGGAATCTTTGGGCAGTTTCGCAGTCATGGCATGCTGGTTCCCGGGACTTGGTGGCGTGGAAGGCGGCGGCGTGATGGGGTGACACAAATACTGGCGATGTGGTTCCGATCTTCGCGTGCTTGACGGGAGACCGCAGCCGGGTGGGACCTTGCCAGGGGCAGCCGAGATGCTGTTTTCACAGGTGTTGAAGTACTGGTTTCTGCCCATAGGGAGTCGGGGTCTTTTCGATGCGCGTTCAACCATAGGCGAGGAAGAAATGGTGGACATGTCCAGGCGGCGACTGGGAACCAGAGGGAGTCGTTTGTGGTCGAAAGGGGGATATATAAAATCCACGCCTGTGAGAAGTTGGCGAGGACACGACCACAAGCCAAGATGTCAGGGGTACTTTGATGTTTCTGGGCGGAGGATAGGTAGTAGAAGATCCTCCGCAAGGGGGAGAGTGGAGGGTAGGGTAGGGTAAGCAGGGCAAGGTAGAGCTCAAGAGCTACTACGCCCATAGAGGGATGCTGGAAGCGAGTTCACCAATGAAGGCGATCGCCAGGCGAGACGGGATGGAAGGAACGCGAAGGAGTGGGCTTCTGTATGCTTGGGGTAGGGTAGTGTTGGGTGCAAGGTTCTCGGATATGCTTCCTCGGATATGTCTCCTATTACGAACAGACGCGGCCGGTATCAAGAGGCGGCCGCATGAGCAAGGACTCGGAAGTACCGTCGATCCACAGACGACGACTGGTCAGGGTGGGCGTCAGGCAAGAAAAAGGCAAAGCAACCGAAGGCAGGCGGTGGGTGCATTGCGAACGTGTCAGGGAGAGCGGCTCTGGGTCTGGACAAGGGAGCGAGCTGGCGTGGGACACGCCCAGGAAGAAGTGCTGTGCTGTGTCTCCCACCGGCTGCAGAGAGGTGTCAGGGGAGTCCGTGGTGATATGTCAAGCAGGCTGGGAGAAGAAGGAGAGAAGTGCAGCAGCAGCTCCCCAAAGCTCCCAGAACGCCAACAACAAACTCGGCAGTCGGGTACATGTTGGCTGAGTACCGTGGCGCACCAACCAAGGAGTGAGTGAGGGCCGGGGTCGGACTCGGATGGGATGGCCGCGATGGATACCGACGCGACGGTACTTGGGTATTCTCCACAAGCCCATCTGACCAGCGCTAGACGGAAAGGGGGCATGGCAGACGAGCGCATAAGGTGGCTTCAGCCATGCCAGCAAGCCGCTGTAGGTACCTACCTATAGTCCACACCTTTGCAGTGGGAACTGGAACACGGAAACCGGACAAGCCTGCCTGGCTGCTGCAGCCACCTGCTCGGCTGAGGCTGCTCCCGTCTTACTCTGCTGGCACTCGCCCACGATGTAAGCGAACAGTCTTGGAAGCGAGAGGAAGAGGGCGGGAAGTATTCCCCAAATCTGGGCGAACATGTGTACTTGTAGACCATAGCCCACAGAGGGTCGGTCCCGCAACTTGAAGGCCGGACGGACCATGGGCCAGCAACGAACGGTAGGCCGTTGGGTAGGGCAGGGGTCAGCCCAAGTCAAGAAACCGTCGTCCGTGGCCAGATGGATCATGGAGCGAGGGAGGGGGGTGGTGATCCATCCAAGCGATCTGGCGTTCCTGAGGATCTCGGTAGCGTCGTCGGCGCCCACCCGCTTGGCGTGGACAGAACAGACCAGGGGGGGTCAGTCACCAGTGTTCCAAGTTCCCAAGTGAGAAGGAGAAGTATTTCCCTCTCGCTTCATGCTTGGTGATGCTGATGCCACGCTGACTGACACAAACTGGAGACTCGGAGCCGCGACAGAAAAGAACGCCTCCCTCCTCTTGCGGTCTGCACCGCACCGACAAAAGGTGAGATCACCCACATGGGAGAAGCGAGTCGGGGTTTTGATGATTGGCTCCCATCAAGCGAGCCAAGCCGAGCTGTGCCAGCCAGTCAGCCACCCCTTGCTCCCCAACCAACCTGAACTGCATCACGCAACCATCATGGGCCGGCTCTGGCTTCGGTCACTCACTGGAGACCAGCAAGTAATCAAGAAAGGGCCATGTTCCTCTCGCAAGCGGAAGAACAAGATGTGGATCGTCGGTGTCATGTCCGACTTTCATGTTGAACGGGTGTCGGCCCCCACTCCGAACGAGTCCTCCTCCTCCTCCGAGTCCCTTTCCGCACTTCAACCTTCAAAGCTCGCTGCAGCCAGGGGTCTTCAATGCCTGACTGGGTACTTCAACCTGCAAGTCGGTGAACTTGAAGCGACCGAGGTGCGGCCGTCAACCCCCGAGACCCTCGTGACCACCCAAAAAAGACCCCTGGTTCGAAGTTCCTCAGATCTTCGACGTGTTCCACGATGCCACCCGCACCCGGAGCCCCCTCCAACGTCTCCACTGACAGAGGTACCTCCCGCCACGGTACACCACACACAGACTCGGACACTGGACCTACTCCAGGCACCTGCAGGGCGGCCCCCCCTTTCGCTGTGGGGGTTGCGTTCAAGGGTCGCTCGCGCGCCTGGGCCCCGGCCGTCTCGTCAAAATTGTCGCAATAGGGCTTAGCGTCCGGCCTTAGTTAGCCATGGATGTTCCTCGTTCTTTTTCAGGGCCCCGGTCTGGACAGACGGACATCATCTCATCTCACATTTCCATATTCGTTTGTGTATCCTCTTGGGCCGTCCGTGCTGGCCTCACGATGCATTCCCATATTCGCCTGTGGAGATGCCAACTACAAGAAGGTAGTGATCCTGTCTCGTCTTAGATAGACGAGAGTCGCCTCGGTTGGTCGGTCCCGGCGCTGCGCCCCCATCGTCCAAAGCCAACAATTCCGGCTCGTTTCGGTCCGGAGTGGCTGGCATGCTGGGCTTCCCGTCGCCATGGCGCGTGCTCTGTCTAGCTTGTCGTCGTCGCCTTGTACAGCTCGTTCAGGTTGAGCTTCTTCAGATCATTCCAGTCGCTACCCTCAATCACTCCGACCGAGCTGAAGCTCTGGAAGATATCCACGAGAATGACCTTGTCCGGCTTGCCGAGGTCCACCTTGTGCTGTTTGTCCACGAGGGATGCGATCTGCTTGATCAGGTCGTCGTGTTTGATCTCGGTGTTGTTGCGAATGGAATGCCGGATCGCGTACTGTTGCCATTAGCGTCCGATTCCCCTCCATTTAGGGCCAAGACAAGACTCACCGAGTAGGCGGGCTTCTCCGCCTCTTTTTCTGCCTCTTCTGCCACGGCCGGGGCACCCTCTGCATCGTCCGCAGCAGCCTGAAGCTTGAACCAAGGGGCTAGTGCCTGTCTCGCGGCCCGCTCGATGCCCTTTTCCGATGCCTTCTCCATCGCCGTCACCGGTGTCAGGCGGTTGATATACTTCGTCTTCCTTTCCATCGGGTTGGTGCAAGCCTTGGCGTCCTCGCACATTCGCCTGCACAGCTCGATGGGCTGCACTGGTGACCTTGTCCTGACGAAGAAGACGCAGTCGATATCAACGCGCACCTTGATGAACGCCTTTTTCGTCTGGTCCCCCTCGCGCTGTGCGGCAGGAGCTTTGTAGCCTTCAAGCTCCTTCTTGATGGAAGCTTCAATATCCAGGCCGTCGTCCTCGTCGTCGTCGTCCGCCAGGGCCCGGCCATCTTGCGGACGAGCGATGCCGTACAACTTTTCTCCAAGCTACACATTTTGGGTGAGCACGCGGCCAAATTGACTCGACACAGACGCAGCGGAGACCTACCTCTTCACAGAGTTTCGAGAATTCATCGGCCGCCCTTCTTTCCATTCCTCGGGCGAACGTCACCCAAATTCCCTGGTGGCCAATCTCGAGGAGAGCGCCGCGGCCGCCCAGCTTGGCAATCTTGGCTGCGTGGGCAGGTGTCTGCCATTGACCTCCGCTACCTCCCTGAGAGTCTTGTCAATAAATTGCAGGGAACATATGAGTTGATGTCCCATCGTGTCACTCACCTTGCTCTTCTTAGGTGCCCGCCCTCCACCCTGAGGGCCCGACTTGCGTTTTTCCGAGGTCGACATGGCGGCAAGTTCTCGAGCAGCTGGTCCAAGAGAAAGGTTTGTCGAAATGGGCGTGTCCAATGCGTTCCTAGTTGCGAGCTTCAAGTTCGGTTTCCACAACCGCGGCCGTTGCCTCAGTGCTGGTGCAAATTCCATAACCGGGTAGCGGGTGCACGTGCCAACGCAAATTGGCTGGTCGATTGATGAGTCATGGGCGTCACCACGTGATACCCATCAGAGCGACCATGCACGCGCACCAATCTGACACTCTCTGTAGACTCGAATACCTTACCTTATCGAAGAGACCGACTCGCGCAGCCCACAATAGTGCTACGATAGTCTCTGAAAAGACAGCTTGAACTTACACGTCGTCGTGGCTGTTGAGGGGTACAGTCAATCGACCGCTATGGTCGATCAACCGCCACAATTAGTCGAATGCTGTGGCCAACCGCCAGGTGTAGTCAATCGGCTGCTGCAGTGTGTAGACTGCTACAGTTAGTTGAGCATCGGCTGTCAGAGTGGACTGGCATTAGTATGTGCGTCACTCGTGTCGGAAGCACAATAGTACAAGGACCTGTATTCGCAGACTACAGTTGCAGTATCGTGGGCTACACGAGCCGGCTCCTATAATTTGAACGGACCTAGAGGCGAATGATACTGTCTGTTTCACCTTATTGGAGGTGGAAGTCTGCGGCGGCGCCAGGGCTGGCAAGCACTCAACGTGACAGTCCGTCCTCGAATGATTCGGCAAACCATTGACAAGAACGACGGCTTCTTTTACCCGAAAGTCAACGCCATGGGGAACGTTTATCATCGTTCCCGTATCAGCGACAGCTCCCCGGCGCAGGATAACGACAATGCCGGGCTTGGCCGCGGCAAGGATAGGCACAAGTTTGTGCCTGATGCCGAATTCCCAGGAGCCTTGGTCTGCCTGTGCCCGACTTCCTCGAGAAGTCACACCAGACACAAGAACATCAACCACTAAAAGTACATGTTGGACATATATCATGCAGTGCAACAGCTGCAGAGCGGTGTCTTCATCTTGGCACGCTCTGCTCAAGCAGTTCAGAGAAGTTTCGCCAGCAGTTCGTGTAACGGGCAGGTGTCAATAACTTGCATAAGGTAGGCACAGATGCCGCGAGAGTTGTGCGTAGTTATTTGCAGTCTGATGTGCCAACAGACGAGGGATTGCGTGTTGTCAGCCATTGGAGTAGCGTCGAGGCATCCACAGCGTTTCTGGCATTGAGCAGAAAGGCAAATCCGAGTTCAGTCCAAGGGCAGCCTTGGGCGATTGCCGGGTTCCAGCGGTGGAGAGGGCACGGAGACACGAGTTTTGTATGCAGCGAAGCAGGGAGCGGCTGGGCCGCCAGAGCCCTATCACAGCTACCAATCTGCATGCTTGAACTTGTTCAACTTACCGGCATATCTCTCCTACACCAAGCATGGGTGCCGTGGACTGCGGGGGTGGAGAAAGGGGTGAGGTGTCGGACATCAGGCCGCAAAGGTGCTGACGATGTCTCTCGCTGCGGCATCGATTCAGCTTGGGCCCCAGCTGCAGAAGGCGTACAGACCGAGGACCAAGATTCCGAACACTTGCACGAGGAAAAAGTCAAGAAGAATAGCGAAGAGGGAGTGGAGAGTTTATGATCGCCGGAGGGGGGCAGTATCCTACCTTGGTGTTGCTGAAGCATCGCTATGCATCGCTCATCAATGCTAGGTCAGTGGACAGCATGCACGTCTCAGACAAACACGCCGGCCTGTCCGATCAGTCACAGCTACCGTCTTTCCAACCAGTCCGCCATCTTTCCTCCCACCGGGAACAATCAAACTCCTTCTTGCCCAGCTTTCGATTGACTTCGTTGTGCGCATTGCAGAGCCAATTACCAAACTCTGCACGGCTGCCGACTTTGGTCTCGTCTTTCTGGATATATGTCTGGAAATCTTCGGCGCAGACCCAGCATGGGTATAATCTGCTAAATGTTCGCATGAAGCCCCGGAGGTCTTCCTTCTGGTTTGGCGAAGGGTTGTCGGGGTACGATGCTGCGATGGTGTGAAGCAAAGTCCAAGAGCTGTTTCCGAGTTGCTCGACATCGGGAGGGCAGTTTTTTCGGGTTGCCGCGATTGAAGCTGCATTCATTTCGCTGGCTTGCGCCTGTGCTGCTGCTGGCTTCTTTTTCATCGACGAGGACCACGAGGCAAAGGCAGCCCCGGAAGTGCAGGACCGACATCTGGGGGGTTACATGTCAGATATGTCATGCAAGGCGTGGAAAATGGACTATATATCAGTCAGACTGAGTACTTACGGCTTCCCATCTTTGCCCAAGACCACGCCAGGAATATTTGTTGCGGCCGGCGCTGAAGGTGCGGCGTCGATGCGAGCTGCACCGTTGGCGGCCGTTTTCTCGTCCTCTTCCGACATTTTCAAATAACAGGTAGACGGTCAATCCGTCTGTTGCGCGCAGCCGAAGTTGATTGTGCAGGCTGTTGTTCAAGGTGTTGCGCCTGTTGGAACTTTTGGTGTTTGGCGAACCAGCCGGATCGGTCGGCCTTCTCATGCTGATTTGTCATCACGATGTCCGTGCTGTCGAGCCTGAGGTGGCCTGGAATTTGGAGTCCGGGCAGTCGTGCCAGTTTGGCGGTACAGCGTGTGATTGTGGACCCAGCCCGCTGGCACTCCACGCCTTGTCGCCCCCTTACGCATTGCAACACATGTGAGGCAATGAATGAGAGATGGCGGACAAGTGTGCTGAGACACGGCAACTGGGCGCACCTGAAGAAGTACCTATATGGGGATTGAGCTATGACGGGGCCATTCGTTGTGTATCATTTGCAACGTCGCCGGTCCTCATTGGCACCGGAGTCTTCGCCGTGGTCATAGGTAGGGATGGTCCCTTCGATCTGATCAGGGGTCCTTGCATTCCGCTGCGCAGCTAGTACCGAAGCATTAACCTGACGTGAACTAGGTTCTCAGCATAAGTAGGTTGTCGCTGTGACAGGCGTAACGCTTACAAGTGGAATGAAGTGACAGGTTGCACTTCTCTTCCAGGCCTCCGATGCGAGTCCCAGTGAAGGAGGACATCTTCAGGCGGTCTGTCCCATGAGTGCAGATCATTACCCGTTTAGGCGAATGGGAAAAATTCTCCCGTTTGACCAATTTCCCATCTTCCCTCCTTTCCATGACGTGGTCCAGACCTGGCCGCCAGGTCTATGGGATTGCACCGTGTGGCGGGCAGGTCCTTCACTGGCAGTTTCGTGAGCTTCAGTGGGGTGAGGGCACCAATACAATGATCCACGCTGGAGCCCTCCCCACTCGAGGTGGCCCGGGGCAGCCCGGATCAGTCGAGCTCGCCGGGCGCATGATCTGGGGTTCTCTTCCAGCTATTGGAAGTGAGGTTGACCCGTGCACTGAACCCAAGGGTTCAACCAGAGGCTGCGAATACTCGGATGGGCAAAGATATCAGATATGCCTATGAGATGGAATCGGGATTGCGACGGCACAGAAAGTGAGCCGGAGTGATGACGGGCGGACGGCAAAACTGAAAGTGCCATGATGCGGTGCCACAGATCCCACGCCGCTCTCTGCCGATCAGGCTAGGATGTGCGCTTGGCGGCCATCATCTCCCAGTCTCGACAAACCTGCTATCACACAAGTGCGTGTGATGTATCTTTGCTTGCAAAGTATGGGAAAGGGTACTTCGATGGTGAGGGGTAGCAATCTCGATCTGCATCCCTCAACCAGACGGGTCCCGCCCCCCGCAAGGATGGCCAGGTCAGCCACCGCTCAATGGACTTGTGATGTTGCAGGCATCGAAAGAATTGAGTATCATCAAGTAAACTCCCTTCTCTTCGGAGTTGCATCCGTCACAGCCTCGCAGGAAGGATGATGACAGCTGCTCAGATTGATTGAACCATGTGCACCTTGGTAGCGCCTGGACCAGCAATTTCAATGGTAGCTGACCCCCGGAAGAAAAGGTCCTTGCTCTATCAGGCCGGCCTGGCCAGCCCTTTGCCAGCGACTCGGAGGCTGATGCGGCGATCGACAAGGCGCTACAGCCAAACCTGGCATGGTCCTGTCACTAGTAGTTGGTTCTCCAGCGTACGATCTGGGCAGGAGCGACGCAGAGTGGATTGCGGCCCAGCATACCCAGGCCAGCACCCGTCTCCGAGTCGCCGCCCCCCTTCCCATGTGTGGCCATCATCCAAAGCTTTCTGGTGCCAACGCTGTACCTTCAAGTACTAGAAGTGCGCGAACAGGTACTTCAGTTCGGTCTTCCAGGTTCCATCTCGACCGACCAGCAAGCTGGGAAGTGGCTTTTCGCCAGCCTTGCCACTGTGGCCCAAGTCTCCAAACCCCCTCTTCTGCCCTGGCCAGTTTCCCATTCCCAGGAAGGTGGGCGAAAAGAAGAGACACACCACTGGCACCCGAGGTACTTGCCACGCTCACGCACCCAAGACCCTACCACCTTACTTGTCTCCCTCCAGTGTCACGTCGTGTTGGGAAGTTCGGGCAGAGAGCGCTATCCCGTGTTTTGCCTTTGCCAGCAACCACTCGCGGCTCTCCCTTACGACATGGACGCCTAGGCCCGAGCGAACGACCCATTTCCGAACACTACCACACGCACCACACGCTCCCTCCCATCGGGGCTTGCTTACCGTTGGGACGACCATCCATCGCCGCCACCGCGACGACCATCGCAAAAAACGGGCAACTCCTTTGCCGACTGTCATTCGTCCTCACGATCACAGGCGTTAGACCGACCTCCGGACCAGCGTTGTCTCCTGAGCGCATCCTCGTCGTCGTATGCCTCGTCGTCAACGCTCCCTCTTCGCCTGCGCATGATTCACATGTGGCACGCCGTCATTGATTGACACACGCCCAAACTCTCCTTTCGCTGCTCGGCTCAACATCTCGTCGGCCATCAAGAATCCAACACTACGGGGACCCGAGAACAATACGCCTCAGTAGAGGCTTCCCACGCGACCAATTTCGTCTCGCTCATCGACACCGACATACAGCATCGCACTCCCGAACCCACGGCCCAGGGCCTTAAGACGGCGAGGCCCCGTACCCAACATACCCACCAGCCGAGGCTTCTGCCCCCCTTGCAAGCATGGACAACGGTCCAGATGGGAGGCCATTGCATCCACCGACCTCGCTTCCCCAGCAAGCAGACCAACAGCCGGAAGAACAGCAGCTAGGAAACCAACAGTCGCAGACGCAGCACCAACAGCAGCAGCAGCAGCACCACGCCAGCGATGCACCATGGCGAACCTCACCGAGCTTCCGATCCTCAGCTAGCTCGGATCGACCACCTGGACATGGCGCAAGTCCGGATTTGTCCGATCGAGTGTTTCCCATCCGGTCTGTCATCAGTCTCAACCCCACAGGCAGGACTTCCGGCGAGCACGACTACTTCCCACGGCTACCCGATCACGGCCAATATGCAGCACCTCGACCGGGCACTAATCGCGCCGATACATCATCAGTGACCGATACAGCTCGTCCGCGCCGCTACGACTCCCAATCTCAGCCAGCAACATCCACCGTCACATCTCCTGCCGATCGATGCGCGGACCGACGCCGAAAGAACACACTCTCGGGCCCAATATCCAGTGTGCAAGCCGATGCTGCGCGCCACGCATCATCCAGACCGCTGCCCATCTTTCAAGATGTTGCCTCGGATCCCGAAGACGGCGATGACGAACCGGCCGCAGACCAAACCGAGTCTTCAACTGGGCTGGAAGGAACCAGCCAGCCCATTCCGGACACAACGGACACAACCGAGGACTCGCACCCCGACGCGGCTCGCGATTCTCTCTTTACCACCCGGTTCAAACACGTCATGACTGGGGATGGGCATGCTGTTATCACTGGCCGAGATGGCGACCTCCAGCGGTGTGAAGATGAGCCAATTCACACGCCGGGAGCTGTCCAAGGATTCGGTCTTCTCATGGCTATCCGGGAAGAGCAAGACGGGCGATTCCTAGTTCGCTACGTGAGCGAGAATGCGGAAAGATTGATCGGATACACGCCTCGGAAGCTGTTCAACGTACCCAACTTCTTGGATCTGTTGACCGAGGAGCAGCAAGACAACTTGCTCGATCACATCGACTTCATCCGTGACGAAGACGCAGACCCGGCGATGAATGGGCCGGAAGTCTTCAGTTTGTCGATTCGCCCCCCGAGGAAAAAGACGATCAAGCTTTGGTGTGCCATCCACATCAATCCCTCGCACCCAGATCTGATCATCTGCGAATTCGAGCAAGATGACGACCGCGAGCATCCCCTACGTCCTTCTGATGAGAAAACACCCGACCTTCCGCAAGATACGCTTCAGTCCAATCCGACCATGGAAGAGCTCGCTGAGAGCACCGAGATATTGAGCAAGCCGCTGCGTGTGCTGAGATCTGCGCGTAGACGCCGGGGTGAAGCAGGGGCCATGCAAGTCTTTGACATCATGTCCCAAGTCCAGGAGCAACTCGCAGCGGCCCAGTCCCTTGAAATCTTCCTGAAGATTCTGGTTGGCATCGTCAAAGAACTGACTGGCTTCCATCGTGTCATGGTCTACCAGTTTGACTCGTCATTCAACGGCAAAGTGGTGACTGAAGTGGTCGACACAACACACACACGCGATCTGTACAAGGGTCTTCACTTCCCCGCCTCGGACATTCCAAGACAAGCTCGCGATTTGTACAAGTTGAATAAGGTACGCCTTCTCTACGACCGCGACCTCGAAACAGCACGACTCGTTTGTCGATCCCACGAAGATCTTGAGCGCCCACTGGACATGAGCCACTCATACCTCCGCGCCATGTCGCCGATTCACCTGAAGTATCTCACCAATATGGCCGTGCGGTCGTCCATGTCAATCTCGATCAACGCCTTCAACGAACTTTGGGGCCTGATTGCCTGCCATTCGTACGGCTCCCAGGGCATGAGGGTGTCCTTTCCGATCCGGAAGATGTGCCGTCTGATCGGCGATACCGCTTCGAGGAACATTGAACGCCTGTCATATGCCTCCAGGCTCCAAGCCCGCAAGCTTATCAACACAGCACCAACTGACAAGAATCCGGCGGGCTACATTATTGCATCTTCGGACGATCTGCTGAAGCTCTTCGACGCTGACTTTGGCATGCTGACCATCCAAGGCGAGACCAAGGTGCTGGGTCACCTCGAGCAATCGCAAGAGGCTCTTGCCATGTTGGAATACCTTCGACTGAGGCAGATCACGTCTGTCATCACCTCTCAGGACATTCACGACGACTTTCCGGACTTGCGTTACCCTCCCGGATTTGTTGTCGTGGCTGGTCTCCTCTACGTGCCACTGAGTGTTGGTGGCAGCGACTTTATCGTCTTTTTCCGGAAGGGCCAGGTCAAGGAAGTCAAATGGGCCGGAAACCCTTACGAAAAGACCCTTCGCCCGGGCACAGAGGCCTATCTGGAGCCGCGGAAGAGCTTCAAGACGTGGCACGAAACGGTGTTGGGAAAATGCAGAGAGTGGTCTGAGGAGCAAGTCGAAACCGCCGCCGTTCTTTGCCTGGTCTATGGCAAGTTCATCGAGGTCTGGAGGCAGAAGGAAGCAGCCCTCCAGAACAGCCGTTTGACACGACTCTTACTCGCCAACTCGGCCCACGAGGTTCGGACTCCATTGAACGCGATCATCAACTATCTCGAAATCGCTCTCGAAGGCAGTCTGGACCAGGAGACCAGAGACAATCTGTCGAAATCCCACTCGGCTTCCAAGTCATTGATCTACGTCATCAATGACCTCCTCGATCTGACCAAGACAGAAGAGGGCCAGGAACTCATCAAGGACGAGATTTTCGATCTTGCAACGTGCGTCCGGGAGGCCACAGATCCCTTCATGAATGAGGCGCGGAGAAAGGGGATCGAATATGAAGTCACCCAGCACCCAGGGGTGCCGCGTTTCGTCTATGGCGACAGTCGTCGACTCAGGCAGGCCATCTCGAATGTCGCCGCCAATGCTGTCCAGCACACCACGAACGGATCAGTCAAGATTGAGCTCTACGTCTCGGAGATTCTCGAACAGCGGGTCCGCATCGAAATTGTCATACAAGACACCGGCAAGGGGATGAGCCCGCAGCAACTCGATGCCCTGTTTCGGGATCTCGAACAGGTGGACGTCGCTGCCGTTGACGAGACACAGCTCACTCAAGGCGGAGAGGAGAGCTCCGACCGCACCTTGGGCCTTGGACTGGCTCTCGTCGCTCGCGTCGTTGGCAACATGGACGGCCAACTGCGACTCAAGTCTGAAGAAGGCAAAGGTTCCCGTTTCGTGATTCAAGTCCCCTTCGGCTTGCCAGACAAGTCGCCCGAGGTGGCCCCCAGCCCAGACACCCAGCCATCACTACCTGCCAGCGAGACGGTTCCATCGGTCACAAAACCCAGTGTGGAGGCAAATGAAGGGGAGATCACTTTGGTCGACGGGATAAAGCACAGCCCAGGCGAGACTGATGCGCATGCACAGGCGGGCCACAGCCAAGTAGTTGAGACAGCCAGCCTCAACAGTCACAAAAGCGCCGCCAGCAAGGAAAGCCGGGCCAGCGCTCGCAGCTCTCGCAGCGACGCCGAGAGGCTCATCGATGCCATCCAAAACCCATTAACGCTGGGTGAGGGACCGCTGTCTTCCCCAGGCCTTGTTCGGCGGACATCCAGGGACGCTCACAGCGCCTCTGTGTTGTCTCTGGCTGGTAGCAGCACCGCTCGCTCACTCAGCCCTGCAAGATCACTACCATACGCCACACACCCGCTCCTGCCCGCAACGCCTGAAGGCCAAGATGTTGGCTTCGTGCCTGTCCGAGATGCAAAGACACCCATCCGGCCTGTCAAAATCCCCGACGACTACTTTGATGAAATGTCTCGTCCCCACGCAGCGGAGTCCTCACGAATTTTTTACGAGGCGAGCCCGGTCGTCGGATCGGAGCAGCTTTCGGACACTGGAAAGCTGACCACAGGCTCTGTTGCATCGACTAGCAGCAGTATCAAGTTGCAAGTCTTGATTGCGGAGGATGATCCGATCAACCTCAGGATTCTTCGAAAACGCCTCGAGAAAGCCGGCCATGAAGTCCATCACGCTGTCAATGGCGAAGAGTGCGCCACTGTTTTTCGTGAGCAGTCCAAAAAGTTTGACGTTGTCCTGATGGACATGCAGGTTGGTGAAGCCCGGACGTCACAGTTTATGATATGGATCAGACTGACCTGTTTTCACAGATGCCCATCATGGATGGACTCACGAGTACAAAGACGATACGATCTGTGGAGCAGAGTGCCGAACACGGTGGCCACTCTGCTCTTGCCGCCCATAACGGAAGAATCCCCATCTTCGCGGTTTCGGCGTCCCTGATCGAACGTGAAAAGAATACTTATGTGGGCGCTGGTTTCGACGGCTGGATCCTCAAGCCCGTCGACTTCAAACGGCTCAACACTCTACTTCTTGGAATCGTCGACGATGAAGTTCGGGATTCATGTCTGTATCAGGCGGGTGAATGGGAACGTGGTGGGTGGTTCCATTCCAACGAGAAGGCGCCGCCCTCGCCGATAGAGACAGGCGACAGTGGCGAGGAAACGCCGAATGCCAATCCCCAGTCCGAACCCGTTGGAGGTCTCACTGAGCAGCCCAAGCCGGATGCTGAGCCATCCTCCACCGAGGGGCAAGAAGAAGCGCCGCAAGGACAGGAAAATCCCCAGCCACCGAGCTGAGGAACTACCTGTTGGTCATGCGGTCATCGGCGCGTATGATTCTTGACGGCCTGGAGTTTTGTGGGCATGTAAAACGAAGTCTTGTGGTCAAGCGAAGGTCGGCCTGGACAATGTTCATGGTCTCGGCGTCGGAAATAGGGGCAAGGGGAGGTATACAATATCGGCGTTCTGGGAGTCTCCTCTGTCCTCATGCCGTCGCAACAGACTCATCATGAATAGCATTGCCTGTGTTGGACGCTGTAAACGAATTTAAGTAATTGGATGAAGACATGCCGGTTTTTCGACTTGTAGTGAATGGGAGCAGTGCCAATCGATGTAGGATACCTTACCCAATATCACGTGGAAATCGGTACACCAATTCTCGCGGTGCAGAGTAAACCATGTGAAGTTGCGGGGATTGATTCCCCTTTTCTACCCTGCTCGTATGATATATTGGAACCTCTTCATACACCTCTGTTCAATCCGCTGATCATCTCGGCGGCAGACACATTGACCGTCTGACCCAGGAGATCCATTTCTTCTGTTCCTCGGCCTTGTAGCCCTCCTCTTGTACATTATGCCGCCCAACAATCGTCAAAAACACTTGATCCAACGTCGTAGGACTGACACTGTAGTGCTGTACGCCGAGGTCATCCTTCTTCTCTTCAAGAAGGACTACCAGCTTTCCCAGGGCTGAAGTGGAGATATCGTCGCCTGCCTTTGAGATTTGAGCCGTGTTGCGGCGGCGGAAGACGTCGACTACTTCTGCGGCTGATACGGAGAAGCGCATCTGGCCGTGATAGGTCTTGTCAAATTCTGCGCTGGGGAACATGTCGCAGACCCAGGCTCGGACTTGTTCTGTTTCCTTCTCTTCGGTATGTGGCGCAGTCTTGCTGACGAGATGGACGTGTAGAGCGTCTCCGAAGCGACGACGGAGACCGTCAATGGTGCCCATTGCCAGCATTCGTCGGGCCATAATTCCCGTCCGGCTTGCCAGGGCGCTCGCCTCTTCCATGCTGTGTGTTGTAAGAAGGATGGAACGCCCGGAAACGGTAGTAGCCAAAGTCTTCCACATGATGCGCTTCGCGGCAGCATCCAGGCCTGATGAGGGCTCATCGAGTAGTACCACGGCAGGATTTCCCATGAGGGCGATACCGAGACTCAGTTTGCGCTTGTTGCCCCCTGACAAGGCGTATGCCATCCGTGTGGCGAAGGACTGCAGGCCTACGGCCGCGAGGACAGTCTCCACGTTGGTGCTGATATCAGGAATGCCACGCATACGGGCGTAGAATTCGAGATGTTCTCGGACAGTCATTTGGTCAAGAGCATCGTGCTGGGGACAGACACCGAGATTTGCTCGTGCAGCAGCCAGATTGGTGATGACGGAGTTGTTCTCGACGAAGATGTCGCCTCCATTCCGGCTGGGCTTCAGGTCGCCGCGGATCATTGAAATGAGCGTTGACTTTCCTGCTCCGTTGGGTCCCAGGAGACTACCTTCTGTTAGCGGAATTTGGGAGGATGGGGATGTCAATCAGGACTTACGCAAAGACCTCGCCCTTTTTGATACCGAATGTGACATTGTCCACCGCTGTCGTCTTTCCGAAGCTCTTGGTCAGGTGTTGCAGACGGAGGCCGTCATTCTCTGCCGCAGTGCTTGTCACGCGAACGAGCTCATTAGCAACTTCGTCATCGTCAGCGACGGCCTCGGTGGCCTCATCCCGCTTTTTGCGGAAGAGCCTTCCAATAGAACCCCCAGGCGATGCACTGTCGAACCAGAGGAGAAGACCAAAGAGGACCAAGGACTGAATGGCAAGGTATAGAATCGGTCCGCCATATTGCAGCAAACCAGCCGGATTGGGCGCCAGTACGTCCTGATCGCAGGCAGTCGAGAAAAGGTTCAGAGCGAGGAACAGAGTTCTGGTGACGGAGCCGATCGGCGCAAAGATGGAGACCACAAAGTGGACGAGGAGGAGGGATCTGTCGAGTTCTTCGATGGGAGCCGCCGTGAACGTGAAGAAGAAGGCGATGATGTAGGCCAAGAAGATGAGGACCTGGTACATGGCCACATTCGCATAGGCCGCTAGTTGAGTGCGGGAGAAGAGGGAGATGTTGTAAGCGAGAAGAACGGATGCCAGACCGTACTGCATATCATGAATTAGCAATTGTAGATGGTGACAAGGTGCCAGAGTCTATCGAAGCAGGGGGGTTGGAAACGGCACTTACGAGAATCAAGACGGCAAAAATGTAGGCAACGTGGTACCAGATATCCGAAAGCGTGGCCCATAGAATGATGACCACGACGGACGACACCAGCACAATGGAGTAGTCGAAGAACAGGTACGCCAGCCACAAGGGCACCGGACGAACGCCGTTGGAGTACTGCAAGGCTCTGACCTGGTTTCGCCGCTCCAATGCAGGATAAAGCGCAAAGAAGCCGGGGTAGACGCACAGCGCCAGGGCAAAGTACACAACAAGCTGTAGGGAATCCGTGTTCTGGTCACTCCAGGGGATCTCGAGAGGGGCATACTGGGTACTAATGGAGACGTTGGTCAAGAGCATGTCGAGCATGTTCTGTCCAAGTAGGGCGTTGAGGAAACCGCCCCGATTGCCAAGGTATGCCAAGGTCGGAGGGTCATTGTCGTCGCCGAGCCATAGTCCAGCAGGCCTGACTTCGGTTCGTCGGTCAATGACTTCTCGTCTAAAATCGGAAAAGGATTCGACCTGGGTGGTATTGTCCAGGAACACCTGTGCGAGCAGGCCCGAGCTTGCACCATTGCTGCCTCCGCCAGACGAGCCTCCCAGGAACGCACTGCCGAGGACCTGACCAGCAGTGGCCAGTGTGAATCTGCTCGAAGGACCGATGACGAATCCGAGTCCGAAAGATCCAAAATCGAAGCTCTCTGTCTCGTCGGTGAAGTTTGTGTCGGGAGGACCACAGGTTGGGGCACCCTCTCCCCGGATGAAGAACGTGGTCAGGCCAGCTGCAACGATCGGAATGACCAGCGCGGCGAAGAAAGGGAGCCAATTTGTCTTGCTGATGGTCCAACGCTTCCTGTACATGACAGAAGCTTGATTCATGTACCCGATGGGTCGACCATCGACCAGTTCGAGGCCTGCGCCGGGCTCCTTTGCAGGATTGGCATCAGTCCCTTTCTCAGTCGGGTTTTCGCCAGTAGATTCCGCCTCGGACTCGTCCTTGACTTCCTCGGCGAGCTGCAGGAAAACATCCTCGATCGTTGGACCGGAGAAACTGTAGTCGACGATACCGTTTGCTTCCAGGGTGCGGATGACCTCAGCTGCAAGTGCTGAAGTAGGCGCCAAATAGCTGATGTTGTCGAAGAATACCTGTTTCCGGACACCTTCAACCGCGGGACCGTCCTGGAGGCCGTGCTCCTTGGAGACATGCACCCGATAGCCTGAGCCCAGCTTGTCCTTGAGTTCCACAGAAGAGCCACTGGCACGAAGCGTGCCCTTGGACAGGATTGAGATGTGGTCTGCTAGAATGTCGGCCTCGTCCAGGAAGTGGGTGGTAAGGATGATGGTCCTTCGACCACGCTCGGCGAGGAGGATGTCCCATATCTTTCGTCGACTCAATGGATCCACGCCGCTGCTGACTTCGTCGACGCAGCAAACCTCGCTTCCACCGGTCAACATCATGCCCAGCTGAAGCTTCCGCTTTTGACCTCCGGACAAGGTCTTGGACAGTGAACGCCTCTTCGCGCCGAGGTCGATGGATTCAATCAGGGCCCTGATCTCCTCCTTGGTCGCGGTCTGCCCGGGGGACTTGAGGCGGTTGAAGATTTTCAGATGCTCCTCAACCGTCAACTCGTCCCAGAGAACGTTCTTCTGCGGAGCAATACCCAGGCCGCCTCTGCCGTCGATTGCAATAGTCCCGCTGGTGAGCCTGCCCATTCCTGCAATGGCGTCGAGAGTTGTGCTCTTTCCGGAGCCATTCGCGCCTAGAAGAGCTACGATGGTTCCGCGTGGGATGTCCAGGGTCAGGCCATCGACGGCACGGACGGTCTGGCGGGGCTTGGAGAGGAAGGAAAACATCCTTTCCGGGAGGGAGGGCGGGTACAACTTTGTGAAGGCATTGAGCCGGACGGCCATGTGCTCCTCGTTTTCGGCGGGGGCTGTATAATTTACAGTCCTACCTTTGGCGGTAGTACCGTGAAGACGAGACTCGACGAATAGAGCGATTGCTGCGTAGGCAAAGATTTGGACAATGATGAGTACGAGAAGAACGATGGGCGGGACGTTGAAGGAGCTCTCAGGAGGTACCTCGAGCAGGTTCATGGGCATCCGCTGACGTTCGTTCCTTGCGAGGGAGATGATGAAGTAGACATAGTTGCAGGGAGCAAACAAAAGGCTGAGGAGAATGACAGAACCGGCCCGTGGCGCGGTCAATGCTTGTGCGAGGATACCGAGTAGGATGGTGGTTAAGAGCGACGTGACGCCTGAAAGCTGTGCCTTTGCGAAGAAGGAGGCGACGAGAATCGAGAAGGAGACCATGGCGAAACCGGCCAGAATGTTGTAGACGACGACGATCCCGGCGCTGGTGTTGGTGAAGAGACTAGCCCTCACAACAATGGCGCTGACTATCCAACCGAAGAGGTAGAATAGGTCGAAGGAGATGTGGTACGAGATGATACGGGCAAGCTGGGCCATCCAGCGGCGTTTTACAGGCATCATGGCGTCGACTAGCCGGATCATGCCCGTCTCTCTCTCGCTTGCGATGAACCCGGTGAGGTGGTATGTGACAAAGGCAACCATGGCCAGATCTTCAGCATGCGATGTCAGTGGACAAGCCCTTGTGGGCATAAGGGGAGGTAGAGCATACATGTGATGCCCAGGAAGTTGATGATACTGGACTGGAAGAGCTCTCGAACGCGCTCTCGCAGCTCCTCAGGGGTCAAGCTGGTAAAAGGGTAGCGGTCGATGGTGCCAGGTAGGTCGGTGGGTTGCGGGTTCGCGGACGTGGAGCTGCTGTTGGAAGTTGTGACGCTGGCAATGGCTGCGTCGACTGCCTTTTGCAGGGGAAGCAAGTAAAGATCCTGATCGTTGGTGTTGCGGTTGACGTGGATGCGGAAGCCGCTGGTTGCGCCATCATGAAGAATGGTGTAGTTCCACAAGCCAGAATCTCCCTCGGACGGGGATCCATGGAAGACGACAGCACCGAAGCAGTCGGTGACGGCACGACTACCAGGTTCGCAGTCGGTGTTGAGGGCAGACTGGTCTGTCCTCCGGAGAACCTCGAACCCATCCACAGCCTGGGCCTCAGAGACTAGGGAGTCAATGACACGGTCAATGGGTCCATCTTCGAGACCGCTGTTGACAAATACGATGCGGTGACGGTACTGCGAATCCCGGAGGGCCTCGGTCAAGGAGCGTATGGGGTGAAGGTCACCCTCTCCGTAGGTGACCGGGGGTTGTAGGAGGTTTTGTGAGAAGGAGTAGAAAATAGACAGGCCGATTGGGAGAAGAAAGGCAAAGAAGATGATGCTGAATTGATGCCGGGTTATGATTGTGATGTTCTTGTGGATCAGAGTCCCTGTTTGGCGAAGGAGGCCCATGGCTGGTAGGTGCCAGCAGCGGTGGCCAGCCTGATCGTAAGGAAGCCTCCCAGGTCGAGTTTGTTTGTCGAAGCAAAGTGAGCACACGCTGAAGGAAAAGCAAGCAGTGCTACTTCTAATGCTATGCGACAGTCCTGCGAATAAGGATCATAATAACAGCCGGAGTATAGGAGTAGACGCGTAACAAAGTCCGGGCTGGTTCCGATGCCGTGATATTCGCGAGATACGAGGTGCAGTAGGGAGGGAACTGTAGTGTGGTTGTCGCTAAGAATGTGCCTACTTAGAGACAAACCTCGGTGCAGTGAGGCGCAGGGGCGCAGATGCCTGCAACGCCCGAAAGAGTGCACTAACGCGCGGACAGTGCGGCGCATGACTTGGCCGCCCTCGTCAATGGCTGATCACTCGTTTCTACACAGTCGAAGTATTGTGCCACACAGTGTGAATGATAGCTCTCGCGGAAACACAGCCTGAGCGCCCAGACTCCTCCGCGTCATCACTTTTATTTATTTGCCCGAAGCCCGAGAATCCATTCGACTGAATTTCCATCAAAAGCTCTCAAGGAGCAATGCAGTACAGCCCACCTAGCTAACCTCGCTCGCATGATCATACAACAAACCATAGACATGATCCTTCTGCCTGCTCATCCAGAGCAAGCTTGACGCCAAGTTGTCTGTACCACGGCTTCAATGTTCAACGGTCTTGGACCGTTTCACCCTTAAATCCGCCGGTTTCAACGGCTCCTCCTCCGAAGGCCGGCGGCCTATCACTCAGCAAAGAAACCACCGCCGCCCAAGTCGTCCTCGTCCATCAAGTATTCCTCAGTCACATCGCTGAGTGCATCCTCCGCCATCTCCTCGGCCGATTCGTGCTCAAAGCCACCCTCGCCGTCATCACCGCCTTCGGGTCCGCGGACCTCCGGCGGCGTTGCTGCCACCGCCGCCGCCTCATCGCGCGCCCTCTCCTCCGCATCCACGCCCGAGTAGATTCGTTCCCGAATGCGTAGTGCAAACAGGAACCTCTTCCACATCCGTCTCGCCTGGGCTGCTCGCACATTGCTTTCCCTCTGTGCCTCTACATCCCCCAGCCCCGCAACAACTGCGCGGATCGCTTCCTCGGCCTCTTGTGGCACAACAACTCCATTCAGAATGGCAGTGCCTTGCCGGCCTTGGAAGGAAAACCCAGTCAGGGCTGGTGCGTAGTCGAGACCCAGGATGTAAGCCGCTCTCGCAGCCAGGGCCAAGTCCCCCTCGTCCGCGATGTACACTCCGCCAGGGGGGCACATGCTCGGCACATAGAGGTCAATGTTGCCAAACTTGTTCTTCGGCACCCGTCCCCCAACCACTGGTGGATGGCGAAATTGTTCCGTCTGCTCGGGCATGAACACGGGCGTGCCAGCCGCGTCTCGTTCATCGCCGCCGTACCCATCGTCGACGTAGTCTCCCGTCTTTGTGTTGGCCCGACGAGGCAGGAATTTGACTGGAAGCTCCATCGGCTTGACTTCGCGCCCCATTCTGTACCACTTGTCACGGCTGCGGGCGACACGCACGTCTCGGCGTCTGTAGATCTTCTCCAAGGGCCCTCGGCTTCCAGCACCAACCGTACCCGTTGGTTGTGCCCCGGGAACTAGGACCTCGTTCCTCCGGAGATGTCTTTCGAGTGCGTAGACGGGATGGTCCTTAAAGTCTGCCACGTTGCGCGGCATGGGTTCTCGCATCTCGGCCGCCGAAAGCTCGTTGACTTCGATCTGGTCGAGGTCGGTAGGCCACTTTCTGGCAAAAGGCTTCAGGGCCTTGCGCCACCACCGGCTCCCGTCCTCGACAACCCCGTCAATCCGCATTCTTCGTGTCTTGGACGTATAGGCCTTGGCGTAGCGTCTCGTCACATCTCTCGCTGTTCCGTCTTCTTCGAATGCCATGACGTAGCACATGCAATTCTCGCGGTCCGCAGCAGGAGGCTCCAACTTGGCCGGCTTCCATAACGAGTCTGTCACGAGGGGGTCCACGGGCTGCCATTTCTGGTGCGCTACATCGAGGACCTCGACCCAGTAGACGGGAAAATTGGACTCCTTGATCGGTTTGGGAGTCCTCGAGCGGGGTGAAGCCTGAGAAGGTGTAGGATTGCTCGGGCGCATCGTGGTGGTCGTGCTGCCAAACCGCCTAGACGCTGCTCGCGACACCGGGGGTGGCGCCTCGAACTTGCCTTTGAGTTCACGCAGCGAGTCTTCCGAAGTTGGTTTCGGCGCGGCCTGCTTTGTGGCACGTGGGGGCTTCCAAGTCGGTGCCCACGAAACAAAGGCTAACGGCTGCATGGAGCAGACTAGGCGGCACTCGAGGCCAGCACTCCGTAACATGGCGCAAAACAATTGTGCGCCCAGATCTCGCGAGCCCTGCAGACTGGCAGCGCCCTCGCGGAACTCCTCCAAGCTTGAGCAAGAATCAGAGTCTTCCGGCAATTCATACTAGACGCCTATGTCAGACACGATCCCTCTGGTGTGAGACATGCGCGGATATGGAGACGCTGACGTACCTTGTCCAGGAGTTCCTGATTCTCAGCCCACAAGCATCGGCGAAGACCCCTTTCCGTCACCCGGAACTTGGTTTTGAAAACTCTGCTAGCTTGCGTAAGGCCATCTTTCAAAGACTCTGTCATCCCAAACTGGTTCAGGGTCGCTTTTGGTCGGAGGGCTTTGAGTATTTTAGGCGTAAGCAAGGGTCGGAGCGCATCCTGAGCCTTTTCGTCGTTGCACCATCGGTTTCGCCTTGCGCATTGGATGAGGAGGCAGAGAAGATGTGCCTTGTGGACGTTGACGCGCTTTTCCTTCTCTACCCTGCTGAGAGGCTTCCTCCGCTCGGGCTGCTTGCCCGCCACCGATGTCTTGTGGGCTGTCAAGTTGAGCTCGATGGTGGCCGAGGCAAGGGCGTTATCCATGGTCGGTCTTGCTGGTGCCAGGTCGACATCCTCGAATTCAATGTCCTCGTCCTCCGTGTCTTCGTCATCGGATCCGAGAATTGTTGTCTGGACGCTTGGCGCCGGGATGTGCACATCCTCAAACTCGATATCCTCGTCCTCGGAATCGGATGCAGGGACTTTAGGTATTTCCGGTTCCTTTGCTGGGGCCTTTGACTTTTCACCCGGCTTCATTCGCTTTGGAGGGCGGCCATGCGATGGTGCTGCTTCAGGTGATGCGCCCGCCTCAGCAAGCATGTCCTCGTAGATTCCTGGAAGCGCCGAAGCAGCCGCTGTTCGGCGAGGAGCTTTTCGTTTCTGGCCAGCCATTATGGAAGCCAGCGCACAACGTCGCAAAAGTGTGCTCGATGAGGGGAGCGATGCGGGGCGCAATCAGTCGTAAGACGGTCGCGAAATGGTTCAGAAGTATGGACTAGTATCCTGGTAGCATGTTTGGCCTTGAAACATGAGATCCTACCTTAGTAGACAGCCGCCTGCTACTAAAGCACGATTTACACAATGTTGGTGACATGCAGAAAAGTCGTCGCGGTGCCTGGATTCGCACGTCACGGTCCACTGACATGACAAAGACGACGTCATTTGCTGAAACGCGAGATCACGTGACCCGTAAACGTCGATGCGCCAAATCCGAGTCCAAACGAAGAGCGGGGTCAAAGCTGCACCCACTCCAATTGGAGTTCAACAGCGTTCAATTCATCAGGCGGCACCTATGGACATCAGTGCCGTGCCACCCGCGCCCCTGGCCTTCTCTTTGCACGGCCATACCCCTACTCCGAGCTCTTACAGTCCCAAGAAGCTGCTGATGTACTAGAAATCAAAGAGTCAGCGGGTGCTCTCTACAAGTTCCATGGGATGACCTCTCCAGAGCATGCATCCCCAGGAATGGTGCAAAGAAAAGTCGGGGACTGCTTACATCCGCCTTGCCCAGAGGAACGCCCTTTGCTCGCAAGATGGAGTATGCCGTGTTGAGGTGGAAGAAGAAGTTGGGAACGCTTTGCCCGATCACGGCCTTCTGCGCCGTCACAGAGGTGGGAGTGCCTAGGACAGGACTGACTACCGTTAGCCAACCATTTGCCGCGGGTTGCTTCCAGAGACAGCGACTTACAGCTCCACAATCGCATCGATACGGCCCGCAACAACAGCAGGGTCCACGGTGTCAAGAAGCTCCAGGGCGTCGTGGATGCGTTTGTGCAGGTCGGCGAACGTCTTCTCGTTGTTCTCCCAAGGCTCCAGCTCGACCCCCGTCAAGCGGCTGACCGTCTGCTTAACGGTCTTGGTTGCATTCTGTACCTGGAAGATCCTATCCTCATGTCAGTACGGCTTCTGCCGCCCACGCCTGAGGTGCTTACAGAGGCTTCTGATCGTCGATGAGCCTAGCCTCAGGGTACACGCTGTTGGCGTCAAGCCCCTTCTCGACAGCATGGCTCTCTGCCCTGTTCAGGATGTGCTCGAACGTCTTGAGGCCGTTCTTAATGGTAGGCACCACAAAGTCGTAGAGGCTGGGCTGAGACATGATGAAGATGATTGCACTGGTGTAGTTTGCTGCGAATTGTGTCAAATGTGACCTCCTCATGTGCTTTTATAGTCATTGGATAAGCTGCGGTGAGTTGCTTATGAGATACTCCGATATCGTCTCGCCTCGATGACGTGCTCCTGCGCCGCAATATCGCAAGTGGCCGTTGACCCGCGAACAGCTCGCACCTCATCACGCACCATAATGTGGCGATCGCAACAGATCATTGAGACCCAGGAACGCGCTCGTTTCCCATACGAGGTCGGGCGGGGTATTTTGCAAGGGAGGCAGAAGTCGGGCCTAGTCCGAAACACCATAGGAAGCAAGTAGAAATGGCAAGTGGTATCAATTCAGAACCCATTCAATCTGCAGACTTGACCTCCCAGTCCTCCTATCCCTTCCGATAGAACATTGACGTGTCCAGAGGCACTTTATCCCCCAGCCATGTCGCCCGTTGGGTGTGGTTCCTCAGCTCAGACTCTTCCTCCGAGACACCCTCCTCGACGGTGTTTGGGTGTACCAGAGCGGACAGGGGCCCGCGGTAAATGACGAGCCATGGGATGAAGGCACCAAACTGTGCCGGAGTGAAAATGTTCACCTCGAACATGGCGATCGGATGAGGGCCGATGGGCCTGTCCCAGAACCGGTAGATTCGAAGTTCGGGGACTGCAGCAGTGGTTAGCCATGTGTCGCAAGGGAACTAATGGTGCACATACACTCTCTGCGGATTCTCTCCCAGAGCTCCCTGGCGTATTTTGCCTGCGCAGGGTTGTTCTGGTAGTAGTAGATGTGTACATCACTATCTCCATGTTAGTCTTGAATCTGGTCACAACCAGCGACAGGTCCCTTACAAGCCGCCCCTCACACCCCTATCCAATGGGTCTGTGAATTGGTTGTATGCTTCGCTGAGGCCGTCTCGGGGAGGGTTGACGAGGCTCTTGCCATCCTCTCTCCGGTCCTCCGTCAATGGGGCCGTCTGGTCTACCCCCTCTAAGGGAGACTTGTAGGAGTATGCTGCGGCGTCGGACATGGTTGCTTGGTATTGCGAGAAAAACAGGAGATAAAGACTGAAGAAGATCTTGCGATGGAGGCGTCCGGTTGCATCTGCTTGTTTATACCTTGCTTCAGCTCTGATGGCGCCAGGCCATTGACTCAAGTTCGTCCTGTCGTGTGATGGTACCGCCCACCTCCTCCCGACCCGCGCGCTTCCAGCGGCGCATTAATCAGCGCGGTCCGTTGCCACCCCACGCCGCTGAAGGTACCTGGCCGGGGCATACAGGCACGATACACAGCACTCGAGTACAGATCTACAGGGGATGGTCCAGCTGGTTTACTCGCCTCACACCCCCGTGCTCTCCCAAACCGGCATTTGCATCGGGCGACCTTGGAAATATACAGATACTGGATTGTTTACGCGTCGAATCGATCCGCCCAGCTGTTTCGCCTTCTCTACCATGGGCAAGTCAGCAAGTCGGCCTCGCCTGTTTCACTCACGGGGCGATGCATAGCTCCAGCTGACTGACCCGAAAGCAAATTCTATCATGTTCCCTCTGTAAGCAACGTGGCTGGCACAGACGCCGCGCTCTTCAACACCACGCTTGACCCCTTCTCCAGTCCTCCTCGCTCGCAATGACCCCCGGGCCCTTATGAGGACCATCCTCGCCTGCAAATCGCCATTGCTGGAACGCCCACGCGGCTCCGATCAAGGCGCGAGAAGAGGTATCATGAACCCCATCTGATGCGCCGGCGGCCGAGTTGCACGCTGATGCCGGACTGAATGTATGCTCAATCCAGACCGAACGAAGTGATTCTACCAAGACACCGTAGAACTGCTTCAAAGTTCTGATTCGGCGCCGTTGGCCTCAACGTTCATCGGGCTTCCGTTTCGCGCCTGTCGCTGGCGGAGCCGGGTGCTTCCAGATGGCCGTTGTCGTGCAGGAGCCGCTGCGTCGTCGCCGTCGTCCGAGTCCGGGTGCTCCTCCGCATATCGCTTTGCCTCGTCCAGCTCAGAAATGTTGTCGGGGCGGCTTCGGAGCCACTGCATCCTCGGTCCCGACCTGGCCAGTTCCGAAACACGGAAGCCGTAAATCTTGGGCTCGTAGATGTTGCCGGTGCCGAGGCCGGGCGCAATGTTCTTTGCGTACATGCCGTTGATCATGTCGTCGTCGTTGATGCGGGCGCCGCCGCTGTTGAGCATCTCCACGCCCCGCTTCGACAGGTCGTATTCAGGGAAGGTGAGGAGGAAGAGAGCGCCGAATGTCCGACCAAAGAAGGCGCCGTCGACCGTCTGGAACCGGCTGTTAGGCGGGACGTATACGTCCAGGCACGAGGGGCAGAACAGCTTGACCGTGTCCTCGCCCGGGATGTCCGACAGACCAACGGGCAGGGCCCTAGCTTGCTCGCAGTTGGTGCGCGGACAGAATCCGAAGTGTCCGAGCTCGTATTTCTCGCTCATCTGCTGTATGCCGGCCCTGGAGCAAATGAACCTCTGGTGGATGAGGCCGTAGAGCATCTCGGCAGAGGACTCAATGACGCTGAGGTCGCTGGCCATGCGACTGTGTTGCCTACGCTCGTGTCGCGCCGCGAGCCTTTCCTGATCCGCAGAGTCGTTGTCGTCGTCATCCTCTTCCTCTTCGTCGTCTTCGTCGGCGTCCTCTTCGGGCTCAACATCGAGAATCATCTGGAGGTGCGCGTTAGCATGGCAACAACGGGGGTAAAGATAAGAATAAGCCACTGGAGCCATACCTCTAATGCCTCCTTGTACATCGCAACCTGGGCTTGGAGGCCCGTGAGGTTGAAGTCATCCTCGATGAACTCTTCAGAGACCTCGGCAAAGTATTCGTGGCCGAGAAGGGAGCAGAAGGAGGATATCCATGACTCCGGAGTCCCTGAAGACGTGGACATCTCGTCGAAGTATACCTCCTCCAGGACTGCGACGGTACTTGGGGAAGTTGAAAACGATCCCCTGCTGTCGATTGTGTCTGTTGGGCAAGGCAAGGCGTTGCAAAGAACAGCCCTGTCGCGATGAAGGGTGGCAGTGGCGGGGTAAAGCGTGGATTACCCAAATCGACGAATGCGCATGTGCAAGCAATGCGCAAAATGCAAGATGGGAAGTTTTGTGCGTTTGGTCGTTTTTCGGCGTCGAAACCTCGCGGTTAGACGGACCAGGGTCGAGTTTCGGCTGGGGACCAACTAGGTAGGTCCGTGAAGGTGTCGATGTTTGTTCCAAGCATCTGGTTGTATTGAGTGGTGGGCTGTGGATGGTGGAGAAGAGCAGATCCAGGTGGGCCTGCCAGTTGCCCACCACCACCAACTCAACGGGGGTCCGTGCACACAAGCCACGTGATGTTATCAAGATATGAGCTGGGAGGAGGTTGTTCATCACGAATTCATACTTCTGCTCCTGCCTTCGTACAACTTTTGAAGGTAGGTCTTGTGTTTTTATTTTCTCGCAACTCCTCACAGCCGCCAGAAGGATCATTTGGAGGTGTCTGCGGGCCAATTTCCGAATCGTTCCAAAGTAGAGAGGCAGCGCGCTTCCAAAGAAATGGTGCCACTTCGAGCAACAAGTCGCCCATCGCCAAGACGAGCCTGCACTGCCTGGCAATGCCTGGCATGGCGCCGCCCTCTATTCCGACCGATCAGTACCGCTGCGCCCGTTCCAACAACAAAGATTCCCTTCGATGAGGTGGACGTCTCTCGTTTTCGAGTGGAACACTTTCAGCCAGGGCTACCACTCCGCTTCCAAGGCCGGGCCAACTCATCACAGTCCCCTGGAGCAGCGTCAAAATGGTTCAATCACGTTGAGGGCCAGTCCTCTCATGGGTTCAATATATCCATGAGGCAATTCGACAACCACAGTTTCCCGTATGAGCTCACCTTGCCCTCGGTCGACGAAGCATTGGGGGAGACTGATCCCGTGGCCCGGTTCCTCGACTGGCTAACCACCACGTCGAACCCGATGGATGTTGTTTTGGCTGGAATTCTTCGCGCCGCCATCACACAGGCCGAGGATGCTTCCGGCTCTCGGTTCATTGTTTTTGAAGCACCCCTCTTGCTAATGCTGAGGGCTTCCGAGTTCAACGCGGAAAACACGTCTAAACTGACGCAGCTGTACATTGCCCAGTCTCAGATTGACGATCTGCCAGCCCCGCTCCGGGACGATTTGTTGACGCCTCGGGTTGTTCAAGAGACTGGCAAAGGAGATGTCTATGGCTCCAGTGTCTGGATCGGGCTCGAGCCAACATTCACGTCACTGCACCGGGACCCGAACCCGAACCTGTTCCTCCAGCTCTTGAATAGCAAGAGGATTCGGCTGATGCCCCCCAGGACCGGAGAGCGGCTATACCAAGGAATTCAGACCCGTCTTGGTCGGGTTGGGAGCAGCCGCATCAGGGGGCTTGAGATGATGGACGGCCCTGAGCGTGTCATGTTGAGCGCAGCGGTCTGGGGATCAGAGGCACCGTCAGACTGTTTTGAAGCAGAACTAGACGCTGGTGACGCCCTGTTCATACCCAAAGGATGGTGGCACAGCGTCAAGAGCACTCGTCGTGACGGTCGCCTGAATGCCTCGGCCAATTGGTGGTTCAGATGACAGGCCCGGGGCTCGTAGACGTCGACCCCTCGAGATTTGCCAAGGTCGTTGAATCTTGACCACTTATGTACCAAAAGCTGTTAAAGTAATATATCCGACATACAGTCCATTCGAGGCGTAGACTCGCTTCCCCGGATCGGGTGCCCCTTTCTGCGCCGCAGCATTGTAGGACTCCATTTAGGGACTCCGAGGGTCCTGCCGAAGTGACACCCTCACCGGCAAGCCCCCTTTCATCGGCAGCGTAAGACTGCTCTTGCTCTCCCTTTCCCCGGCTGTCGCAGGCTTAAAGTCGAAAGCCAATACCATCGCAACGATGACCTGTATGGCGAGCTGCTCGGCCAGCTTCTTGCCCAGGCAAGTTCTTGCGCCGCCGTTGAACACAGGAAATTCGGAAGCGCTCCGGTTCACTACCTTGCCCTCAACAATCCAGCGTTCGGGCCGGAACTCATCAGCATCTGGGCCCCATGTCAGGGTAGACCTGTTCATCGCCCAGGGGCACCAGACCACAACAGAATTCTTGGGTAATGACGTGCCATCCGGAAGGACCGTAGCCTTCACAGCTTGCTTGATCTCAAAGGGGATGGGTGGGTAAAGGCGAAGAGCCTCGCTGAACACGGCGTGGATGTATGGGACTTGTGCGACGCCGGGTACTGAGGTGCTGTCGAGTCCTTCAGACCATTTCTCGGCTTCGCGGATCGCCTCTCTGAGGACACCTGGGTGTCTCATCAACAGATAGAATGTCCAAGTCAATGCTTGAGCAGTAGTGTCCCGGCCAGCGGAAAGGTAGTTGAGAGCCGCGTCGGCGACAAGAGTCTGGTCTCCGAGAGCGTCGAGAAGGGAGTGGATAAGACTTCCCTCAATCAAAGGCTTGCGGACCGGTCCGGGATTCAACCCGGTATGTTCGCCATTCGGGGCGGCTGACTGCACTGGAACTTTCCTGTCCCTGGTGGCTTTTGCTACGATGCGGCCACCAAATTGCTTAACCAAGACAAGCGTCTGTCTGAATCGCGAGCCCAACAGCACCTCCGTCACTGGCCAGAGCGGGTTCTGGAATCTCTCTGCCGTAGCCCCGGAGGCATAGTCAAAGGCAACCCCAAAATCATCATCGGCATGCATCTCCATCTGCGTCGAGTTAGCTCGTGGTCCACTCCATAGGCTATACAGATGGCTCTTTCAGACTTGCATTGTACGCCATGTTGCCCATCAGCTGAGTAGTAATCTCGTGGAACACGAACTGCAGGTCAACGACGGTTCCATCTGTCCTTGCCTTGAGGTAGTCTACGCTCTCGGCGATATAAGCGGGCAGAACATCAGCCGTGAGGCTCTTTACATTGGCGGCACTGAGGAAGGTCAAGCCTGCTTTCCTCTGCAGCCGCCACAAATCGCCGTCCACGTTGATGATGCCATTTCCTGGGGATCGCGGTGAGTCCATGGCCGGGACACGGCCAAGCCTGCGGTACATACCGAAGAGGTCCCAAGAACGGCTTTTGAAGAATTCGCCCTTGGCAAAGATGGATTCATGTTTGAAGACAAATTCCAAATTGCTTGGGCTAGAAATGATCACGCCCGGTGGCAGTGAAGGTACTGAAATCTGGAGGGTCTCATAACCAAACATCCGCTCGCATCGTGAGAACCAGGCAAACAGCTTCTGTCTCTCTTGAAGAAATCTGATCCCGTTGCCGACGAGGGGCAATGTATCCGGAGGTCGTCTGCAGACGTATAAACTGATGCCTTGAGTCAACGTTGTTGGAGCCTCAACTTACCTCAGGGTTATGCCGTCTCGTTTGAGAGTCTTGCTGCTGAGGTGTACCAACAGGGCGAGCACCAGTGCACCAGCGGCTAGGAGTAACATGAACCCCATGCCAGCGACCTCTTTTGCCGTCCAACAGCGCGCTGATGTCGATTCTGAAATTATCGAAAATATGATGTTCAGATGAGACTCAAGGTAGGTAGCTACAGTACCATGAAGGGGTCCAAGACACCGCACAGCCAACGGAGCTCTGACAGTCGCCCCGCTTCCGCCCCAGCGGCACGTCACCACCCGCTCAACACTGCAGTTCACGGTTTCAAGTTGAACCGCATTCCTCCAAGTTGCGCCGAAGCCGATTCCTCAACACCTACCAGCCACTTCCCGGCATTGAACAACGAAGCGTCGAGTTCTCCCGAAGTTCCAACCATCCGAGGACCCCCATTTGAAAAAAAAAACCAGTCGAAAAGACAGCATTGATCAGCTCGACGAAGCTCAATTGCACAGCTCGACCTCTTCCTCCCACCCATTCAAACGCCGCCTACACCGCGACAATGGCGCCTCTAATACCCCGACTCCATCTGTTCGAAATCGACGACCAGCCTTGGTACGTCAACAGCTTCCCCCTTCGCTCTCTGTACGCGTTTGCCGGCGCTGCTAACATCACCGCTCCCAGGTTCCCCCCCTTCCTCCGAGCTCGCGTACAAGATGCCCTCCAAGCCCTCTGGAACAACTCGACCCCCTACATCCAGCCCTCCTCCCCAGCCCGCCTAGCAGCCTCCCTCCTCTACCGAACTCTCGGCCGCTCCACCTCCGACTACACCTTCATCGACTTCTGCGCCGGCTCTGGCGGCCCCACGCCCGCCATTGAACGCTCCGTCAACCACCGCCTCCGCGCCGCAGCGCTCCCCGAAGTAGACTTTGTCCTCACCGACCTACACCCCAATCCCGAAGCATGGGCCCGCGCCGCCACAAAGTCCGATCATATACGCTACGAGAGCAGCCCCGTGGATGCTTCTGCTGCCGACGCTGCTCTGGTAGCCCGTCTCGCGGATCGGGGGCCCTTGCACGGACTTCGAAGACGCAAAGGCCAGGAAGACCGCAGACCCAAGACGTTCCGTCTCTTTAACCTGGCCTTTCACCACTTTGACGACCCGCTGGCGAGCGCCATTATGAAGAACACGCTAGAGACCTCGGACGGTTTCGCTATATTCGAGCTTCAGGCCCGTGACTTTGCTTCTCTTCTTGGCCCATTGCTGTTCGGCATCGGCCTGATTCTGCTTGCCCCGTACCATGCCTGGCGTCTGAGGTCGTGGGAGGTCATCGTTTTTACGTATCTGATCCCTATCCTGCCATTTGTTCTGACGTTTGACGGCTGGGTCAGCGCCCTCCGAACGCGGACGCCCGACGAGGTGAAGCAGCTCATCGCCAACTGCGGAGCTGATAGCAGCGGGTGGGAAGTCAAGAGTGGCATCCAATGTCACCTCTGGCCCGTCGGCTACATGAACTGGATTATTGCCACGAAAACACCTCCCAAGTAGTCACACAGATCAAACAAAGGTTAAGTAGAAATCTATGTTCACCGTTACACCTGGCAAGCTATCAATCTGAATATGCTCCATATCCGCGGCCAACGACTCTGCGAGGCCTCATGAACATGCCGTCGTTGCTTTTGTAACAAATATTTGAAAATGCAGCGCAAGCCAGGCCGTAGCTCTGTACAGCAGCACCTACTGCTTCGCGTATGGCTCGATGTTGCTCGAGCTTGGTTCCCCTCATTACCAGCCGTCCCCAAGACAAGTAAGAAAATCGGAAAATAAAAGGCAACGCTACGTTGACAGACAAATCATTCGACCTCCCTTAGACGACGGGGCCAGCCTTGACAACGTCCTCCGTGGCCTCGCTCTCGTACTTCTTGAAGTTCTCGACGAAGAGCTTGCCGAGCTTGGTAACCTCGGTGTTGAAGCTCTCGGCGCCGGCGGTCCAGGCGGCCTTGGGGTTGAGCAGCTCCGAGGGGACGTTGGGGCAGGTCTTGGGGACCTGGAGGTTGAAGACGTCGTAGTTCTCGTACTCGACACCGGCGAGCTCGCCAGAGTGGATGGCGTCCAGGATGGCGCGAGTGTACTTGAGGGGGCAGCGCTTGCCACCCTGGGCGTGGCCGGCACCGACCCAGCCAGTGTTGAGCAGCCAGGCGTTGGCAGAGTGAGTCTCGATCTTGTCGGCAAGCATCTTGGCGTAGCGCATGGGGTGCAGGGCCAGGAAGGGCTGGGCGAAGCAAGAGGAGAAGGTGGCCTGGGGCTCGGTGACACCATCCTCGGTACCGGCCATCTTGGAGGTGTAGCCGGAGATGAAGTGGAACATGGTCTGGGCGGAGTCGAGCTTGGAGATGGGAGGGAGGACACCACGGGCATCGCAAGTGAGGAGGATGATGTTCTTGGGGTGCGAGTCGGACTTGCAGGGGATCTTGGCGTTGCTGATATACTCGATGGGGTAGGCGCAGCGAGTGTTCTCGGTCAGGGTGGCATCGTCGTAGTCGACAGAGCGGGTCTCGGGGTCGAAGACAACGTTCTCAAGGACGGATCCGAAGCGGATGGCGCCGAAAATATCGGGCTCCTTCTCGGCGGAGAGTCCAATGGTCTTGGCGTAGCAGCCGCCCTCAATGTTGAAGACACCACGGTCGCTCCAGCAGTGCTCGTCGTCACCGATCAGGGCACGCGAGGGATCGGCGGACAGGGTGGTCTTGCCGGTACCGGACAGACCGAAGAAGAGAGTGACATCGCCATCCTTGCCCTCGTTGGCAGAGGAGTGCAGGGTGAGGACGTTGTGCTTGACGGGCATCTCGTAGAAGAGAACGGTGAAGACACCCTTCTTCATCTCACCGGCGTACTCGGTACCGAGGATGACCATCTCCTTCTCGGCGAAATTGATGGCGACCGAGGTAGCGGAGGTCATGCCCTCGGTGAACCTGTTGGCGGGGAAAGATCCGGCGTTGTAGATGGTGTAGTCGGGGTGGAAGTGGTCGAGCTCCTCACGGGGAGGGCGGATGAGCATGTTCCTCATGAAGAGGGCATGGTAGGCGCGGGCGCAGATGACACGGACGCGGATGCGGTACTTCTCGTCCCATCCTGCGTAGCCGTCGACGACGTAGATCCGATTCCGGGTGTTGAGGTAGTCAATGGCACGCTCACGGTTGATCTTCCAGACCTGTTGATGATGTGTTAGTGGTGTGTTGATTGGGGGTGTAAATGGTGGGATGTGAAGAGGGTCAGGCGGGGTGGATGGGGGGTTAGGTCTGCGGGGAAATCCCCCGGCTGGGCTGGGCGGCACCGCTTGGTGTGTGTCAAGCTGACCCCGCGGAGGGGTTGGAATGACGACACCTCGCCGCAATGCCGAGCCCACGGTAACAGTAACCCGTGAACAGCCGGCGAGCGCGTGCAAGGCCATCCGAACCAGCTGAATCTTCCGAGACACCCCTTTTCCCCGGAAATTCATTCAGACAGACGCGGGAAGGGGGGATGTGCAAATGGGACGTGCATGACTCGGAAGCCAGTAGCAGCAGCTCGAGTGTCGCTTACCTCGGTAGACATGGGCTTGTTGACGGGACCCCACCTGTAGGCGCATCAGGTTAGCGAAAATTCGGGGAGCGCGGCCAGGCCTGGGGAAAAGGGTCACGCGAGCTGACGTACCAAATGTCATCCTTGGAGGACGCCTCCTCGACAATACGCTTGTCCAGCGGCGAACGGCCAGTCTTCTTGCCAGAGTAGGCTGTCAGGGCACCTGATGATGTGATGGCGGAACCGGACTCGTAGACGAGAGCATCTTCGTAAAGGGCAGCGACGGAGGCGTTGGGAATAATGGCGACGCGGTTGTAGTCAATGTGGGCGGTCTCGTGGAGCTCCTCCTCGAGCTCGGTGTGCTCCTGGTGAGGAGCAACACCACCGGGGTGAAGGGGGGTCTTGTTGACGTTGGAGGCAATCACTGGAGAGCACGTGTTAGTGTTTGTCGCGGTCATGGTGGTGATGTGGGAGAGGAAAGCGAAGGTGTAAGTGGGATGTGCATCGTGAAGTCGTGACATACTCTTGATAGAGGGTATCTGAGGTTTGAGGGTGAGGTTGGGTTTTAGAGAGGAGGAATGGATCTTGGTCCTTGAATTGGAGAATCTGAACAACAGGAATCTACTCTGGAAGACGGGAACTTTCATCTTTATGTAGACCTGGTGACGATTTGCCGGCTCAGCGCCCTCGGGAGAGTTCGCGACCAGGATGCTTCAAAAGGCACCTTGGCTGCGGACGGTTTAGGGATAGATCTCGATACGGTGTGCAAGACGGTTCAATCCTAGTGCCGGACGGCGCGAAAACCACAGGATCCACAGTGGAGAAGGGGCGTGCAAAGACAAATGCGGACAAGATGCCCACGAGTATGGGACGGGTCAAAGGGCCAAAACTTGGGGCAAATGGATCTTCCTCCATAGGCCGATGCCGAGGATAGCGGCCGGGGGAGACAGCCTGGACAGGGCTCGGGGTGCAAACCCATCAAGTCGGGGCGGCATGGTGGATACGGGGGGCACAGGCATGGTGCCTGATTGGCAGCTTTGCCCTATCTGGGCGCGACGGTGGAAGGTGCGTGCACAGCCTGTGCTCGGCCACGAAATAAACCCGGAGCATTCCATCGTCGCAGGCAGATTTTAATAGTGAAGCCTGAAGTAAAGGGAAGGCACGAGTTTGAAGCGGCTGTCCTTGCCGGCAGTTTCGGTGCGGGGTGCGGAGTGCGCAGTGGTATGTGGACGAAAGGCAACAGCCCAAGCCTGCGATGTGACTTGACTTGGGAAGTTGTGATCGAGGAGGCTCTAGGCGGGAACCCCCCCTCCTTCCTCCCAGCCAGTGACAACACTTGTGAACCAACCCGGTCAACCACCGTTTTGCATTCGCGGGCGGGTACGCTTACTGACAGCAGCTTGGGCCGGAACGAAGAGCGTGAGGCTCGGGTGGTGTGCCCGTTGGTGGATTGCAGAACGGGGTTCACTCCCGCAATAGTGGGTCATGTTCTCTCCAGACTCCCCGTAAAGGGGGCCTGCCATCCATCCGTGTACTGTGACTGGTCGGTGCTACCGGCATGTCGACAAGTCACGATAATAAGTAGGATTAAATTTGCTAAGAATGTGCAAATCCAGGAGCGCGGAGACTGACGGCATTGACAGAGGTGGCATTTGCCGTCAAACGGGAAAGGGAAATGCCAGGTTCTGGCCGGCGTATCGTCACGAACAATGTGGAGTGGCTCACTGGTGCGATAACTGCCACGGTCAAGCTCCGGCCAGCATCAACATGTGCCCCGGGAGCCCAAAGCGGCTTGTCGCCCCGGTGTCACCCGCGTTCGCTGCACTTTGCGGAACCAACCCCTCGGCTCGGTCCCAACTTCAGACTTCGCACGCAGACACCACGTACGGCCTAGGGACCTGGGACGTCCCGGGTCAACGCGGCCGGAGAACGGGGGTTGGAACCGGGAGGCCGCCGTGCCATGGTGCCCAGTAGATTGGGCTTCTGACTCTTGATGGACAAGTCCAGACGCGAAGACCCGACAGCGCGGCGGCAACGGGTTCCTGCGGTTGACGCAGTCCGGCTTCGCGAGACATGCTACGCCATGCAACTGCGGCCCGTGAGCTTTCGTCTCGAGACCATCAAGTAGCCATCGGAACCCGGAACACTGCAGACTCACAACCAGGGCGACAGGTACCGCACATACCCGCGGTTCCGGCCGGACGGACGGACGGCATCTCAAGTCTTGCGCAATGTACAGTAAACTGCTGTCCCCAGCGCCGATCGCCCACTCCAGATAAACCCAACCCGTCCGGTCTTGGCAGATCGAATTGCGCCCGCATCGCAGACCTTCAAAGTCATGAAGTGGCATCATCTTAACAAGGCTGATGTCGCATGTCGACGTCAACTATACAGCACTGCACTCTAGCGAACCAGGCGAACGACGGACGTTGAGGCTGGCATGCCGCAAAGCAAGGCTGCCTCAGGAGACAACGGCAAAGTGAGGGGCCCCGGATTTCCCATCGGGGAGCCAAGCATTTTCTGGGTTGTCTCGAACTAGGCAACTTGAAGCAAGCGATCCCGTCCGGCGGCCAAGGCTGATAACAACGTCTTGAAGCATGGGCAACTTTTACTTTATCCACGACCAATTCGCGATTCTCCGGCTTCCCCCTCACACTCGGCCATCTCGCCCTCGTCCTCCGAGTCTCCGAGTCCGATCTCCCATCCCGGGTCACGATAACCAACTTCGGGTGCCATCGTGTCGACCTGCTGCTTTTCTCTGCGAGCCTCTTATCTACACGCCTGCAGCACCCGCTCTTTCGGCCCAACGTGAAACGAGCACCGGCCAAACTCGCCTTCATGCCGTGAATGACGTTGGAATGGTCCATTGCGCCCCCCCTTTCCCTCTGCCAGAGCCTCCCGGCCTTCATGCGTGCTTGGCTCTTCCGACATCTTCCGACATGGGTGATTCGCAAAACCCAACCTGCCAACCCAACCCCCCTGGACACCCCAAAGTTGACCCCCTTTTTTTATCCAACGCCATGTCCCGCGCCTTGCCGCCTCCGGCCCCCGAACGACCAATGCTTCGGTCTGGACCTGGCTGGAAAAAGACAGTCCCGGCAACATTCCTCCAAGCAATAACGTAAAAAGGGCTTGAAACCCGAAGCATGAGCACCTCGTGACGTACAGGCCCTTTTTGGTCATGGCTTCTGCTACCACATGACTGCCAATAGGCATGCGATCACGAACAAACTCGGACCCCTGGCAATTGCGCAGAGAGTCACACGTCCTGCCAGAGACTTTTGCAATCCTTGTCCTTCGTCATCGTCCCGTCTTCGAAAGTCGGTAGGTACGAGAAATCTAGAACCCCTCCGGTCTAGTGCTTGGACCAGGTGGACTGCCCCACATGGTTCAACGCGCTCTCCGGCCCCTCATAGGCTCAGGATCGAGGCGCGGGGTGATTGATGCTATCCTCACGCCCTGTCTTTGCTCACCGTCCGTTTTGTCCACCGATGCTCCGTTTCGTACGAGATTTCGATTATCCCCCAGATGCCCAGACCGCCGTTTCCCGAGTTATTCTCGTGCTCCGTCTGACGCAAACTCCCCGCAGCTATCACATAATAAGGGGAGCACGATAATTGCCCGGAGCTGTTGTCGCAAGCAAATAGGTCAACCTGGAAGTGAGGGCACGATATCGATCATTTTGCAAGAAAGGCTGTGTTCTCTGCTTTTTCGCGATGCCTCCTGTTCCTATTCTCTACCTGCCTGCATACCCTGCCTGCAGCTTGTGGCTCATTTTGCCACCTCGTACCGCATCCGTCACATCACCCCTTTTATACGTGGCACATGCTACCCGAACCCACGAGCATCGCTACGTACAAGTCGTAAACATCTTAAGCGTCGTCGGTGATCAGCTTGGTGATCTTGCCGATGGCAATGGTTTGTCCCTGTTCGGTGTGTTAGCGGGTTGGTGGGATCAGGCGGGGCATGCAGAGGAGCCGCATCAACGGTGCAACTTACCTGGTCGCGGAGAGTGAAACGGCCCATTTGCGGGTAGTCCTCGAAGCGCTCCACGCAGACGGAGCCGGCTCCACCGGTGACCTCCAGGCGAGCAATGATGCTGTCGCCCTTCTTCGCGTGCGACGGAGGCAGCTTGCTCTTCCTGTTGGTGCCCTTCTGGAGCTTGTGAAGCAGCGACGCAAAGGTGACCTCCTCGATGGCGGCGTGAACGTGCAGAACGCAGTTGAAGCCAGCCGACAGGATGCTCTTGAGGTCCAGAATGCGGATCTGCGCCTCGAACGCCTTGACGTTGTGCACCAGTCGCTTGGGGGAGCACAGCACGAAGCCAGGGAGAATATCCTCCTCCTCAATGCCCCTCAGGCGAAGACGGACCTGCTCACCGCACTGAGCCAGCGACACCTCGTCCTCCTGCTCGCCGTAGAGTGCCGACACATCCACCGATTGCTTGTTGGGCATCATGACCAGCGACATGCCCTTCTTGATCACGCCAGCCTCGATCTTGCCCTCGATCATGGTACCCATATCACGGTACTTGCCGGACACGGGCATCATGAAGGGCGCGTTGATCTTGCGCTCCAGCGTCTGCATGTTATCCAGGTACTCGAGCAGCGACGGGCCATCGTACCAGGGGGCAACGTCCTTGGGAACTCTGTCCTTGATACCCATCGTCTGCTGGGCGGCAATGGGCATGAAGAAGACGTCGGTCTTGAGGTTGTAGCCGGTGCCCTTGAGGAACTGGCCGAGCTTGGTGGTGCACTCGAGGTAACGCTCGTGGGACCACTCCACCGTGGGGTCGTCCATCTTGTTGATGGCCACGACGAGCTTGTTGACACCCTGCGTCTTGGCAAGCATGGCATGCTCGCGAGTCTGGCCACCACGCTCGAAGCCCGTCTCGTACTCACCCTTGCGGGCCGAGATGACCAGGATTCCGACGTCGGCCTGAGAAGCACCTCCGATCCTGTGTGAGAAAGATTAGTATGTGCATCAAGGGGATGTGATCGGCCGACTTACATGTGCGGCACATAGGTCTTGTGACCGGGTGCGTCCAGGATACTGTAGCGCCTCTTCTCCGTCTCGAAGAATCCACGGCCGACCTCGACAGTCTTGCCCTTGGAGCGCTCCTCGGCAGTCAGATCCAGAGCCCAAGAGAGATACCATGTCTCACGACCGGCTTCCTTGGCTTCGCGCCTGTACTTGTCCATTGTCCGCTCGTCAACCATGCCGGTGACGTAGAGAATCGATCCACCCAGAGTGGACTTGCCAGCATCGACGTGACCGATGAAGATGATGTTGACGTGCTCCTTTCCGTAGATTTCCTTGAGTGTCTCGTCGTCAACGTCCGCGGACTGCTCCTTCTCGACGGCGTCTGCGGTTCGTGCGGCCTTGGTAGCTGGCGTGGGGCTGGTGCGGCCAGAGGAGGGCGCGGGCGAAGTCTTGCCAGACTTACTGGCAGCCTTGCTGGCGCCCGTCTTCTCAATGGCCTTGGAGGCGTTGGCCTTGGCTCCGGCCTCGGCAGGTGTGTCCTTCTTGACAGCCTCCTTCGGGGCCTCGGCGGCCTTCTCCTCCTTGGGGGGTGCCGGGTTGCCGATGGAAAGAACCTTGGCCTTGGGCTTAGGGGCGTCACCTCCAATGCTCAGAACCTTGGCACCGCCCTCCTTCTTGACGACAGGCTGCGCGGCCGGGGCAGCACCAGAGGTGGCAGCCGAAGGTCCGGTAGGAGCATCAGCCGGGCGCTTGGCGATAGAAGGTGTCGCCTGAGGAGGCTGCTGCTGTTGCTGGTTGTACTGGCCATATTGCTGGCCTGAGTCAGGGTGTTAGTGAATATTGACAGTGAATGAGTGTTGCGGATACATACCGTATCCCTGCTGCTGCTGCTGTCCGTAGCCACCGTACTGCTGCTGCTGTTGCTGTCCCTGCTGCTGTCCGTATTGTCCGTATCCAGCACCGGCGCCATACTGGGGGTATCCGCCGTAGCCCTGGTTGTAGTACTGCTGGTACTGCGGCACGAACCCGGAGTATTGCTGGCCAGGCTGGAAGGTGGCTGCGCCCGGGGTGAAAGAAGCAACAGCGGGACGGAAGCCTCCAGCCTGGGGGTTGGGCTGGTTGAGGTTCAGCTGCTGCTGCGCCTGCTGAGACAGGTTCTCGTCTTGCTGAGCAGCTGGGTCGTCCTCCCAAGAGTTGAGGTTCGACATTGTGGCGAAAGTTGTAGTGGCGATGCGCCGTTCAATTCGTGATGATGCGTGTTTTTGTCGGTAGGAGCACGGAGGTCACCGCCTCGGTGGTGATATTTGAGGAGGGGTTAATTGTCGCCCAGTCGGGGGTGAGTCACGCCCTGATCGCTCGAGCTCGTGATTTGAATAGCTGGTTGTTTAGGCAGCAGAGGAGGCAAAGCTTCTCTGGAGAGTCGAAGAGGGTGTGGTCGGTCGATGTGCCAGCGAAGGACCCGATCAAGATCTGTGGAGGCAAAAAGGATTGATCCAACTTGGCCCGACCAAAAAGCTGTGGTGTCTGTCAGGCGCTGGGCTGGAAATAACCCCACCAAGGCGGGGTGGGCGATGGACCGTGCGAGGATTCCGATATGGCGATAACGCACTGTATTTGTCTTGGCACGAGGTGGTGCTTGTCTCCAGATGTTTGCCTTGGCATCATTCACTTGAAGACAAATTCTAGTGTGGCCCTTGGGGAATTTCCTTTATTGGACTTCTCTGATCGTGTAGCTTTGATGAGACTTTTTTTCGCTTTGTTTTTGTCTGGAATGGGCTTGGCTATAAACGCCTCCCGTCATTTACCAAATGTTCATCATGACATACAGCCTACTTGGAGCATGTGAAGGTGAAGCTCTTGTCCCTGCGACGCTGAAGAGACAAAAGAGTCGAAACAATGTCTGATATGCCGACCTGAATGCCAGACCGATGCCTGGCAAAAGCCTGACCCACGTGGTCAGGCTCCTTCACTTCCAAAAAGTGGCTTTAGCTACCAGCAACCAAAGCAAAACTTCGGCCTGCCGGTAGTCATTTATTAAAGAGTTCAAAATCAAACGTGCCTACTGCTCCCACCCCCTTGCGCCAAATTCGCCTTCCTACACACCAGCTTTTCACCATCAACACATATACTCGAAACAAGGTCCTCCGACCCGGCTTGCGAAGATGGACTATTTCCTGTCCAAGATCGGGCAGCAAGTCTTCAACTTGGCAGTCCGATCAAGCATCTCCATAACTTCGGGACTGGTGTTGAAAAAGTGCACCCAACTCATCACATCTGCTAAGGACCACGATGCCGATATCATGACGGAGATTGGTCACTTGCAACAGCAGCTGAACGGCAGGATCAACATTGTCTCCCAGTCGGTTGACCTCATCCAACTCAGGTCTGTTCATCATGATATTACAACTTCACAGAAACTCGCTGACTCCAACTCGATGTCTAGATCCACGCGAGGAAACCCATCCCTGGATGCAGCTCTACCTATCGCCACAGCCCTGCACCAAGATATCGCCGCTCTAGGTCACCACCTCAACACCGCCGTGGCAGACTCGGACGGCTTGACCTCAAAGAGCCCCTCAACCACGCGCGAGCTACTCAGACTGAGGTTGACAGCCGTCGCCGAAGAAATGCGAAGTCTGATCGGTCGGATTGACCGTGAAATACCTCTCCTTCAACTAGCCATAACTACATCTGGCGAGAGCATGTCGACCTCTCTGTCTCCTGGAGTTTCGCCATCCCGGTTTCTCCAAGCCAGCGCATTCATAAACCTCGGAGACACGCAGGTATGGCATTCCGAGTCGGAACACCCCCTCCCCTCTTGCTCTGGCGGGGTCTCTCAGTTGTACACTGTTTGAACGTACCCCCGGAGCTCCAACCAGCGTAATAAGAAAGCCACTGACTCTATTGGCAACAGTTCGCCAATAACCCCGTGGGCGCGGTTCAAATAGGACCCCCTTTCGTCCTATCACTCTACATGCTATTCCCCAGCCACACGACCCCTTCAGCACCATCCTCCAAGCCGTCCATAGACCAGCCTGCCGAGGCTTATGGCTTTGGGGAGGGAGCAAGAAAGCCAACGTGGCAGGAGGTCTGTCACAAGGCCCGGGTGAGAATTGTCAGGACCCCTCTGGACACGACCTTCAGACCCTTGACTGGATACGAAACATCTGCATCGGGCACCATTGCTGCGAAGCATGGATATGCATACCATATGGAGTTCGTCGAGGATCTGGATGATGGCCGATACCATGATACCGAGCTCCTCGTGGAGAGATACGACACTGTTCTGAAAGCCGGCATTCGAGAGTCTGTGCCTATCCATCAGATCTCCAAAATACTCTACGCAGACACAGGCCGTCTTTTGAATGTCGGTAAAGATGAAGAGACAGACAGGCCGGTGCTCCTGTTCAAACGAGACGTCCAAGCAGTCGCTCCAGCAAAGTCAACACTCGACCTGAGCCCCCTGACACCATGCCCAGCCGAAGCCACCTCCGGTACTTCCAGCAAGGGCTGGAGCGAACAGGAGGAAATCGACAATCAACTGCAGGAAGAAATCATCGCCTTGGACCGCCTCCAGATCACTGAACCGGACCATTTGCAGTTCCCGGCGCATCTGGACAGAGAGTGGATGGCGTTGGAGATATTTGAGGAAGATGTCCTCGACAATGAGTCGGAGAGTGAAGACAAAGTCGATGTCGGGAGCCTCGCTGGCCAGCTTGAAGACCGCCTCCAACTCAATGCACCCAGTTGCGACTCGACAGTTCTGGAGCAGATGAGGAACCTCTGCCTGACCGAAGATCCTCCATCTTCCAGCGGATCACCGACCGCCCCAAAGTCATTCATGGCGGCATCTCCTTTTGCGGGGGTCACGACGTCGCTCTCGCTCCTGGAGCTGCTCGTACGACTCTTGAGCCTTCAGGTGTCTCAACAAGCGCATCATCTGACCACCTCGGATGCAGTGCTTAACTTCTTCCTCGAGGAAACGTCGACCACCAGTCTTTCGAACAAGGAGGGGAGGCGGGTACGCAGTGAAGCAGAAGTTCAGCTTGGGTTCGATCCATACGAGGAATAAATATCGAGGAAGAGACTCTGTTGAAGAAGATCGGTCAACCATCCGGGTGTCATCGTTGTGTAGCAGCTGCCTCTCGGCACTTGACTTGTATCGGAAAGTAGAGGGTTGGATGCCATGCGCATATGATCATTTCCCTAGGAACGGCCTTGTTGTGAAATGACCAGGGACCATTTGGTCGGTAGTGCTGATGGTGTTGAGGCAAAACAAGACCCCTGAAGTCGGTGAAGTGAAGCCCACACGGTGCACCGTGGTTCGCATGTGGGACCCACATCCGTTGCCGGGGGAATTATGTCATCGGGTCCAACCAAACAGTGCCAGTCGAAGTAAACGAAACGCGCCTCAGGGTTTCGTGGCATGGAGGGGCAAATCGAACACCAGACACAGACACCCGAAAACAACACCTGCTTGCTCTGTCCAGACCATCCAGCTCTTTCCATCAGGTGCCGGCACAGCTCTAGCAACCGCCAAACGTTGACACTGCCTCCTACATCCCGCCGACCATCCTTGACCGCTTGTCCAGGACTCAGAGGGCTGTCGTCGAATTCTGTAAGCCCACCAGCACCTCCTTTGGCGAGCTCCAATCTCAGGTCTTGTTTTACTGACATCCCATGTGCTTTGACAGAACTTTCAGCGGCCCCCGACACTCGAGCCTCTCAATCTGAACCATACCAACATCCACCACCCACGCACTCGACCATGGTCAACCAACGCGGGTCCCCCAAGCCCCTCGTGCGTTCCCAGGAAGACTCGCTAGTCAAGCAGGCTTCAAGCAAAGATGCACACCGAGGAGCGCCCATTAGCGAAGATGCCCTCACGGCGCAGTTCGACTCATTGCGTGTCGCAGACCCCTCTTCCCAGGCACGACACCCCGCCCCCGCCAACACATCTGCGCGACGGACCGAGACACCCGACGTCGTGGAGATAGAGCGCCCGGCTTGGGATGCGGCTCGGCCTGCTCGGCCTTCCATACCCACTACGAAAGAGAGAGACGATGCTCTGAGCTCCTTCTTCTCCGACAAAGGACGTCGCGACCCCTTCCATACCGGCCATGGCCACAAGTTCGGACCACCAGGCAAGATTGTATCTTCTCTTAAGCAGAAAGCTGCAGGTGTCTTCAACGAACGGAGGTCACGCCCAGAACACCACCGCGACTCGGAAAAGCACAGGATCACCGCTCCGGCTGCGCCAACATACCCAGACAAGAAACCGGACGCACCCAAGTTCTACAGCTCCATCGGGCCGGATGCCAACCCTGCCACCTACAAGCGCCCTGATACCTTTGGCGAAGCCGAATTCTACACCGACCCCACAAAAGCGTCGGCCGATCTCAAGGCCCTGCTCGAAGGCGGCATGGACGAAGAGGAGGAAGAGGAGACGGAATCGAACACCAAGAAGGCAGAAAAGATTGACGGACAGATCGATTCTGATGGCACGCTCGAAGGCCTCAAAGTGAAGCTTCTGCCACACCAGGTCGAGGGTGTCGAGTGGATGAAGGGCCGAGAGCTTGGTCCCGTCAAGCGCGGAAGGGTACCCAAGGGTGGCATTCTGGCCGATGACATGGGCCTGGGCAAGACGCTCCAAACCATTGCCGTCATTCTGACCAACCAGAAGCCGGCGCAAGGCGACAAGCGGTGGAAGAAGCAGTTTGAAGGAGTCGCCAAGACCACGCTTGTTGTTGCACCTCTCGCCTTGATCCGCCAGTGGGAGACTGAGATCAAGGACAAGGTCGAAAAGTCGCACGGCCTCAAGGTGTGCGTCCACCACGGACCGCAGCGAACCAAGAAATTCAGCGACCTTGCCCTGTACGACGTGGTCGTTACCACATACCAGGTCCTCGTCTCCGAACACGGCCACAGCTCGGACGAGGAAAATGGAGTCAAGGCGGGCTGCTTCGGCCTGCAATGGTGGCGCGTGGTGTTGGACGAAGCGCACAGCATCAAAAACAGGAACGCCAAGTCCACCAAGGCCTGCTACGCTCTGCGATCCGAATACCGGTGGTGCCTGTCGGGCACGCCCATGCAGAACAGCCTGGAGGAGCTCCAGTCCCTCATCAAGTTCCTTCGCATCAGGCCCTACGACAACCTTGCAGAGTGGAAAGACCAAATCGAGAAGCCTCTGAAGAATGGAAAGGGCCACGTCGCTATTCGCCGCCTTCACAGCATTCTTCGATGCTTCATGAAGAGGAGGACGAAGGAGATTCTGAAGAAGGACGGCGCCCTGAACCCAGGCGGGAAGCCCACTACCGAAGGTGACAAGTCTGGACCTGGCTTCAAGGTCACGGAGCGCAAAATCGTCAAGATATCCGCCAGCTTCTCACCAGCCGAGCGCCGATTCTACGACAGACTTGAAGCCCGTGCCGACGAGAGTCTGGAGCGCATGGAAAAGGGCGGCATGAACTACGTCAACGCGCTAGTTCTTCTGCTCCGCCTGAGGCAAGCCTGCAACCACCCAAAGCTGGTCGAGGGCAAGATCGACAAGGACAAGGATGCCCTGTCGGGCGATGCATCCCAGAAGACTGCCAATGCCAGCGTTGATGATCTGGCCGATATGTTCGGCGACATGGGCATCGCGGCAAAGACATGCGGGATCTGTGGACGCCAACTTCCCAAGGACATCACCCGAGGAAACCAGGACATCTGCCAAGAGTGCTATGATGACTTGGCATACTTCAAGGAGAATGAGTCTACACAGCGAAAGAAGCCTGTCCGCAGCAAGGGCAAGAAGAAGGCTCTTCCGCAGAAGGAGAAGAAGGAGGCACAGTCTGCTCCGACACCAAGGCATCGACGACAACGGAACCGAAGAGCCGTTCTCGACAGCGATGACGAAGAGGATGAGGGTGACTGGCTGGTGCCAGAGGACCAGCAGGGCCAGCTTCGCCTGGGAAAGGCTGGGGGCGAGGAGGACGAGAATGCAGAGGGTGGCGGCGAGTGGCTCGGTGACGACTCGCTGCAAAAGTCGGAAGATGAAACGGAAGCCAGCAATCTGGACAGCTTCGTCGTCAACGAAGAGCCCACGACCAATGCAAAGGCTGAAGCCGACTCAGACTCGGAGGACAGCCTTGCGTCGGTATCCGAAATCGTCTCCAGAGCCGAGAAGCAGAAACGACCATCAAATGCGGACAGGTCAAGAACAGTTGACGATGACTCCTCCTCCTCTAGGTCTAGCGACGACGAAGATACGGGTGTTGACGAGTCGGACGTTGACTCAACAGCGGACGATACCGTTTTCCACTCGATGGGCGAGGCCAGCCAGATCCTCGCATCCGCCAAGATCCGCCAGATGATGCAGATCCTGCACAAGGAGGTTCACGATCACAAGTTTATCGTGTTCTCGCAGTTCACCTCGATGATGGACCTGATTGAGCCTTTCTTCCGGAAGGAAGGCTTCAAGTTTACGAGATATGACGGCGGCATGAAAAACGACGAACGTGAAGAGAGTCTGGGCCGCCTCAGGAACGACCCGAACACGCGCATCTTGCTCTGCAGTCTCAAGTGCGGTAGTTTGGGCCTGAACCTGACAGCGGCAACGCGCGTCATCATTGTCGAACCGTTCTGGAATCCGGTATGTTTTATGGTCACAATCTTGCTTAGGGCGAAGCTAACAAGAGGGATAGTTCATCGAGGAGCAGGCTATCGACCGAGTCCATCGCTTGACCCAGACGATCGACGTGGTGGTGTACAAGCTTACGGTCGAGCAGACCGTTGAGGAGCGAATCCTGGATTTGCAGGAGAAGAAGCGACTTCTGGCGGAAACAGCGATTGAGGGCGGCATGAAGAAGAACGTGCTCAAGCTCGGCTTCAATGAGATCATGGATCTGTTCCGCCGCGATCATCAGGGAGATCAGAGAGGAGGCGGCGATGCTGACGGGCCGGCCATTGAGCCGAGGGGGCCGATTCTGAAGGCGAAGCCCAAGAAGACGGAGGACTCGGTGTATGGGCGCAGGTGGTAGACTTAAGGACCTGCCATGTTTGGTATGTGAGTTGCATATGGTTTATGAACATCATTGCCTGATCCGCGTCAACAGCGTAATTTTCCGTACTCTGTCTGTCATGTGCTGGTGCCGTCCACACCCTCGGCCTTTTGGTGGTGGTGGGTGGTCAGGGGGGGAAGAGGGGCGTTGGCTGTGCTTTTCTGCCTAGGGTGGGCTCCGGAACCAACTCCTACGTACGACTCATGAATGTGCACTTTTTAAAGCACTTGGAAGGGCAAGTCAAGTAGGGCTGAAGGATTTTGTTGCTCCACAAAGAATGGGTGCTTCTTCGGAAGTTGCCTGAGTGCCATCGTATCATGGACCCTCGGAGAAACCCTGGTCCTGGCATTTTGTCGGAGGCGCTCCATTGCACGTGGCAGTTGTTTGCCAGCGCAGTTGAATTTTGTAGAGACTTGGGCCCATGACGAACTCTTTACTGACAGCCTGTGCAGGACATTTGGTGCCCTCCTCGAGCTGCCGAGCCGGAGGAGGGAGGGGCGACATATTTGTCCGGGGCTCCGGCGCAGAATCGAACCCAAGAGAGGCATGTGTTGCGGCACAACCCTCCCCTCCCCTCCCTCTCGTCTACCCACCGCGTATAGCAAACGACCGCCGAGGCTGGGTACTTACTCGTTCGACACGGCGGACCTCCTCCTGCGCCCTGCAGCCGCCTACCTACGCGAAGGGGGGGGAGAAAGGGTGGTCCCGGGCCGGTCTCCCTTGCCGGATTCTGCACTCAGCTCCGGAGGCTTGGGGTCTGGGCGCGGGTGGCATGTGGCTGTCTGCCGTGCGTGTGGTGGTTGCAGAGTTTTGATCTGATAGTCGGCACTGGGGGCGGATCAGATAATCTCGCGCGGGAGGGTCCATTCCAAATCGAGTCAAGCGGTCCGGCCGGACACGAGATCTGATAACTCGCCCTTGGCTCGACCATCCATCACAATGGCTTCATACTAGTACCCAAGGTAGTTCACACGCAAGTTTAAGCGGCGCGCCGCCACGGGTGGGAACGGTGCCCCCGCTACCGACCAGCCGTAGCCGTGTTCATGATGCCTAGTCACGGCCCTCACGGAGTCCGTTCGTCTCCTCCCAGCTTCCCAAGACAGCCATCGGTTAGGCAATGGGACCCTGTGGCTTGCATTTGAGCGGGACTCGAAAGACGGACGGCCCCTCCCTCCCTTTCCTTCTGTTGGAAGAAGGTCAAGTCATGCAGACGGACCTGGCGAGATGGCTGGCCGGCACGGCTGGGTCCTTTCTCTTGGGGCTGGTAGGCGGGATTTTTTCGCTGAAGACTCGGACGGGGAGGCGAACGCCTCTTTTTCTGTTGCCCGGCACTCATGGGCCGCCGAGGCCAGTTCGCCGTGCCAGGGTCGGCACGAGTTGCAAGAGATGGAAGCTGGAAGCAAGTCAGTCAGTCAGTCTGGCCTGTCTGTCGTTCAATGTCAGTATTTATACCGTTGCCGTGGTCTCGTCTGGCCGTCTCGGAGTTTCTTCTTCAAGCAAGCCTCATCAACCGTTCCATTGCCTTCTTCCTTACCTGTACTCGACTTGTATCCCACGTTACTCTGTCCACTCCAGAGTCACTCGCATCTGCCCCTCCAGACCCCTCCCCACCCCTCTAGTACTCTCCTTGTAACCCAGTCAACATGGGCTACACGATCCTCCCCGCGCTGATCCCTGAGATCGAGGAGATCTACAAGGTCTACTTTGCCGCCTTTGAGGGCGAGAAGATGGGGGAGATCATGGTCAACATCCTCTTCCCCGATGGCACCGGCACCCCAGAGTTCCGAAAGGCCCACGCTGCTGGCACCCTTGCCTGGTGGCACCACAGCAAGGTCCAATACACCTTCAAGTGCGTCGACACCGAGACGGGTGAGATTATCGGCATGGCTCTCGGTGATATCCTTGTTCAGGGCCGCACAGAAGAGGAGCGCAAGTTCCAAGGTGTCGGCTGGCTCGAGGGCGAGAACAAGGAAAGGGCCGAAGCGGTTCTGAAGCCACTGCATGAGGCCAGGGAGGACATTTTCGGCGGCAAGCCACACATCTGTGAGTAGTGTCCCCATGTTTCCCACGATGTGACTCTGTAGACAGACTGACATCCCCAGACGTTCATGTCATCGCAGTTGATCCCAAGCACCAGGGCCGCAAGGCCGGCGCACTCTGGTGCCAGTGGGGCATCGACCTCTGCAACAGCACCGGACTGCCTCTGTACTTTGAGGCATCTCCCTCGACATACAAGCTGTACGAGAGAATGGGATACGAGACCCTTGAGAGGAAGATTGTGCACAAGGCCGAGCTGATGCGGACGGAGACTGATATCGAGGTGCCCCTTATGGTCAAGATGCCTACTGCTGCCGCTGGCGCGACGTACAAGCAGTGGGCGGCCGCCGGCTTCCCTGAATTTTCCGAGTTGAGGAAGCAAGCGGCCGAGGCTGCCGCTGCCGCTGCTGCTGCGACCGTCACAGCCAAGAGTGCCGTGACTGCGGTCGAGGTGGAGGTCAAGGAGGTGGCGGCGGCCTAGACAGGCCTTTCTTGTTATTTCTACAGCCGTTAGTACCAGCCTAATCACTCATGATGTACGTTTCTACCACTTTCTCCCCCTAATACCCTCGCGTGCATGCCGCCACGCTGGCGAACCATGCAGAAGAAAGCAGACGAACTGGTACATCAGCTGCAGCACTCAGCTCCGTGGATCCGCGGGCCCACGAGCTTCAACCACATGAAGACAACGAGCAAAATAGCTGTTGCACTAACTTCCGCGGGTCCGCGGACGCCACCAGATGAGGACATCGAGAAAAATAGCTCACCCTTGAAGAAGACCACCGGCTGCAACTGCACGCACCAACAGCATGTGGGCTCATGCCTGCCGACCTCGGCTCGGGCGGCAGAAGGTGTGAGGTCCGAAGCTAGGCCGTTCCATGCATTTCTCTGTCAGTCTTGTTGGTTGGTTGGTACGTTGGTGGTGGTGTGTTGCATAATAAGATGAGGGAGCTTTTTACGCGACCCTCAAAACGGCTCGCTTCCAGGGGTCTTGTTCCACTTGGTGCAAGCCACATTGGCCGGGCATCCGACTGTGTTGTGTCATTGACCGAGACGGGGAACTCTCCCCCGAGCGGCGGTAGCCGAATTCACCGAATCGTTGCAGTGCATGGACCCCTGTCAACCACCTAAAAGTCCGTTTTTATCTGATCATCTGATAACGGACAGGGGCAAATGCCGGCCGGTACAAGTACTCGGGCGTCCCCGATGTCGCTGCTCCGTAAGTAGCCGCGCTGTCGTGGTGTTTGGACATTGGGGGGTTTCCATTGCGCAACTGAACAGATTCTGATCATGTTGGTCAAAATTCGAAAGGGCGTCCTCTTCGCCAAGCTCATAGGCGCGTATTTCTCCCTGATCTATGATCATCTCAGGCGTACTTATGCCGTGCGCAACTCGACAAAACCAACACAAGGCCTAAAAGGCAGCGAGGAGGGCTCTGCCGAACCCAGGACCGTTGTCATCATCGGCGCCTCCTTCTCAGGGTACCACGCGGCCCGCCTCATCGCATCCTCTCTCCCTCTCGACGGAAGCTGGAGAATCGTCATCATCGAGCCCAACCACCACTACCAGTTCACATGGACCCTGCCCCGGTTCTGCGTTGTCGAGGGCCACGAGGACAAGACCTTTGTCCCCTACGGCCCCTACCTGCCCCCTGCGGCCAAGGAATTTGTCAGATGGGTCCACGAGCGAGTCGAGTCCATCACCGACCGAGACGTCAAGATTGAGGGGACCGGGGAGAATATTTCTTACGACTACCTCGTCGTCGCTACCGGCGCTGGCGTGGGTCTCACCTTGCCCTCGCGAGTTGGCGCTGTGGGCAAGGCAAAGGGCGTTGAGCTCCTGCAGGGGATCCAGCGACGCATCAAGGAGTCCAAGAAGCTGGTCGTTGTCGGTGGAGGCGCTGCTGGCGTCGAGCTGGCTACCGATGCGAAGCAGCACTACCCGGAAAAGAGCGTGACTCTCGTCCATTCGAGAGGCGCAGTCATGCACCGCTTCGGACCAGAGCTCCAGGCTGCTGCTCTCAAGGGGCTCGAGGCCCTGGGTGTTCAGGTCCTTCTTGGAGAACGAACGGTGACTGAGGATGAAGATGCTGGCATCCTCACCCTGCGGTCTGGCAAGACTCTCGAGTTTGACTTTTGCGTATGTCAAAGTGTCCCGTCATTGTTAGAGCCTTACTGACGGTTGTTTCCTAGGTCAACTGCACCGGCCAGAAGCCTTCTTCCGAACTCCTCCGCGGAATCGCACCGGATGCTTTACTCGAGTCGGGCCATATTCGCGTCAAGCCGACCCTCCAAGTTGACTCCCCATCACTGTCGAACGTTTACGCCTGCGGCGATGTTGCGCAGACTGGCGTGCGGAATCCCAACGCCCGTTCCGCAATGAAGCAGGCCCAATACGTCGCCGATAACATCACCCTGGCCATCAAGGGCCAGGAGCCGACGTACAAGTACACTCCGCAATGGGCAGACAGCGTCATCAAGCTGACGCTTGGTTTGGTGAGTAAATGACGGTGCGCTGCAGTTGACACATTGTAGCTGACGAGTAAACAGGACAAATCGATTACTCACCTTTCGGATGGAAAGACGGAGCTGCTGTTCCATGGAAAGGAAAAGGACGAGACGCTGATGATCAGACAAGTTTGGCTGCACATGGGCGCCACGCCATACGAGGATGTAGACCAGGCCGGGAAACCCGTCGATAGTGCAAGCATCGCGGACACGACGAGGGAGGCAGTCAACCAGGTCCCATAAGAGGAGAAGACCCAGCAGGCTGGTCAAGACAGAGAGGCAAGAGTCTCATTGATTAAAATGTAGAGTACCAACAATGTTGGGATAATAGACACTCGGGTTGCCAATGCTGTCTTTGGTGTTAGAGCATCTGCCTAAAGTACTGGAAAACAGTGGTATCAGTAGGTGTCGTTGCTGACATTGGCCCCCCAGCTCCATGGGGAAGCCCAGGGCCGCCGTAAGCCTGGTCACCTCCAGCACCATTGTAGTTGTTGATGCCGACATAACCCTCGAAAATGCGGCTCATCTCATTGTGAATGCGAGCGCCGTTGTTGGGAAGCTGCATATCGTTATTCAGCCGAGGTGTCGACTGCTGTGTTGGAACGCTCGGTGTTGCCGAGGAGATGGAGCGGCGACCAAAAGGGCTGATGGGCACAGGACTCATGGCAGCTCTGCCTCGGCCAGCAGCGAGACCCGCCATGGTGAGGGCGGCTGTGTTGTGCGGATCGTCTTCTTGGGTTTGACGGAGGCCGATACGGGGGGCGACTTCCTTCAAGGAGCTGATGGTCCTCCAGAGACGTTTTGAAACCCAGCTCTTGGCTGAAAGGTCCTTGACCAGCTCTAGGGCCATGTAAAACTCCTCACGACATGTTGTGCTGAATCGAACAGGCGCGTGAACTGTTGCCAGGAAGAGAACGGCCAGTGCCGAGCTAAGGAAGTGGTGGTAGAAGACTTGGAGCTTGCGGTACAGATTCGTCGTGTTATTGAGGTGTGTCAGGTAGCGTATCGTGTCTTTGGCCAGATCGACAACACGCTGGGCCTGCGTCATGTTGCTCATGATGCTGGTGGCACTGTGCAACAGCGGAGTGTACAGCCAGATGCGAATCTTGGAATTATCAGACTTGTAAGAGAACAGAAGGGGAGGTGACTGACCTGGTTGAGTCGCAGATATGTCCAAATGCGAAGCCGCTGCAAGTTGTATGACGGCGTGGTCGCCATGTGCTTCTCCTTGTCCCAGTTTCGAAGCTTCACCTCCTCTGGCACATGCTCGTACCACTGAAGAATCTCCTGGTCCAGCTTTTCGATATCGTGATGTCGAAGTTCGCGGGCCAATATCGGTCCAAAGTGAGCTACCTGTCGCCATACCTTGGCAGCTAATCTCGAGTAGGTGATCATGGCGACCAAATAGGGATGCTCTTCCTGTAGAAATGTTAGCGTATGGAGCCACCAAGGATCAAGCGGGCTATCGTACAGGCTTGGGTAGGTCTGGGTCAATGTCGTCATCCTGCACAACGTATGGCAGCCCGGTGCCGAAAGCGAAACGCCGGTCCAAGACGTAAACAGCCCAGAAGCTGTTGACGGCAGATTTCCTCTCTTCATCGCTTTGAAGCTGCTTCAAGCCAGTACGCTGGTGTATGCCGAGCTCAATGCACAGCCTAACGACCTGTCCACAGACGCGCCAGGCCAACACCTCATCTCCTGACAAGAACCTGTAGCCAGATAACAGAGCAAGCATGGGCATATTGGAAGCGTCGCAAGCATCCGAAAGAAGCTTGCGGTTCACAACAGCTTCTGCGCTCTCAAAGAGCTTGACGGCCCGCTCGCTCGGGCCGTGGTCCTCGACGACGATGGCACAGCACATGACCATCTTGAGAAGGAGGGTCTTGTCGTCGTTGAGGCTGATGAAATTCCCGGCCTTGCGGAGCGAATCCATGTAGCTGCAGAGACTCCAGACGTATTCAATGACGGTCTGGATCTTGACCACGGGGTACATGATGCCGATCTCTTCCTCGTGCAGGCGACAGAGACGGACCATTTCATCCTTTGAATACTCCCAAAGCGGTTCCAACGTCTTCTCGACGGGTAGGCTTCGTACCGGTGTGTCTTCGGCTGAGGCGACTTGCTGGTCCTCTCCATCATCAAAGGCTTTGTAGCCCATGTTGTGGATGGTGGTGTTGGCTATGTCGAGACTGAAGGCCATGCTGGTAGGCCCGCGGAAGGTAGGTGGCCGAATGTGAGCCATCTCAGGCCGCTGGAGGGATGACAAGGAGCTGGCAGGGGACGCTGAGACGGTAGTTGTAGGTAATGGGAGGACTTTGTGGGTGTTGTCTTGGATGGGCGCAAGCCGTAGTGTTTCCGATCTGACGCTGTCCATGGTTTGGGAGAGGAGGTCAACCTGGTCCTGGAGACTGGCCAGCTGAGCTGACATTTCCTTGAACTCGTCCGAATCTCTGAAGGAGTTGGAGCAGCAGTTGGGGGCGTAGAGGCAGGCCAGGTTGAGGTTGCCACACCTCTGACATGGTGTCTCGCCGTTGCATTTGATCTTGCGGCGCTTGCATTCATTGCTGGGGACGTTAGTCGAACTCGACAACATGTCAGATCCCTCCATGAATCTTGTCTCTTACCAAGCGATGGAGATGTACTAGAGAAGGATGTCAGTTATGTGCTCTGGGTAGGTAGTCAAGAGGTTGACCACAGCGACGCTGCAGACACAGGGATTGGCCAGACCACACTAGGGAACGTACTCTATTCCTCTTGCTCCTCTGCTGCTTCCCAGCGGGGCTCTCGTCATCGAGCTTCCTTTTCGCCGGGTTCAGGATGCTGCCGTCGTTGGCTCTGGAGGCGGACGCGGAATGCGCGGAATTGCCTCCGGGCGACTGGGCCAAATCAGCTGTTCCATGATGTGGAGTAAAGACAGCGCTGCCCTGCCGTTCCGCGGGGAGCGGAACGGGTGCTGAAGTGAGGTAACGCAAGTCGCTGACCTGTGTCTCGATCTGCTCCATGGCCACGCGATGCCAGGCCCAGGCCCTCTTCGATATCGGGTACTCGTGGTCGACAGTGAGCGGGCGGCAGAGTCAGTGAGGCAGACCACGGGCACAACTCCAGTCACGGTCGGCCTGCCTCCTCCTTTCCGCCACCTGCGAGGTGGGCCCTCGGGAAATGGGCATGGCAAAAATCGGCACCAGCACGCGCCACAGTCCTCCCACCCGACATCACCAGCCATATGTGACTTGAGTGGTCAGCCACATCGACATTGCAGACTCGACCACCAGACTCCACTGGCACCATGCCTTTGCCCCCACTGCACTGGTTCCGCGATTCTGCCGCTTTTCACCACCAAAAAGTTCTGGCCCAGAAATTTTGGATGCGATCCGCTGCCGACCCTTGCCTTTCGCTCGTCAAGGTGACCGTCGAATTTTGTCCCAAAACGGCGCATTACAAGCTTTCGACAGTTGAAAATGGCTGTGCCCAAGCGTTTTTCCGAGTGGGAGGAGAAGAAGGCCCCCAAGGGTACGTCGAGACCGAGGCCCTCGTCCTTACCATGCTCCGGCTGACCGCGCAGACTACGACCCCGAAGCCGATGCACCAGACGCCGGAAGCGAGGATGGCAGTGACAGCGAGGCCGGTGCTGATCTCACTGGAACGGAGCACTACGCTTCTGTCGGGTACGTGCAGCGTCACCATCGCCAGAGTTGGAGCCTCTAACCATGGAACAGAAAGAGCAAACTTCGCCAGAAGGATGGCGTCGCACTAGGCCCTCAGTACCGCGGAGCCAAAATCAGCCGAGACGATCTCCTGAACGACGACATTAGCGAGGACGAAGACGAAGAGGACGACCTTGAAGCCTCCGGAAGCGCCGACTCTGATGCCGAATTCGACGACCCGGACTCGGCCGACCTCGAGGCGGACACCAAGCGCCTTGCCAACGATGATTCCGAAATCGAAAGCGACGATGCACTCGGAGACAGCGATGACGAGAAGCTGAAGGCCTTTGCGTTCCGGGGCAGCTCAGCTCCCAGATCGTCAAAGGGCAAGAAGCGGGCGACCGCAGCCGACTTCATCTCCGATTCTGAAGAAGCCTCCGACAACCTGGACGAAGACGAGGAGGACAGCGATGACGACGGAGCTGATCTTCTGGATCTCGAGGCCGAAGAGGAGACGGGCGATTCCGAGCTCGACGAGGACGAGGACGACGAAGACTCCGCAGCATCTGGAAGCGAAGAGGCGTCCGACGACGAGGGTGATATCGACTCTGACGACTCGGCCCAGAGTGATAGCGGTCCGTCAAAGAAGAAAGCCTCTTCCTCAGATGCCCGCGCCGAGCAGCGCCGGTTGATGAACGAGGGACAAAAGGCGTTGATCGAAAACATGTCTGCCGCCGCCCGGCAAGACGCCGAGAAGGGTCTTGCAGTTCGACAACAGAGGAAAGTGTTTGACGGCCTCCTGAACATCCGCATCCGGCTGCAAAAGGCAATTGTTGCGACAAACTCGTTCACGGCCTTTGAGGACGAAGGCGAGCACGAGCTCGCGCCCTACGAGGCGGCCGAGGAGGCGGCGCTCAAGCTTCTGGAGACGTTGAGCAGCGTCAGGGAGAGCCTTCTGCCCCAGTCGTCGACGGGCGAGAAGCGCAAGCGTGAGACAAACACCAACGAGGCCCTCTGGGAGGAGCTCCAGGAGACGGACGCCAGAGCTGCCAAGTTCCGCAGAAAGGTCCTGGAGAACTGGTCCAACAAGACCAAGAGCAGCGTCGTCGAGGTCAAGAGCCGCAACCTTGGATCAGTCAAGCAGTCCATCACAGCCTCCCTGGACGACCAGCTCCTCAACTCAGATCGCCTCATCAAGCGCACTCGGACGCCGCGGTCCTGTGCCCCGGTCCAGATTGCGAAGAAGATCAACGAGGACGAGGCAGTGTACGACGACGCCGACTTCTACCAGCTGCTCCTCAAAGAGCTCGTCGACCAGCGGACGTCTGACGAGACGAGTGCGAGGGCTGGAAACGCCTCGGTTGCCACCGTGCGCTGGGCAGCAATGAAGGAGGCCCGGACGAAGAAGCACGTTGACCGCAGGGCGAGCAAGGGCCGCAAGATGCGTTTCAACGTGCACGAGAAGCTTCAGAACTTCATGGCGCCCGAGGACAGGAGGGGGTGGGAGCAAGAGGCGATTGATCGCTTGTTCGGTACGCTGTTTGGACAGAAGATGGAGCTGAACGAGATTGCTGCTGCCGCGGCCTCGGACGATGACATGGATGATGGCGAGGCGGAAGCGGCTGGTCTCAGGCTCTTCCGGAGCTAGGTGTGACACAAATGTAAGGTGGGAAGAAAAGAAGATAGACGGGGATCATCCGACTTGGAAAAACAAAGTCACAAATCAGATGCCGCCGAACATGGCTGAACCGAGGAGCGTGATGCCTAGGACAGCGTGGACAACAAGATGGACCAATGGACCCCCAAATACGACATGTTCCTCCTTTCCCTTCTTCTGCTTCACGCGGTCTCCTTTGGCGACGCTGAGCCGAACCCAAGCTCTCCTCATGGGCCACGCATGCCACGAAGCCAAGGCTGCTGCGAGCAGGCGACTTGTGTTGTCGAATCCGGGTCTAAAGATGACAGCCAGGCTGACCAGATTCGTCGATAGAAGAAGGCCGCCTAGCGTTTGAAGAACCAGCTGAACCTCGAGTGAAGGGTCTTTGATTTGCGAGGAGGGCTTCAGGATGAAAGATGTAGCCGCTGCGCTCTCGACCAAGACGTGGAGGACGAGAGGCAGCTTTGGCCAGAATGGTGTGAGTGCGTGTGTTCTGGGCGCGTCAGCTAGGGGCATGTGGATGGGCAGTGGAGGACTTACAGGCTCATGTCGAATTAATGTGTTGGTAACGAAATTCCCGGAAAAGCAGCCATCCTACGCAAAAGCAGCTCGGTGTTCCATTGAAGACATTCCAATTCTACCGTGTCGTCAGCTTGAAGGATCTCCTGAGTCCGGTCAGCAGCATCAGTCATCAATTGAAGACGGCATGGGTGAAGCTTCCCCACAGTGGCCGGTGCGCCAGCGCCAGCGGGTGACGCAGCTAGGCGGGAAGGAGCTGCCCCTCAAGCCCGACCCTGCACGGGCGCGTCTCGTTCCCCTCCAAGGCCATGCCGACTCGGATAGAGCCCCGACATTTGGACACTGATTCTTGACTGTCGACAACGCATTGCTGTATATCTACCTGCAGCCTCTTTTCCCGCCTCTCGAGCCGATTGATAGACGACCGCAGACTCGCGGGCTCTGGAAGCCGACAGCGACCATCCCTCTCTCTTCCCCTCCTCGGAAGACATGATCATTGCGACACGGGCCGGATCAAAACCTCAATATGGACGGTGACTGGGACCAGGTTCGTGCAACAGGAGCGCGCGGCGACTCCCCGTCAGCATGGCGACTGCTCGCTTCCCCTATGCCTTTTCTAGAAACCTCGCGCTGACTTCAGCGCCCTCCAGGTCGCGCGCATCGCGTTCCCGCCTCCGGGCGTTCGTGCTATGGCCACGCCAGTAACGACCATGACCTTTGACTCCCAACAAGAACTCCTCTGGACTGGAAACGATTATGTACGGTGGACAAACTACAAGTGCGACGAGAACCCAGCAACTGACAGTGATCCAGGGGCGGGTCATGTCCTTCTACGGTTCCGAGCTCAGCCGATACACCTCCTTCAAAGCATACAGCACGCATGGCGATGTGCGACAAATCCTCGTAAACGAAAAAGGTGTCATCGCACTTGGGCCTAGAGATATCCACATGGCACTCCGACGAGGGCCGCCGCTATGGCACATCCAGTGCGTTTCCCGGCCTGCTCGAGCTGATGCTGTCCAAGCATGCCCTAATACATGGATGCAGAAACGAGAACATGAAGGATATGCGATGCATGAGCTTTACCTCCAAGACCCAGAACGAGATTCTCGTCGCCGGCTTCCAGGACAAGATGTTTGTCATTGACGTCAATAAGGGCGAGATCACCAAGGAGGTATGAACGAGTCCGTCCCACGCATACCCCGGCCTCGTTGACACTTCCAGATCTCCACCGAACATTCGTATCAGATCATGAAGAAGAACCGCTACATCTGCGCCGCGACCAAAGACGGCCTGATCAACATGATTGACCCCTCGACGTTCGCCGTGGTCAGGAGTTGGAAGGCCCATTCTGCCCTCATCAGCGACATGGACGCTCAGCACGACTTCATCGTTACGTGCGGCTTCTCTCTGCGGCAAAGTCAGGCCTACATGTCGGATCCGTTCCTCAACGTCTTCGATATCAAGCGCATGTCGCCCATGCCCCCTATTCCGTTTCCTGCCGGCGCCGCCTTTGTCCGGATGCACCCCCGCATGTCGACGACAAGCATCGTCATGTCGCAGACCGGCCAACTGCATGTCGTCGATCTGATGAACCCGCATGGTAGTAATCTGCGACAGATAAACGTAGTAAATGCGGTCGTCACCATGTTTGAGATTGCGGACTCGGGCGAGGCCGTTGCTTTGGCCGACTCGGTCTCCCAAATCCATCTCTGGGGATCTCCGTCAAAGGTGCGCATAGTCGACTTTTGTCAACCGACGGACTTTGCCACCCCAGAGACTCCCTTGCCCGCCATAGATTGGACCCCTGAAACGTGAGTCTCTAGGCAATCGCCTCTCGTTGGGTTGTCCCTAACCCATGCTGACATTCCCAGTCCCCTCAACATGATCGGCATGCCACATTACCGAGAGACACTCCTCTCAGCATGGCCTGACATTATATACGACGTTGGCGCGCCTCCCCCGAGTTTCGATCAACAGTTTCTCTCGGGTCTCAAGGCCACAGAACTCGGTCTGTATGGGCCCAACTCGCGAGGGCTCAGACGTAATCAAATAGAAGACACCCGCAAGGCGGACAAGTCAGCCTCAGTGGGCATCCAAGCCCCCAAATTCCTCAGCGAAAAGGCACGAGAGTCTTCCAAAGCGCAAGGCTCCTCGGCCGATGATGTTGACGGGGTCGAGTCGTCGATGGCTAAGATGGGGAGCGCGGACCGTAAGACGGAATGCCCTCCCATGTACCGCAATGTCGATATCAAGTACAGCAAGTTTGGAGTGGATGATTTCGACTTTGGGTGCGCAATGCCTCCTGTCCATACTTTGCTACAAGTCCTTCAGGCTGACCCTTCCCAGCTTCTACAACAAGACGCCATACTCTGGTCTGGAAATCCACATTTCCAACTCCTACGCCAACTCTCTGCTGCAGGTCTTGAATTTCACCCCCATTATCAGGAACCTCGCGTTGCAGCACACAGCAACAGCTTGCGTTGATGAGGGATGCCTTCTTTGCGAACTGGGCTTCCTCTTCGACATGTTACAAAAGGCAGAAGGCTCCATCTGTCAGGCCACAAACCTGCTGAAAGCTCTCAGTCACCAGCCCCAAGGCTCGTACCACGACTTCTCGCACCAAGCTTGTAATGCTGACTTGTCATGCAGCGATTCAACTTTGCATTCTTGAAGAGGACCCCAATGGAGGGTCTTTGCCGGCGAAACTTCAGCGACTATCGAAATTCCTTCTCGACAAGATTATTGACGACTTTAGGGTGACCTCGCAACCCGTCAACCAAATGCAACATGTGAGCGCAGACCTGGCCTCGGGGTCTACTTCGCTAATACCACCAGGCGGTGCAAACTGTCGCCACAGAGTTTATCAGGTGCATGAATTGCAGAAGCGAGCACACACGGCCAGGGTCGACCAACGTCACAGAGCTCATGTATCCTCCATTGGTTCGTAGCACCTCTGACCCCAGAGCCCCAGCACAAAGGGACTAATCAGTGATAGCAGCCTCCCTTGAGAACCTCGAAGACGCCCAAGACAACCTTTTCCCAAATTCTGAAAATGAGCGTGGAGAGAGAGGTGCCCTCAAAGGGGTGGTGCCCGCAATGCCAGCGTTACCAGCCCAACGCGAGCAGGCGGACTATCAGCAACATACCGGATGTGCTGATCCTGACTACTGCCATCAAATCTCTCGAGCATCGGCGACTTTGGGCCACTCCAGACTTTCTCCCAGAAGAAATTGGCGTCATAGTAGACCACGGCCAATTCTTCTGCTATGAAGGCGAGGACCTCAAATTGCATCTACAAAGAGGCATCCACAACATTACAGTGTTCTCCTTGATCGGCATGTCCATCGACATCGAGGCCAGCCCTGGACAGAGGTCTCATCTGGTAGGAATGGTGAACGGTAAGCGCTCTCAGTCTCTGCGAGGTCGACAGCCACGAACGCCAGTAACTCACATGTCCCAGTCGCACATTCTCAGCCTGAAGCACCCGAGGCAAGCCAATGGCACCTCTTCAACGATTTCCTGGTCCGTCCAGTCTCGGGCGAAGAGGCGCTATCCTTCACCACCAACTGGAAGGTGCCATCTGTCATCACATATCAGGCCAAGGAAGCAAACAACAAGATCGACATGTCCTGGAAAGACAACATCGACACGTCCCTGCTCTTCACGGATGCGAGGTAAGTCGGACTGGGAGAAGTATTGGCGGATCAAGTTGCTGACTCCGGCATGTACAGCCATCTCCACGAAAATCAGACATATCGCACGCTGGACGTCTCACAGGAAATGCCGGGCCCAAGCAGCATCTTCGCGATAGATACCGAGTTTGTGGCCGTCCGGCAGCCGGAAATCGAGATGAACTCGGATGGCGAGAGAGAAACCATCAGACCCAAGGTGTACGCGTTGGCGCGTGCATCTGCAGTCCGAGGCGACGGCCCCGACGAAGGTGGACCGTTCATCGACGACTACATCCTCATCCGGGAGCCCATTGTCGACTACCTGACGGCCTTTTCCGGCATCACAGAAGCCGATCTCAACCCTCGTCTCTCCAAGCATAGCCTGGTAGCCCTGAAAGTGGTCTACAAGAAGCTCTGGATCCTGCTCAACCTCGGATGCAAGTTCCTCGGTCACGGCCTCAAGTCAGATTTCCGAGTCATCAATATCCAGATCCCGAAAGCCCAGATCATCGACACGATCGAAATCTACTACCTCCACACGCGACTGCGCAAGCTCTCCCTGTCATTCCTGGCATGGTACGTCTTGCGGGAGAACATCCAAAAGGAGACGCACGACTCGATTGAAGACTCGAGGACCGCGCTGCGGCTGTACCGCAAGTACCAGGAGTTTGTGACGACGGGCACATGGGAACAGATGCTGCACGACATTTATAACACTGGCAAGGACGTGGGCTTCCGGCCACCGAAAAGGGAGGGCGAGGAGGTTCAGAGGACAGAGACGCCGCCGTTGCCGATTGAGGGCGGCCCGGGACCTACGACGCCCATCCGGCGCCCGAACCCGCTCACGGGCTCGTACTCGACCCCTGGGAAGGGAAGCCCGTTTCGGTGAGGGCAGTTGGATCCTCGGCGGGTTAGGTAGCAATACTGAGTAGCTGTTTGCATGGTGTGGTCCCGACTTCCGAATGTGACTCCGGGTGAGGTACTGGAAGCCCGGCTTGATGACGTTGACGCCGAAGCTCTCAGCCGACCCGAAGCTCGACGGCTGGCTTGAGGTATTATTTCCCATACATCGTGCTTGCGGGGGAGGCTCAGCGCCCAGCACCTTGCCATGTACCATGCATGTACCTCACGTTCATCATTCATCCATGCTCTTCACGACGGAAGGTGAGCAGCATATCCGAGGCAATCGACGGTGTTTCCCGGAGAAAACAGGATAGACGAATCCGAGCGCGGCGGCCTCATCCAATAGGCGAAGATATCCGAGGCCCGGGGGTTCTATCACTCAATTCGTCTTCAGGAGTCGGCACGTTAGCTCGGGTCTGGCATGACGGCCGACGACTGAAGTCGGCGGTAAGGTTGCTCGGGGGTCGGAGATGTCGGGGCGGGCGTCCCGCTGGGCACTTGGCGCCCGCGCCCGCCCCTCCAGGGGATGGCTCCAGGGAACGCCAAACCCCCGCGCATGAATGCCGGCAGCGGAGACGTTCACAGGTTGTAATCATCTCACGTCCAACAGGCGGGCCCTCCCGAGCTGTGGAGTTTCTCGTCTGTGAACGACGCTATCACACGCTTCTCTGACACGTTTCCTTGCTCGCGTCACAGAGAGGGATGGAGACGTCACCTTGGCGCCGGTGGCCAGCGGGCGTTTGGACGGAGGCCTGTCTGTATGAGTCGTGAGAGGCAGGGGAATGGATATAGTGCGCCGAGCCATTTGGATGCACGAGCAGCCGTTTGTGAGGAGGCAGGCATCAGTAATGCCTCTCTTACACCAGAGACCCATCACCACGTCAAACTTTCTAGGGTGGAGTCGGAAGATGATCCCGAAGACTGTGCTGCAACAACACCTGTTTTGGGCCTGTATGTCCCTGCAGGATCCTGTAGCTGCAGGAACTCCGGGCGGCCAACCAAGCCAAGGCGGAGTGAGGCATATTGACGACATTAACAGTGCTGTGCTACGATGATGAAAAGACGATCGGTCGTTTACACGAGGTGCTGTGTCGACGTCAAGACGTTTTGCGGTGGCCCTGAGGTGAAGCAGCGGAGGGTGGATACAGGCCTTTTCCGGGCAATTTTCCACCTATCCTGCGGAACCAGGAGGTATGCGAGGCCGGGGGAGGCGTGAAGCGGGCAAAGATGGCTCCGGTGTGAAGGTCCAGCCTACAGGTCCGTGGGCTTCTCAGCCCTGCCGCGGAGTGGAAAAGCCCCTGATTTGTCCGGGCGAGGTGGAAACAAGGGTTCGTCGGGCAGCAGGCCTCCATTGCGCAATCCAATCTGGGATGGGATCGATGAAGGAGGCTCAACTCAACAGTCCACGGATGTGCGTCAGGGATATGGGCCGGGAATAAACGAGGGGACCCCCCTTGCACCCTTGGCTGTCAGGAACGCGACGCAAGCCGTGTGTTTCCGCTCGACACCGAGGATGTGGTTGCTCCCATCGCCGAGTTTAATTTGGTGAGAGAAGGTTGTCCGACCGGAGAGACGAGGGCCGGCGAGGAGGAGGTCTCGGAGGCGGACCGGAGCGGCACAGGCAACGCAAGCTGCGGCGGATTGTTGAGGGAGCCGCGGCCGGATCATGCCGTGCCACGAGTTGTTGTCGACGGCGGGGCTCCTCCTGGCAGATATTGGTTCAGTGTTTCTCCTGGGGTTGTTGGGTTGAGCCTCGAGCCTCTATCATTTCGGTGAGAGCGGTGAACAATGAGACAGCGGTGGTGGGAAGTATATGATTATGTCAGCATAGAAGTGACCCTCAGTCTGAGGACGGAAACATGGTCTCCGCCGTGGACCAAGGCTCTTGGTTCCGAGTTGTGCATGAGATGACATGTTTGGCTCGGTCTTCCATTGCTTCCTATCATCGGATTTTCATCGTCCGTCTCACATATCGAAACTGTTGTTGCAAAGATAGACCCCTGGCCTTTGCCCGGACACTGCCAGGGTGGTCGAGACGTGAGCATCAAGACCGGGAACAGCTCGGGAATGGTTACCGAGGTGGGGCAGGGTGTGTGCTTCCAGGTGCAGTCCAGCTTCTCCCGTCCCTTCATCCATTCCTGTTTTCGGCGGGGTGCACACGCGCGGCAACGGCATGGGGCATGCGCTGCAGCTGTGCTGTTGCAGAGCGGGCGGACAAGGGCATCAAGCACTGTCGTCATTCCATGCACTGGTGATGGACGTCAGCGCCAATTCGTAGGCGGCGCGACTGCCCGATTTGATATTGAGTTTTGCAAGTTGTACCGTCGCCGTTCGCCCGGCACAGCCCCTCGTAGCAAACTCCTTTTCTCCACGACAACGAACACGGACGAAGCACGGCATCCGGAAACATCGGGCGTTGGTGACCTCGAGGAGGAGGCGCGACCAACGCTCCTGCCGGCAGCAACAACAACAGCTGCCGTCATCCCACTGGTCCGTTGTGACGGAAAGAGGGGAAATGGAACCTGGAAAGCTGGGGTACTTGCGCTAGAGGGGAACGGGACGCTCGCACCACCACCACCATCACGAGTACGTACCTTGAGGAGGGAGGTGTTCTCGGAGACCTACCACCAAGTACTCGTCCAACCCCGCATCAACCCGAAATAAGTCCATGGACGTCGCAGGTGATGATGCCTGACTGGCTTCGGCCTCGTCGATTCTTTGTTTACTTCACAGAGAAGAGAATGAACATATCCAACCAGTTGTCCTGGGCTTTTCGTGGAGGCAGTCAGTCGGCGTGTAAGTGACAAGTGCCTGAGGAGGTGCAAGTCGCTCCTTCCCAGATATCAACCCCAAGCACATGCTCTTAGAACAGGTACATGCCCCAATGTATATATACGCCAGAACACGCGTTTCGCCAGCCAGCCCGCTCCAATGACAAGACCGAAACCTGGGGCAGCCCTCTGGTTAGGTGTGCGAAAAGGTATCAGACAGTGCTACCTTGGTCCTAGCCCTTCCTCTCGTCCATGTACCGTAGCAGCATAGCAAAAGCCGAACCCCCGACTTTGAACTCGAGGCAGTGACCTCGGCCGTCATATAGTCGCGTGCCATCCGGCGCTGTCTCGCGCTTCCCCTCCTCCTCTCTCCGACACACCTCGCTCGACCTCTCGTCACTCTTCGGTGCTGGATGAGCTTGGCCATACTGCTTTTGTCCACCAGCTTGCTTGTACCACGACCTCTACCTCGCACACATTACTCGAAAATCTGCTGCCTGCTGCCTCTGCCCGTTTGGCCGTTTCCTGGATACCGTACCTAGTCGATCCAGCCCCGCGCCACCAACGAGACCACCGTCTCAACGATCTGCCCTACCTCACCGTCGCGTCGCGCCTCTTTCCTCGCGAGAAACGCCCAGAACCAGCTACACGAGCGACAGTCGAACAGAGTTTATCGAAGGAAGCGCCTTGAAACGTACAACATTAGGTGAGCAGGTGCTGGCTTTCCTTCTTCATCTTTAGCATGTCGTTGTCGTCGGGCGGCTGCGTGGGCGGAGCATGGCAGGGCCCTGGCCCCTCTTCTCCTCTACCGACACGCGAGCGGGGCCCTGAGACTGTGGTGCTGTGAGCGCTGAGCTGAGCTGAGCTCTTCCTCCCGGCCTCATCATGGAACACTCACTCCCCTCGAGTCTCGAGCCTCCGAGTCCCCGCCGTGGAGAATGAATGCACCAACAAACACTCTTCCTCCCTGGAAACCACCACTGTTCAATTCCAGTCACACCAGACCGACTCAACTCTCATCATTGCCCACCTACACGCCCGTCTGCCCGCCCGCCCGCTTCGTTCATCGTACCCACCTGCGGCTCCTGCCTTCGGAGGCCCGCCCTCCCCAATCCCCCCATCCTCACACTGCATCCCCCATCCCCATGCCACCTTACCCGTACACCCCCCCTTCACTGCACATCCCTATCTTTCCCGACGCAGTGCCCCTCCCACCCCCTACGTCTCCACCCTCTCGGACCAATACCGAGGCCATGATTGCATAGCGACCCCTCGAACACCATCCGAGGAGACGCTACTTGCTTTCCTTTCCCCCTGTTGCGTCGCCAACATGAGGCCTGGGCCTTGGCATTTGCACCCCACGCCTACTACCAACGCTCGTACCAAGAAAGCTGCATGTCGTAGGTAGTCCCTACGGCCGACGCCTCGACAAAGACCCAGGCCGCTGGCCCTCGGTCATGTACCCTGCCGCTAGCTCACACGGGCCCAATCGTCAATTACACCGGCTGGCCGCTGGTGGGACCGAAGCCTAACGTGCCGGCCACGGACATATCCAAGCCCGGAACACCTGCGACTCCTTAGCCAACATGGCTGGTCGTGGACTGTACCTATCCCGTACCCTACCGGTCAAACTGTCTGGCATGGATGACATGGATGGGGAGTCTAGTCTCGAAGCCCCGAGCTTGACTCCCGAGCTTCCAAGCCCCAAAGCTCCAAGCCCGAACCCCTTCCCCGAGCTGGGCTCTGATACGATTTGATCCATCCATACCTGTCTGCCTGCTCCTCAACCAGTTGTGCCGAGAAACAGATACATATATGGCCTGGCCACCCATCCTGTCTTCTCTTGATGTTCTTCCGCAGCATCTCTAGTTTCATTCACTGACCTCTCATCCAAGCTTCAGCTTCAACCAACCAGACAACCACCTATACTTACACCCCTCCCCTCTACCAAGACCTTACCTATCCATCACTCGCCTCAACCGCGTAGGCCTCGGACAGCGTGTTGATCTCACCGCGTCTCAACCCCTCCTCAACCACCCCTATCTCCCTCCCTTTCTACAATTTCGACTGCCAGACCCCTCGGTTCTGCAGTCACAGCCCCATACTCCCTAATCACATTCGAAATGAGCACCGGTAGCCTCAGACAAGCCGCGGAAGCCGCCCGTACCCGTTCCTCATCCGAAATCATGGGCACCGCAAAGTCAGAGACCGCCGTCGTCGCCAGCGACTTCCTTCACACGCCACTCGTCCGTGCCGCCCTCCCCTTCATCAATGGAGGCATCAGCGGCATGGTCGCCACCTCGGTCATTCAACCCGTAGACATGATCAAGGTTCGCATCCAGCTCGCGGGTGAGGGCGTCGCCGGCGGCCCCAAGCCCACGCCCCTATCTGTTACCCGTGAGATCCTCGCGTCTGGAAAGGCCATGGATCTTTACACTGGCTTGTCCGCCGGCCTCCTTCGCCAGGCCGTCTACACAACCGCCCGTCTCGGCTTCTTCGACACATTCATGAAGAAGCTCACCGTCAGGGCCAAGGACCAAGGCCGTGCGATTGGCTTCTCTGATCGTGCCACCGCTGGCCTCGCCGCGGGTGGTCTCGCTGCCATGATCGGCAACCCTGCCGACCTAGCATTGATTCGCATGCAGTCTGACGGTCTCAAGCCCCTTGCCGAGCGCAAGAACTACAAGTCCGTCATCGATGCCCTCACCTCCATCTCCCGTACCGAGGGTATCGCTGCCCTGTGGGCTGGCGCCGCTCCCACCGTCGTCCGTGCCATGGCCCTCAACTTTGGCCAACTCGCCTTCTTCTCCGAGGCCAAGTCACAGCTCAAGGCCAAGACGAGCCTGAGCACCCAGGCCCAGACTCTGACCGCCTCTGCCATTGCTGGCTTCTTTGCCAGTTTCTTCAGCCTGCCATTCGACTTTGTCAAGACTCGTCTGCAAAAGCAGAGCAAGGGTCCCGACGGAAAGCTGCCTTACAAGAGCATGGTCGACTGCTTCAAGCAGGTGGCCAAGCAAGAAGGCATCACCAGGTTCTACCGTGGCTTCGGAACCTACTACGTGCGGATCGCTCCCCATGCGTAAGTTTCCCCAATACGTCGTTCTGAACCACGACTGACACGTCCTTTAGAATGGTCACCCTTATTGTGGCCGACTATCTCGGCTTCCTGACCAAGTAAACGACCACTAGTAATGGTCTCGGTTTCTTTCAGAGCGGGGAGATGAATGATGAACGGGAGATTTCGGGATGACAGGCGGCTGAGCCGAGTTACCTTGTCTCCGATTTGCTCCATTGGTATCACGAGATTTCGTGTAGGGCGCTGGTGTTTGCTTGGTTTTGAAATGGGCTAATTGCATGACTTGCTGGGGGATCGGATTATACCACTTGGAACACGGAGCACTACAGAGGGCTCCTCAATACATATATGCTCTCTTGAGTTTGAATTAAAAGTTGCAAGGGGTCATGTCCGTTTGGATGTGACATCTATCAAGCGAGCCTCCACGTCGTGGAAGCAGCTTCACCACCTGACCCCGCCATGACAGCGTCCTGCATAACAAGCAAAAAAACCGTGCAGCTAACCAGGAGAAATGGCGGTCTTCACCATGCCCAGCCTTGCGTTCAAGAAACAGGCCCTCTCATACACAAGAGACGCAAAAAACGCCATTCTTCCGGCTGCTCGTCCTACAATTCAAGGACTAAGCCACCACCACCGGCCCTCGGCCTCAACTCATCCAAGCCTCTGCCAAAAAGGCAGATATAGGCCAAACGTATAATCTACCCCTGAAGATGCACTCCCAGTATGATAGACGCTAAAACATCAATCCTGGCTGGCGCTCAAGTCCAGGTTCTTCTCCCAGAGATTCCGCAACAGAGCATTAAGCCCCGCATCAGGCACCTCATCCTCACCGCCCACAAGACTCGACCCGCTGAGACCATTCGTGCCTCCATTCCGGCCATCGTCGCCGTCGAAACTTGACCCCGCGCCGGTACTGCGAAGCGTCCTAATCGACTGCGCGCGCGGCGTGACGGGTCTCTTGTCAGGAGGGGGCAGAGCGCTTCCAAGGCTCACGTTGCGGGTATGTCCCAGTCCAGGTCGTGAGGCGAATTTGCCACCCCCCAGGCCTGGGATGGTACCGTTCCTGCCTGCCGGGATGCGTTGTGGCCTGTTTGCTTCTTGAAGCTGAAGGACGCGCTCGAGGGAGCGGGCAACGGGGTTTTGGTACCGTCGCACGCTGAGGTATTCCATGCCTGTCCGTTCGAGCTGTTTTGCGACGCGGGGGTCGCGACTGGCTGCGCCGTCGTAGCCTGGGCCGGCGACGCCGACGAGAGGGGTTGCGCCAATGGTGCCTCCGCCGAGACCCATGGCCATTCCCATCCCGCCGCCGACGGCTTGGTTGGGCTCGATGACGGAGCTGGCGCGTTGGAGGTTGAGCTTTTGCTGGACTCGGGATTGGCCGGCTGGTGGTGCTGCTGCTCGTCGTCGGGAGCGGGGGGCGAGGGCGCTGGCATCGTCTTCTTCGGCGCCGCTGCGATCTGAAGCGGGGATACGCGCGGATGCGTCTGCTGATTGTGGTCTTGACTCTTCCTGGGACTGTCGGGCTCCCCGCCGCGATGATGTGTTGGGGTGGTAGAAGGACTCGTTGCGACCACCAGAGCTGGATGCGCCCACGAACCTTGAGGTGAGTTCGTCGCGGCCGGAGCTGCCGGCTGACGCCTTGGCTGAAGGGTTGATACCGTCGGTGCTCATGGTCGACTGGGCCAATGATTCTGTAGAGCGGTTTCTCGATACGGAGACGGTGTCGTGCGTCATTTGTGGAGGAGCCCCGTGCGACGGGGTGCGTTGTAATAGTCGGGAGGTGATGTACTCCTTGTGTTGCGCCGTCTCACGGTCAGGTAGTGGCGGAGATGGCGGAGAAGGGTGGTCTTTGGGTGTATGAGGTTGGGAGTCGGTCACGCTGTTGTTTCCGGGTTTCGCAGATGATTGTCCACTAGCCATTGAGCCTCGTCGCGAGAGGTAGGGTGATGCAGAGCCACTGGCATCGACCCATTCGTCCTCGGCGCCGTCCGTTCCCAGATCAAAGTGGACTGTTGATTTGGCCGCCTTGACCTTGTTGACGGCAGGGTTGGAGGCTGTCCGCTTCAGCTTATCGGAAGACTTGGTGCGCTTGTGGACTTCGACGTGTGACTTGTTGCGTCGAAGGCTGGCGGATGAAGTGTTGGATCGGAGGTTGGAGGAGGAACTGTCGCGGGAGAGCTTGGCTTCCGATTGAACTCGTCGGTGGCCGGAGGTTGTTGCTTTTCGCTCAGGAGAGGGGGACATGTGTCGTCGGACGTTCACCTTTGAGGTGGAAGCACCATGGTGTTTGTGCAATGCCTTTGATGATGGGACGCGCGCGTGCATTCGGTTTGCGCCTCCGACGACGTGTTTCTGGTGCTTGGGTCGATGGTGATGGTGTTGATGATCTCTGGAAGTGCCACTGTCTCTCGTGTGGTCGCTGGCTTGCGACGTTTCGCTGTCGTGATGGGTGAATACAGGTCGCTTTGATTGGCCAGATGCCGCCTGTTCAGCGGCCGTGTCGCCGCCTTCTGAAGCCATGGTGCTGTGCCGTGTCGGTTCCGTTCCCCTGTCTTGCCTCAGCATGCGACGCGCAGACCGGGCCTATGGGCAACCTCCAAACGGGCCCAACGTGTCTTGCAAGAATACAGGGGATTTTCGGGGGGGCGAAAGGGGGCTGCAGGCGCCTCCCGAGGAACCGGTGTGCTGGGGTCTTGGTGTCTCGCTGGGATGGTCCTCTTTGGATGCGAGGATGGAAAGTACCGAGGTGTGTCAATCGGCGTGTCCGGTGGGATTGCGGCCAATGCGGTGAGAGGAGGGTGGTTGCTGATCAGACGGGTCGAGACGATCTGTTGTTGGCAGATCTGCAGGTGGTTGTTTGAAGAGCCGTGTATGAGGATGGTGGGAGAGGTTGAGGGAGCGCCCGGTTGTCCTTCTGTAAAGTTAAATCTGGAATTCCTCGTCCTGGGTTTTGGCGGAAGCCTCACGCACGCCCTTGATTGCTTCCGGCGGCACGACTCGGGTCCCCCCGTCCGCTGTCGGTACAGGCGCCGTGGGGCATCTTGGGTAGGCAATCGCGCTGTTTCCATTGGCCAGTGGTGCTCCTCTAGCTTGAGGTATTCTCTCGCAGTACCATTGTAGCCTGCGAGAATATGGAAACTCGTACTCAGTTGTTGTGTTGTAACGTGGGCGAGCACTTTACCTGTTGACGTCCGTGAAGTGTGAAATCATACTGAATGCGATATTCAGTTGAATTTGATGGTTGATTGACACTGATTGCTCATCTGTGGTAATGGTTGATTGACTGTAATGGTTGATTCAAAGCAGAGGTTGATGGACTTTCCACACAGGTTGGTAATATCGCAGGCTGCGCTCAGTGCACTTTCAAGTTGACCCCACCACACCAGCTTTATCAGCACGTGATGGAAGCCGACATCGAGGCGCGTTCTCCACCTTCCATGGATGCGCAAGGTCCCTTCATCTCGAACTGACGTTGAAGTCCCGGCCATAGTTGGAGCCTCTTTGCATCTACAACCAACCGCCCAGAAATCCCCTTCCTCCCCTCAGAACAACATCTCGACGGTGTCTACCAAAGACTACACCACCCATCGATATTCCTACACCCCTCCCACAAGAGCAGGCTTCATCATGTCTGCCGCCGCATTCGAGGAGGATCGCCGCCAATGCCAGGAACAGGTACGCCATCTTCCCCTCCCCCAGCACCCCAAACAATCATCCAGTCGCTGACCTCTTCCCAACAGCTCGATGTTGTTCTCGCAGGCCTTCGCGACGACCCCGAAAATGCCGAACTCAAAACCCTTCAGGCGGAGTTGAATGAGATGATCTCCCTTCTAGATGAGTCCATTGCTGAGCTCAAGCCGAAGCAGGCACCCAAGCCAGCTGCTGCAACTACGAATCGGGACACGCCGGCCGTTGCTGCGGAAGAACCGGAAAAGTGGTCGCGTGAGAATCATCCTGCCTTTAAGAAGGCGGCGCCTCCTACCGAGGACAAGACTGACGTCGCTGCACCGGCTTCCTACAAACTCAACGACACAGTGCTGGCGAAATGGGTAACCGGAGACAGGGCCTTTTACCCTGCCCGCATCACCTCGATCACCGGATCGTCAACCGACCCCGTCTACATTGTCAAGTTCAAGAGCTACGACAACACCGAAACGCTCCGCGCCAAGGACCTTCGTCCCGTCTCCAACAAGCGAAAGGCTGACGGAACACCAGCTTCCAGCGGTGCGGCCTCTCCCTTCACCAGTGCCACGACCGCCAGCCCGGCGTCCACCACACCTAGCGCAAGCGCAAGCAACGGCATCGTAGCGTCAGCGTCCGCCAGCATTTACCCCGAACAACAGGCCCGCCTGGAGGCGGAGAAGAAGGCGGCAGATGCCGCGGATAAGCCGTCCAAGCCGAAGAAGATTAGGGCCACCAGGGAACTCGAGAAGGGCAAGAACAAGTGGCAGGAGTTCAACTCCAAGTCCAAGGTCGGCAAATCACACAAGAAGGACAGCATGTTCCGCACCCCGGACGGTGTCCATGGAAGAGGTTCGTCAAACCCATCACTCCTTGATGAGCTGTGCTAACAGTCGCAGTCGGTTTTACTGGCTCTGGCCAGGCCATGCGGAAAGACCCCACACGAAGCCGCCACATCTACCAGCAGAATGATGACCTCGACTAGATACCTCCCGATCTCGAACGACCTGATGCAACTCCCACGGCTTCCACGGCGTTGGTGAACTTTTCGGCAATGATTCCACGGCGTTTTGGAGAGGCCGCTAGGCCCTGGTTCCTTCTGGTAATCCCACTCGGAAGTACGCTACAGGGGCTAACTTTGTGTGTATCACACCATGATTCCAGCCTCCGTGCCGCCTCGGCAAATACATTTTTTGCACCTCGGTACTAGACCGCCTGTATCCCGTGATCTATTGTGAATGATGTACATTTGTTATACAATTTGGCCGACATCTGTTTCAAGAAAGATGAATCTTGGGCACGATGGCTCTGGCAATATCGAGGAATGCCACGGCTCTCTCGCTTTCCGGCTCCGACACCACCGTCGGTTTGCCCACACTGGCATCGTCTCCAATGGACGGATGGAGTGGGATGTCTCCGATGAAGTCAATCCCGTGCTCCTGGCACATCTTTTGCACCCGCTCATTCGAGCCAAACACGTGCGTCTGGCCGTTGCAGCAGGGACACCTAAAGAGCGACATGTTCTGGACCAGACCCAAGATGTCAATATCGAGCTTCTTGAACATGTTGACGCCCTTGACGGCATCCTTGACTGCCAATGTGTGCGGGGTGGTGACAATGACAGCACCGTCGAGAATGACTTGCTGAGTGATTGTGAGCTGCGTGTCGCCTGTGCCAGGCGGCATATCGAGCACAAGGATGTCGAGACCACCCCAGTCAACTTCGTGGAGGAGCTGCTGGACGGACTTCATGACCATGGGCCCTCGCCAGACGACAGGGGCTGCTTCGTCGACGAGATAGCCCATGGACATGGTCTTGACCCCCAGATTGGTCATGGGGATAAGCTGATTGTCTACACACATGTCAGGGGCGTACTTCTTCCTCGTGGAAACATGACATACTCTCGGATAACCTCGGCTCTCCCGACAAGTTGAACAATGTAGGAATTGATGGCCCGAAAATGTCAACGTCCAGGATACCGGCGCGGTAGCCGAGTCGAGAAAAGGCAAGTGAAAGGTTGGCAGCGACGGTGCTCTTGCCAACGCCGCCTTTGGCCGAAGACACGGCAATCACTTTGTCGACACCTCGGATCTTGCGGCGTTCGGGACGTTTCCCCCAGGTTGGCGGCGTGCCGGACCTCGGAAGACCCTGTCAATGTTAGAGGCTAGATCAGTATGGACGATGCAAATGACATACCAGGGGGTTTTCATGGCCACGCAGACATCGCGACGAGAGCCGGAATAGCTGCGGCGCTGTAGGTCTCATCGATACTTTCTACAACTTTTGAGGAAAGTCTCGAAACGAGGAAAGTCTCGAAAGATGATATAAATAAGTCAGAAAGGCAGTGAGTGAATGGTGAATAGATGAGAATGTGACGGCGAATGGACGGGATCGCCGTACGAACCCTGTACGCTTTCCTGGTGAGGTCGAATCCGCGACTCCCATTGGCCAGCGCGTCATTCTCCAGACCCATCCCAGAACTTCAACTTTACGCGCCCGCCGGTTCACTCAAAGAAGCACCCTGGTTTCTTTGACCATCCAAGCCTCGACCCGACGACTACACGCTCCTCGTCTCAAATCCGCTCTCAAATCATCTCCTCGAAGAAATTCCCATCAACCAAGTAAGTTTGTCGCACCACGTAGACAACCCCATCACCATTAATCACGCGACAGACAAACACACCTCGCCTCACATCACCAACTGAGAGCACATCCACTCACCAACCCCCGGCCTCACCACCACCATGCCTCCCTCAGCAGCAAACTTCGACATGCACCAAGCCCGGCGCGACCTCGCCTCCCTCTCCCAAGAATGGCGCACCAACATCCAAGAAGCCTTCTCCCTCATCGACGCCCAAGGCAACGGCTTCCTCTCCTCCCGCGAATGGCCCTTTGCCCTACAAGCCCTGGGCTTCCACCTCCCCAAGCCAGAGACATACACCCTCCTCTGCGCGCACGGCGTCGTCCCAGACGACTTTGACCCCATGGTCGGACCGGGAGGCCAGCAGCAGCAGTGTCCCCCCGTTCGGTACCGCATCACTCTTGACGTGTTTGAGGCGATTGCCGCTTGGCTCATTGTGCGCCGGGACCCGACTGAGGCGGCTGAAGAGGCGTGGAACTTGTTTGACCCGCGCAACTCGGGGCGCATCACGGTTGATAGCCTAAGGAGTGTGTGCGCAGAGGTCAACTCGCCGCTGTCGGATGCTGATCTGCGGAAGATGATTGACGCGCTGGATCTGACGGGCAAGGGATGGGTGTCCAAGGATGAGTTCATAGACATGGCGCGGGGGTCGCAGTGGGACAGGAAGGCATAGGCGTGTTTGGGCAGTTTCTTGCTTTGTTTTCAGGCGTCTGTTTGCATCGAGAGTCACACGGCGATTGCCTGCGTCGTACGGACTGCGCTCCGGGAAACGAACGACGTCCTTTCAACCTCATACCCCAGTCTGGACATGCACAAGTTTCTCCCGAGGATCATTCAATGTATCTTAATTTTCTTCATCTCGTAAACGGGTCTCCCGACTGCCCGCTAGCACCTGTCTTCATGAAAATCATCTACGACATTGACAATTCAAGACCTTTACAGGACACCAGCGGCCTTGAAGTGCTCGAGGGCCTCCTTGACGCGGGTAGTCATGGTCTTCTCCGACTCGCGGACCCAGACGCGGGGGTCGTACTTCTTCTTGTTGGGCTTGTCGGCGCCCTCGGGGTTGCCGACCTGAGTCTTCAGGTAGTCGATGTTCTTGACGACGTAGTCCCGGACACCGCTGAGGTAGGCCCACTGGAGATCGGTGTCGAGGTTGACCTTGACGACACCGAAGCTGATGGCCTGCTGGAACTCCTCGACGGAGGAGCCGGAGCCGCCGTGGAACACGAAGAAGACGGGCTTGTCGTCCTTGCTGCTGAGCTTCTCGGCGACAAAGGCCTGGTGCTTGCCGAGCAGCTCGGGGTGCAGCTTGACGTTGCTAGACGGTGTTAGGGCCGATGCAGAGAGGTAGTGGCTGGTAGGTGCTTACCCGGGCTTGTAGACGCCGTGGACGTTGCCGAAGCCAGCGGCAATGGAGAAGTAGGGGCTGATGGCGGAGAGGGTCTCGTAGATGGCCCAGATGTCCTCGGGCTGGGTGTAGAGGGAGTTGTTGTCAACGTCCTCGTTGTTGACACCGTCCTCCTCGCCACCGGTGACTGCGACTGCGTTAGCCAGGCCTTGGGGATTAAGGGCAACGGATGAACTTACTGCCAATCTCCATCTCGAGCCACAGCTTCATCTGTTCCGTTTGTTAGTCTCTGGGGGCCTGACAGGGCGCGAGATGTACGTACGGGAGCCGAGCGCTTCAGGTAGGCGGCGGTGGTGTCAATGTTGTACTTGACATCCTCCTCGGAGAGATCGATCATGTGGGAGGAGAAGAGGGGAGTGCCGGACTTCTTGAACTCCTCCTCATCGGCGGAGATCATGCCATCGAGCCAGGGAAGGAGCTTCTTGCTGCGAAGTGTGTCAGTTTTGGGGACGGCGGGGTAGTATGGCAGAGCAAATCTTACGCGCAGTGGTCGGAGTGGAGGACGACGGGGACGCCGTAGATTGGAGCGATGGAGCGGATGTAGTGAGCAGCAGCGACGGCACCGGCGACGGAAGCCTCGCGCTTCTCGGAGCTGTCGGCAATGCCCTTGCCGGCGAAGAAGGCGGCACCACCCTGGGAGCTTCACGGGGTCAGTCAGGGTCAGTGTCGGTGGGTGGGAGACAAGACATACGTCTGGAGGATGATGGGGGACTTGGAGTCGCGGGCGGCCTCGAGCGAAGCGACGACGGTGGAGGAGGAAGTCTGATGGCGGTGGGATCGGATCAGCGACAGGATCATGCGATTGAGGAGAGGAGGAGGGGGTACGTACGCAGTTGATGGCGGGGATGGCGAAGCCCTTCTCCTTGGCGTAGGTGAACAGCTTCAGGACGTCATCGCCGTAGATGACACCGGGCTTGAGGTTGAGTTCCGAGAGGAGGCCCATTGTGATTGTTGTTTGGCGGGGTAGATGGTGATTGATGAGGGGTACCTAGCGGGAGCAAGGGATTAGATGGAAGTCAGGTGGAGGAGGGGGAGGTAGGAAAGGTAGGCAGGTAATGGAGAGGTATCGTGGGATGATGGAGGGCAGGGAGACGACGCACCAGGTATTTCCAAAAGGATCAATGGGTTGAGGCGCTGGAGATGGTAGGAGGGTTGAAGGAGGTTAAGTTTTGCGAGGTCAAGGGCAACGGTTATGACTTTCAGCAGCGCATGGTCAACCTATCAAGCAAGCACAGCAAGCACCTGGCAACCCACGCCCGCGTTCCCGTGCCCACCAGATGGATGGATACCAATGACCTAACACATTGGATGTAGAGGAGTCACGCCAGCGCCCGCTTCATTTCTCGCTATCACGGTTGAGGAAGCGGGATTTCCGGTACCAATGGTCTGCTAGGGCCAGCCACTGAGCTAGGTACTACGTGCCTTTCTCAAGACCATCCCGCCGTCTTGATGAGGGCGGGGTCGGAGCTCCTGCCTTGTGCTTGGGCAATGGGAAAGGTCTCACGCCCGCATACAGTTGGGGAGGGGCGCCTCACGCCCTGGCCGACCCGGTTACCTCACAACATCCCACCTCTGTCACCACCCCGGTGTGTTCCCCAAAACACCCCCCACCTGCCGTTTGCCCTGCGACAAGCACCCCCGGTAGTCCCGCACCTGGGGTGTTGCCATCCCCTCACACCTTGGCTGGCTGATGAGACAGACACGGACTGCTGTCCGCAGTTCGGAGCAGCTGCGGCTTTTATCGCGTTTTTAAATCTCGCTTGAGAGAATTTCGGGCGTGATTGTTGAATCGCAGACTAATTGCAATATCTCATAGAAATCAAGGCGAAAAAAAAACAAGAAAAACAAATCCATCAACTTCCGTAGATGTAAACGCGAATGACAAGAATGGCGAATGTCAGCTCGGTCCTGCGACAGCGAGCAGATGGCCAGGGCCGGGGGTGCATCCATCGGCAGAGCGCCGGTATTCTCCAGAATGAAAGTGCCCCTCGACCAATGACAGCTTCATCATCATGGCAATGAGTTCACCCGGGGGGGCCATCTCGCCCCCTCCTCCCCCGGAAAGATGCGGGATGATACCTGCAGCTTCGGTCCACGACGGCGAGCTGCTTGGTCCTGGGGCCTGGGTTTGGCCTGGGGTCAAATATCGTGTGTGGCTCTCTACCGGCGCAAGGGCCGACATCATCTCGGGCTTCCTCGGTTCAAGGCTCCATGTCCATGTCAGCTCCGACCCGCCCGGCCTGGACTGGACTCCCTCCCGGAGAATCTCTTGCCGGACAACCACTCCCGGGAACTCACGATCGAACAAGTCTCGCCATCGGAAAACATCATCGGAAGAAGAGTCTGCATTTGCGCCAATCATGGACGCCATTCTGCCGACTCTGAACCTCATGGCCGAGGTAAGCGCGTGTCTACTTACGTCAACGGTCCCGGCCTTGAGTTCTGGGCATGTTCCCTCGGCCGGAAATGCCTGAACGATACGAGACTGGCAGGAACACATCTCGATTACCTATTGCCTACTCAATCCAGGTCTAGCTGGGCAAGGCTATCTGCAACAAACGCTTCATCTCGACTTTCCTGGCCGGCCGTTGCTGTCGTCGTCATCCCCGGATTATTCACCTCGCCCGCCTCGCTCTGGTTCTCGCTCTCTGGCGGTGTCTGCAGCCCCGAGATGCCCCGAACACCCAGGTTCCGTTTCAACATGCACATCTCCACCGAGATGCCAGGACCAAAGGCGCACCCGACGACATAGTCCCGCACCCGGCGGTCGACAGCCAGAGCATCCATCTCCTTGCTCCTGAGCCGGTCCAGGACGCTGAAGATAGTGGCAGAGCTCGAGTTGCCGTGGTTGATGTACGTGTCATAGCTGGCCCGCATATGATACGACGAGATGCCCATCTCTTTCTCGGCTCCCGTCAAGATGGTCGCGCCGCCGGGGTGCATTGCCCAGTCAAAGTCGCTCGCTTCCTGGTAGGTGGATGGCAAGGGCGGTAGTGAGGACAGGAGATCGCGAAATGTCGGTGCAATGGCTGCAGATGCCAGCTTGGGGACTCGGGGGGTGAGAACCACCTTCCAGCCTGGAGAATGACAAGTGTCAGCAAACCAGCACGGCACAACTTATTGAGGCTTTGCAACGTACCAACGGGATCCACGTCGAAACCGAGATCCTCTTCCGAGTCTGGGATAATCCTATGATCCCATCCCAGGAGGTCATACACGGGCTCGGTGGGCGGACCCAGGCCGTTGCTCAAGACGACGGCGCTTGCGCAGTCGGAGAAGAGAGCAACACCTATCCTGGTCTCTTGAAGCTCGTTGATGCTATCCAACTCGCTGCGCACCATGGTCGTGCTAACCTCGAGCGCCACGCAAAGGATGCGCGCTGGCTTGCCACGCGCCCGATGGCCCAGCGCCAGGTTGGCTGCCGTCCGCAGCGTAGCAAGACCACCGCTGCAGCCAACACCATGAAGCAGCACCTTTTCAATCTGGTGTGTGATACCCAGGCCCTTGGCCACAAAGTGGTCGAAGCCTGGGTTGGCGCTGTCGGTGCATGTCGTGGATACGATATGGGTGATTTCGGAGAGGTCGATGCGCGCTTCTTTAATCGCCTTGTCTGCAGCTTGAACGGCCAGAGGGACGCCGTCACTTTGGAAGACCTTGTGCAGCTCTGCTATTGACGGTGGCTTTTCCTGGTTTACGACTGGGTGATCTGGGGTGCCAATTGAGGAACGCTTGTCGATGCCGGTGAATCGGTTGATAGAGAGGACCTTGTTCATCCTGGGAGGGCCATGGGCGTTAGAGCTTGCTGCCACAAGGAGTGGATCTGAGGGCACACGTACCATGTTGATTCTGGGTAGAACCTCTTGCTGAGGATATCTATGGCATTCGACTCGAGATTATACGGCGGATATTGGCTGCCAACTCCAATGATGGAGAGCTCCAAGTCGGCGAATCCATTTGCTGCGGTCATCCTCTGAAATGTGAGATGTGAAGGAGCTGTAGCTCTCCCTTGTGGGAATGTGGGGGAGGGGTAATAGCTGCCGATGGAGCTAGTTGCTGGTCGGATTGGGGATGTTGAGAGCAATGTCGAGCTAGATGTCTTCCTAGAGCGGCAGGCCAGGGAGTCGCAGAGTTCGAGCTTGGGTATAGGTGAAGCAAAATGCCAGGCGAGGATGTAAATCTCAAAGCAGAAAGCAGGTCTTGAGACGAAGAGCTGGGACAATTTGATCGGATTCCGTCCAAGCTTGGCTACGACAGTATGACACTAGGGCCTACGCAGGGCCTTGAACATGCAGTGGGCACCTCAACATATATCTGGCGTCCGAGCCCGGCCCTGGGGAGGCGAACAGACGGTGAAGAGGCGAGTACGTACCCTCCCCTACTCACCTACCAGGGACACGGCATTCGGGGTGACAATGTATCCTGTATCCACAGCAAAAGGTGTGTGAGCTAGCTAGCTTCACGGAGCTTATCTGCCAGTCAAGGGCGGAAGAATAGCCGCTGGCAAAGGAGGCGAGACAACCCCTGGTTCGGAAGCGACTCGGAGTGTCCCAGTCAAGGCCTTGAAACATGGGACCTATTCTGGAGGGACCTGAGGAAATGGCCCGCGCGATGCAATCAATGCTTGTGACAGTGTTGAGTGGCTCTTCGTGTCGCACAGCCACGGGTACCTGGCTTTGCCGGACGTAGAGATTGTGCCGCAGGAGGCTGACTGCGGTAGCGGACTTTTGCCCGGAGCAATTGACCCCTCATGAATCATCATTGCCACGGGCAAACACAGTGGTTTAATTGTCCCGGTGGTACAGTACTTGGTGATGCGAACCACACGTAATCGTAATCGCATGGCAAGCCGAGGAGGTACCTCAACGTGGGCATGTCCAAGCTGGGAATAGTATTGTGGCGCTGCTGTTTCTCGAGCCACTGATATGGCTGCTTCCACAGCCTCTCGATCCGGAGCTTTCTCATCCCGAGTCCTGTTTCCACAACTCGGTCCATCAATCCGTCCGACCTTTCCCTCTGCAGTTGTGCTCGCCAGTCGACGGGGCAACATTATCGCCATCCTCGCTCAACCGCCACTGCCCACCTAACCCATCCACGTGGAAGGGAAATTTCCGATCCTCCCACCATCCGACACAATCACCGTCCCGTTGCAATACCCTCCCGCCCTCGAGGCCAGATAGAGCAAAACGCCAGCCATGTCCTGCTCGTCGCCCAGACGCTGCAGAGGCACCATGGACTTGGGAATGCTCTGACCCCCGCCATAGAGCTCGACAATCGGCGCCGCCATCTCGCTGGGATACACTGGGGCAGCATTAGCAGTGTTCAGAGGACTGCGACTACAAGGAGAACACCTACATCCGGGGGCGATGACGTTGGATCGAATGTTCCACTGCGGCAATGTCGCGGCCAGGTGCTTGCCCAGCAGCGTTGCCGCAATCTTGGACTGGCCATAAGCCCAGCCACCGGGCGCCGTCTTGTTAAACGCCCCGATGGAGCTGGTCGTGATAACTTGTGATGACTGTGAAACGTTGCCCTTTTGGTTGCCGAGCTCCAGCAGCTTGAGGAACGACATGGCCGTGTACCAGACCGAGGACACATTGACATCAAACACCTTGGTGTAGTCCTCCTTGGAGTGGGCGAGGTGCTGGGCGGCCCAGTCTGCAGCACTCATTGTAGGCTCTGCGGGTTTGACTTGGGGTCCCCCGATGCCTGCATTGCACACGAGGAGGTTGATGTAGCCGACTTCGCTTTCGATGTTTGACGCTGCCTTTTGGAGGCTCTCTTTGGACGAGACGTCGCAGACGATGGGGATGACATTGGGGCCGATGGCTGAAGCAGCCTGTTCAAGGACCTCGCTGCGCCGGCCCAGGATGTAGACCTTGTTGGCGCCGTTCTTTGCGAGGGCCGCGGTCATCATGCGGCCGATTCCTACACATGTTCAGTACATGAACTCTCTCAAAAGCACCGGCCGTGCCTACCGGAGCCACCACCTGTCACGACGGCAACGAGGCCGTTGACGGAGAAGAGGTCAGCCGCGAGGATGCTAGGCCCAGTGCCTGCGTCATTGCTTTGGGAAGCCATAGTTGCGTGGTATGTTCGGTAGTCCTCTCGTGTTGGTAGCATGGGATGTTTTGAGGGTTTAGACTGTAACTACACGGGACGTGTTGACCCTTTTCAAGGCCCCGGAGCCCTCCCGGCACATTGCCCGTCAGCACCTTGATCCTGAGGGAGCAATAGTGCCCGATCCTTCGACCCCGCGGCGATCGGTCCGGTCATGTCTGTCCAAAAGCGCCGCGGGGGAGCTGTTCGTTCGTGCAGTGCAGTGATTCGCGGCTTTGGTGGGGGTCAAGCATGTGGCGGAACATTTCCGCCCCAGTCCATCTGGGTACCACAATTTTTCTCTGCTGCGCTGCAGAACAAACACCACAGCACCCAGCAGACTTACACCACACAGACACAGCCATGCCGAAACGCAAGCGTTCAAGCGACTCTGAAGTCGGCGCGAAGCTCGACGAGTACGAGCAGGAGCTCGCCCGTGCCCTCAAAGTCGCCAAAGGTTTCGAGCGACAGCGCCTGAGCAAGCGCGTCCATTTGGAGCGGGCGCAAGACAAAATTCAGCGACTGGAGCGAGAGATCACAACCCTCAAGGTACAACACACTCATGGCAGACGTCTCTTTTGAGCATCGATTGACGATGTACTCTGCAGGCCCTTGATCTTCACCAGACCGCCCATGCCCATCTGGCCTCTTCCTTGACCAAGTTCAAGTCCATTGCCGAACATCCTGCGCTTCCCGACAACTTCAAGCAGCCCCCACCGAAAGCAGATATTTCCGAAGAAGAGAAGACGGCTCTGCACAATGTCACCAGTGGTCTCTACAACCGCCCCAACGTCCGCGAGGTCGTGGAAAAGGCCATTCGCGCAGTGTGCCTTGCCCTAGAGCTTCCCATTCCCGACAAGAAGGCAAAGCGCAAGAAGGGACAGTCAGCAGAGGATGCTGAGCCTTCTGAGACGATAGCTGCCGCCGCAGAATCCGCCTCTACGAAGAAGAGGCGACTGGAGGACGATGCCCCGGTAGACGACGAGAACGATGACTCGGGCGAGAGCTTCAACGGCTTCAGCGACGATGAGCATGACGAAGGCACCGACGGCGACGAAGAAGATAATAGCTCGGTAGATGAAGGAGACGAGGAGGGCGCCATTTCGAAATACGAGTCCATGCTGGGAGGTTCTGACTCGGACGACGACAGCGAGGGCGAGAGCCGCGAAGACCTCCGTGCCAAATATGCTGCCCTTCTCGGAATGAGCGGCGACCCGGCGTCCGGGGATGACAGCGACGAAGAAGACGATCTCGATCTTACCGGAGGCGCCCTTGAGGACGAAGAAGCCAGCGACGACGAAGATATTGAGGCTTCCACAAAACCCAAGCAAAAGCCTGCACCAGCCGCCCGACAACCCTCTCTCTCGCCCTCACCGCCACCGACACGCAAGACTAAGGAAAAGCCCGCCAAGGCAGGCAGCACCACCTTCCTCCCCTCCCTCATGGGCGGCTACATGTCCGGCTCCGAATCCGCTTCCGACGTCGACGTCGCGCCCAAGAAACGTCTCGGCCAACGCCAGCGCCAGGCCATTGCCGAGCGCAAACACGGCGAAAACGCAAAACACGTCCGCAAACAGGCCGAGAAACAGAAGAAGGGCCGCGACGCCGGCTGGGACATGCGCAGGGGTGCCGTCGACGGCGACGATCAAGGAGGAAAAGGCCGTCAGCCATGGAAAAAGGGCGGCAGTGGAAGAGACGGCCCTAGAGATAAACAGGGAAAACCGGCCCCTGAGAGGAAGAAGCCGCAGACATCACGCGATGATCAGGGGCCGCTGCATCCTAGTTGGGAGGCGAGGAAGAAGGCCAAGGAGACGGCGCAGATTTCTTTCCAGGGCACCAAGATCAAGTTCTAGGCATGGGAAAGAAGTGTGTACAAGCAGATTTTCTTGTATTCCTATGCTACCTTGGAGTCTCCAGATGTGTTCCCTGCTACCCGCCAAATCTCGTCTGCAATGCCCGTTGTGAGTATCGTCGTCATGTGTCCTGGAGATTAGCAAAGTTCTGGTATGAAAAGGGGGCCGAAAGGGCCCTGTGCCGCCAGATCATGCGGCGGCGGATTGTGTTGTAGAAGTGCGCGCAATTGCGCAGTAAATTCGAAAAAGTGAACCGGAACTGTGTAGAGAATTCGAAGAAGACGAAGAAGAAGTCAGCTTCAACGCTTGGATCGCTTGCCGTAGGAAGTCTCATCTTCCGAGTCTGGAGACTTGCGCTTCTTTGCGAAGCTGGGCAGAGTCGACTGGGCTCGAATGCGAGCCTCCTGTGTCATCCTGGCTTGCTCGTCAAACACGGAGTTGTTTGGAAGCATGCCTGCCAGCCCCTGGCTGGACGTAGAACGACGTCCCTGGTCGACTGCGGGCGTACCCGAAAGCTCGCGCGAGCTTGTGCGACTGTTGGCGACGGACGATGGGCCTCTGCGCCACGCTGGAGGCGACATATTGCCCGCAACGAACAGTGTCTCTGGTGAAGTCGTCACTCTGCCTGTGGCGTCAACAGCGGACACAGAAGACTGGCGTGATGGGATATGGATCACACTCTGCTGCCGCTGGTGCTGTGAAATCGAGAGAGCTGGAGAGGGCGCAGGCTGCCGCGACGGTTCCTGTCTGTCAGCAAAAACTTCATCGTCTTGAGTGAGGTCAAAGATTTCAGCTTGACGTTCGAAACCCGAAAGCGTGGGCTCATCATCTTCATATTCGGGAGAAGAAATGACCGGGGTCGCATCAACCTCCGGCTGCTGCACATCCTCCATCTCCATGTCACGAGAAGCGCCTCGGCTTTCAGGGGACATGTCTCCCTCGACGATGTCAAGCTCTCCAAGGCCTTGGGCCAAGCTCTCCTGGTCCGAGTCGACATCGACCTGAGGCTTTGTGTCGTGCTCGCTCTCAATGCCATTGTCGCTGTCGTCATCGGTGTCTTCATCGGTGTCATCATCGATGACAATCGCTCGGTCGACGCTGGAACCATGGTCCTCGGGCTGAAGAATCTCGTCAGTGTCGGAGTCGTTCTCGTTCTCGTTGTCACTCTCAATATCACTGATCTGCTCTTTTTTGATTTCCCGACGCTTGAATCCAACTCTCGACACAGGAGACTCGTCAGCATCAAAGAAAGGATCGTCGTCGCTGTCGTTATCGTCGTCGTCGTTGTTGTTGTTGTTGTTGTTGTTGTCTCCATCCTCGATGTCGATGTCACTGCCGATGTCGATGTCATTTCCATCCTCGATGTTGATGTTGATGTCCATGTTGTTATCATCCTCGTCATCGATGTCGATATCGATATCGTTCTCATCCTCGCTGTCGATGTCGGTGGCATTACCATTACCGCCGTCATTGTCATTGCCTCCATCATCGTCGTTGTCGATATCGATGTCGATATCGTTCTCATCTTCGCTGTCGATGTCGATGACATTGTGACTGCCGCCATCGTTGTCATCGTCTCCGTCATCATCGTCATCATTACCTCCATCATCGTTGTTGCCTCCATCATCGTCATCGTTGTCATCATCCTCGTCGTCGCTCGAGTCCGAGTCCGAGTCTGAATCTTCAATCTGAGGGGGTGGGGGAAGGACAAGATGAGCTGGGATATCCTGACCGTTGTCAAAGGCCGTCTCATCCGAGTCGGCATAGAAGGGTTTGACAAGCTCCAAGAAATCGTTCTGTCCAGTGCAGCTGGGAAGCAGGCGTGTCAGGTTGCTGAGGTTGGCCCTGATCTGGTTCTTCTTCGACTTCTTCTGCTTGACTTGGTGCTCGATGTCCATGTAGAAGCCCCAGTCTCGAATGAAGTGCCGTCCGCCCCCAAACTCGATGCGCTTGGTGAAGTCGTAGAAGATGACGCTCTTCATGCCTCGGAGAGCGTAGATGTAGTCGACGCCCTGCAGTGTGCGGAGGGACCTGGTTCGACGGTAGTTGGGTTGTCCCTCGGACTGCCTAGCCATGAAGTTCTGTCCCGTGGTTGTCTCATGACCGCGCCTGATGTGTTTCTTGTGCGTCTCGTGAAGATGCACGACAAGGTTCCGAAGTCTTGGCATATTGAGGAGCCAGTGGGCGAACCAGGTACGCCTCGACACGTATTTGCCGTCGTCCCCGATCTTGAAACACACCTTCTGGCTTCCAATCCACAACATCTCAACGTTCTGAATGCGCTCGCGTCGAGCGGCGCCGATGCCCCCCATGAACCTTCCAAACTCGCCAAGGCTTGAGAAGGCAAACGTGTTGAGTCCATAAAAGGCGTGAACTCCAACGAAGTACCAGAACTTGTTGACTTTGAAGAATCGAAGCAGCTCATCCGGTCGTGTTGCAGCTTGGATGCTGCATCCCTTGGTGGTGGCAATGTGAAACCTCTTTGGCAACTTTCCACGGCCCTCCATGGCTTCAAGAGTGACAGGAGCGACGTGGAAGTCCAGTCTGCTCAGGCAGTGGACCAACTTGCCGCGGAAGTCGAAAACATGCCTGATAATGCGGGCCTGTATGTCCTTGGGCAGGCGCTCAATGGCAGGCGGCTCGGGGCTGGCCATTGGCACAAAGAGCTCGTCATCGTCATCGATACTCGCCGCAGCGTCAAGAATGAGCGCGGCAATATCATCGCGAAGCCATTGATAGGTGCGATCTTCTTCCTCCCGCCTGAATCGAGCGGTTTCCCTTCGCCTCTCCGCGTATGTGTACTTGCGGAGAGTGAGATTTGGGTGGACATTGAGCATGTTCGGGCTCATGTTCTCCTCCATGCATGACAGCGGGTAGACGGTGTTTTCATAGAATGTGATCCCGGTGCCATCTTCCTTTGCGAAGAACTCGTCGAGCCTGTCAGGCCATGCCTGTAACGAATCGTTAGGTATTGATTCTGCTGGCATGAAAGTTGTTGGGAACATACCTTGGTGGTCTGTCGGGGTTTTCGGGTTCGGAGTCGCTCGTTCTCAAGCCTCAGCTCATTCATCTGGTCCTCCAGCTCCGCAAGTTCTTCGTTGAGACCATGAATCTCGGCTGCGTGCTCATCCCTCAACTGATCCAAGAAGATCTGACGCTGGCGGGTTCTGTCACGGCATTTGACCGAGCATGGGCCGTCGTGTTGGACATCGGGAATATCGGCCATGTCCTCATCGTCTTCCTCGGAGTCGTTGTCATGATCCTCAAAGTCGTCCTCGTGGCCTTCCATAGCCATGGCAGCACCGCTTCCCTTGGGCGGAAGTTCAGCGGCGTCCTCGACATCGCCGTCTTGCGAATCGACTTCATCATCAGCAGGATTATATTCGAAGCCACTGGCCTCTTGCATCTGATCGTCATCCATGGCCGCGGTGCGTAGGCCTAGAAGAGACCTTGGAGTCAATGACTAGGGCCGGTAGATGGTGTGAAGTCGGGAGGGTAATGCTTTGATTCTTGGATGTCGCGGAGGGTGGATGATTGATGTGGACTCTATGTGTGTAGAGGAATGTTGTATGGATGGAGGATGGGATGCCAGAGTACTGGACGAGGGAAGTATGTGAGAGGGGAAATAGTCGGGAAGGGTCCAGGTTGTCTGATCGTTGAGGTTGGCGGAGGTCTGAGGTTTGGATCAGAAAAGTGATTCAGAGACCCATCCAGACGATGGAAGATTGGAGGTGGGTGACGATGGGAGGAAGATAGTTGAAGGAGAAGTGAGGGGGATGGGTTCGAAAGGAAGAGTCGAAGTTTGGGTCATTGGCGGAGGAGAAGGTTTGGTGAGAGGAAGAAAATCCAGTGGAAGAGGTACTTTCAAATAGCCTCCTTCCTTGAGTTTGGTAATTCGAAAAAGGCAGGATGCCAGGAGGAAAGAGGAAGGTTCGGAGATGGAATCAGAAAGATGAAGATGAAGAAAGATGCGCAGAAGGAGAAGGCACGGGAATTGTGCCTAAGAGGAAAGATCGCGAGTGTAGGAAACCTGGGAAAGAAGATGGAGGAAATTCATGAGAGGACGTGAAATTCGGATCCAGAGGAAAGTCCGCTTCGCAGAGACCGTGGAGGCGAGGGAAGGGGCCCAGGTTGTATTTCGTTGGCCCTCTTTGGTTGATGGGCTTGTGGCCTGAAGTTGAGAAGAGTTTCGATGGAAATCTCGGAGAGTGGGAAGTCCTTGGTTGAGGGGTTGTGCGGTCGAAGGCCTGAGGTTGCGGTTGCGATCGGTTGTGAGAGGTTCAGTTCGGTTGTGTCTGAAGTGGAAGGGGGGTGGAAGGTTGACGACGGAGACGGGAAGACCTTTGACTCAGGGTGAAGGACCTAGGTACTTGCGCTCAAGGGATCGAGAAGGAGCCGTAAGTCTTGGGCAGGTAACGAGGTAGGATAGAGCAGGCGGGAGAGGCGGACGACGAGTGTGAGAGAATCGATTGGCAATAACGGATGGCTTGCCCATGGTCCGCTTGTTGCAGACTGCTTGTATTGAGTCCGCTACGGGAGGCACTCGCCGTGAAGCCTTGAGCGGAAGAGGCCAAAGACGAGCCTATGCTGAGGTGGCTGATTGTCGCGGATGGCTTCTGTGTTGTCCGTTACTTGAGATCGACTGTGAAGGTGAGAGAGTTGTTAGTAGTTCCGAATTGCCCCAAGTCGTGTTTGGCCCGTTTGTTGCATCTGATTCACTGCTGGAGGCACTCGTAGATGAGACTCGAGGGGAGCAGGCTGACAACACGGGGAGTGTGCTGTTGTTTTGTTTGGTTGGTGGGTAGTCTGCTGCTGGAGTTGAGCATTCCCCCAAGAGGATCTGTGAAGTAGTCGGAGGAAGGTGGAAATATGCCGTGACGGCAGATGGCTGGTGTGCAGCCCGCTGCTGTTGTTCTGAACTTGATGGTGGGAATATGGTGGAGGAGGAGAACGACGAGGTGAGTTTTGGGTGGTGATGGTGGATGTGTGTAGTTTTGGTTTCGCCGCTGAAGTTTTGCATCATAAACAGCAGGTTCCGCTGTCAAGGAAGTCACGGCCAGGGAAAGACCTACACGGCAAGTCCATTCTTTCCATTTTCAAAAGATTGCTGCCCATCCTTCAAGTACACCATTTTCTCCCTCTCCCTCACTTCAACAAATGACCCTCGGTATCAACCCCCTCAGGCCTCTTCCAATGCACCGGAACACCACCCCAACTCTCCTCCGAATACTTCTGCTGCACCTTCTGACACGTCCTCAACCCCCACTCGGTAACTCCAACCATGGCACAGCTCTCAAACATGAAAGCACAGCTCCCCTCCCCAACCTTGGCAGGCTTCAGGTCCGCCTTCCTCGCACCCTCGCTGCTCTCTGCATCCGGACCATGTCCACTCATGGTGTTGTGCAGACTGGCGCCTCCGGGGACGAAACCGCCCTTTCCTCCCTTCTTGGCGTCGTAGCCGCCGGTGATGAGACCCATGAACTCGCTCATGGTGTTGCGGTGGTAGTAAGGAGGGCGGAAGGTTCCCTCTGCGACGAGCCAGCGGGGCGGAAAGATGACGAAATCGGCAATGGCTGTGCCGGGGACGCCGGAGGGAGCGGAGAGGACGGTGAAGATGCTTGGGTCTGGGTGGTCGTAGGAAATCGTACCGATGGTGTTGAAGCGTCCGAGGTCGTACTTGATGGGGTAGTAGTTGCCATGCCAGGCCACGACATCAAACGGCGTGTGTGACTGGACCGTCTCGAAGAGGTCGTTGTTGAATTTGACCGTCACCTTGTACGAGTTGCTCCCCTCCTGGGCTGTGGCGCCAAAGTCCTCAGAGAAGGAGGCGACAGGGGCCTGGAAGTCGCGAGGGTTGGCGAGGCCGTCGGTGCCAATGGGACCGAGTTCAGGGAGGTTGAAGTGGCCCTGGTAGAGCTCGAGGGCATAGCCGCGAGCAGGACCGGCCGGCAGGGAGACGTGGTACTTGATGCCGCGGGGGATGACGCAAATCTCCATAGGGCGGACGAGTAGCCATCCCAGCTCGGTCCTGATGTCAAGAGGTCCCTCCTGCGGGACGATGAGGAGGTCACCGTCCGCCGAGTAGTATGCCGAGTTGTCTTCCATGCTCTTGCCGGCAGCATAGACGTACATGCCGATACCCTGCTTGAGGGTCGGTTCTCCAGCTCCAGCGACGAGATGCTGGCCCGTCACAAAGTCGAGGTCCTTAGACAGATCATGGTCGAAAGGGTCCCATCGCAGCTGGTTGGGGATGTATTGCAGTTTGGAGGCGTCGGTTCCATTGTGTCGCTTCGCGGCGTCGCCAAAGGGAGGGTGGGTGCACGAGGGGAGGATCCTGTAGAGCCAGGCCTGTCTGTTGTCGTGTCGGGGGGCTGTGAAGGCTGTGCCGGACAGTTTCTCGGCGTAAAGGCCGTGAGGGGCCTGCTGGGGTGCGTTTTGGCCGATTGGGAGGGCGTCGGGGACGGCTTCGGAGCTGTTGGGGCGTATGGTCAGTGGGAGACAAGAAGTGACGGAGGCGGCGAACATACTGCAGATGGGAATTGAAGCCGGTCTGGTACCGGTACTTCTCCTTGAGGTCGAATGTGGTGACGGGCATGATGGCGATGAATGTTCGTCGCAGCCAGAGAGAAGTCAAGTCGGTGCCTTCTGTGCTGGAAACCAGAGGCGGAAGGACGAGGTGCGATTGAAATGATGGATTGAAGACATTTCTGCGGCTGTGACCAAGCTGGCTACTAATAGGTGTGGTGTGTGCTGCCAACGGTTTCGGGATGATGTCGACGTCTGACACGCCTCTGCAAAGCCGAAGGGAGAAAGTCCATTCCGCCCTGAAGAACAGAGGACGACCAAGCGAAGCCTGCCGACAGTAGCCGGGGCGGCGGCAGCTTGCGGCACAGTGTGGGTCTGTCACTACCACCCTCCACACTGCACCGTGGTGCAGCACCTGGACGGTGTTCCGCACGAGCTCCAGTGTCAAGGCCGCTCGGAAGGCAAAACGGCCGCTTCGCCGATGAGGCAAGGGACTTGGAGCACAGACGAACATCAAGAGGCGAAAGATGCAACATCAGTTCAGCTTCCCAAACATCACCAAATCTGGGCTATTTTTATCGAGCCTGAGATGTGTTGAAGCTCGTAAACACTGAAACAACAGTGACCTGCTGCTCGATTACCCCGCCGTTGCCCCGCTCTCAACCCCGCAATGGGACTGCTTGTGCGTGCGATTCGCATCTTCAACACTGTGCACTCATGCTCTCCTCTCAATCATCAACATCACCAAACCCATGACAGACTCATACTCGGCAGCCAATCTGTTTGTCTTTGGGCAAGGCAGAAAAGCCTCCTCAACCCATCAGGTGACTTTCCAGCCATACTAATGCACACCTACGCAGACAATTCCTAGTGCGAACATGGAGTCGGCACAAACACCACCCCCCGATTGTGCAACGACTCGACAGCATGAGCTTGAAGCCCGTGGTGCCCCTTTGTAGTCGTCCCCGAATCCGCATTGAGTTTCCTCGCCATCCCCGTGGATGGCGTCCAACGCCCCGATCCATTTTCCGTTTCGCTTCAAACAGTGCCCAGGGGGGAGAGGAGGTGCAAGACAAGAAGAGGACGACAAGAGGCGTGAGAGAGTATGTTTACTCCTCGTCGCCGCCCTTGTTCTTCTTCTTCTTCTTGCCGCCGCCGCTGCCGCCTCCTGAGCCGACGGCTGGGTTCTTGGACAGGTGTACGACCAGTCGGGTCCATGACTCTTCCTTGTCCCACTCGAAGCCCTTCAGGTATGGGTTGTCAAGCTCATCATCAGCCTGTCGGGGTCAGCTATGCACGGTACTAGAATCAGCAGTGAGAGGGAGGTGTACCTTCTTCTTGTACGCCTTGTGGATGGCGTCCATGGCATCCTTGATGGTGACGCCCTTGAGGTTCCGTGCGGTGACCTCCATGCCCAATGGGAAGTGGAGGTCGATCCTCTTGACTGGGGGTTTCGTCAGGTGCAGCGAGAGAATCTCCTTGTCCTCGACCGTGGAAGTCGACGAGTTGATCTTCCTGTGCGGGGTAAGTCAGCCGCTCGAAGCGTACAAAGGGAGCACCTGGTACGGCAGTAGGCAATGCTTACCATCCGGTCCTTTGCGTCTCGGGGGCGAGCTCCAGCTCAGTCTTTGATGCTTCTGTAGATATGTTAGTGGCCTGCTTCCAAACGCCGAACTCCGAGCCTCCCGAAGCGGGGCACCAATGGGAGTGACATACCGAGGTCGTTGATGTTGAAGACTCCAGGGTAGCTGGAGCTTGCGCGCTTGGTCTTGGCCGGGGGCGAAGATGACAGGCCTCCGACGGCCGAGTCGACCTTGGAAAGTGGTTCCGTCATGATGAGATTGGGTGTGAGAGGTAGGTCTGCACACGAAAGTGCAGATTGAGCGGGAAGAGGGGGTTGGAGGTGGTTGAGCTTCTACACATCAATGGTAAGCTATCAATTGGGTGGAGGGAGACAGCAGGGTGTCCATATGCCCGGGAGGCGTACCTTGAGGTGTGATGATTCAAGCTGGATGCTTTTGATGATGATGTCGGAGGAGAGAAGGAAGAGAGGGGAGGGAGGGGGAGGACGGGAGCTTAAGAAGCAAAAGATGAGACAAGAGGAGGGGGAGGGGCAAGGGCAGGGCAACGCAAGGCAAGGGCAATGGACCTGGCCCGGGTGCGGTGGTGCTACTACCTGACTGGCTCGATGAGAGATCACCCGACTCGTTCATCCATGCCTCGGTGCGTTGATTTGGTGCGTTGCTTTGATGCATTGCACTACGAGTACGTACCTGCCATTGATCGACCAACACGGCCTCCCCTCATCAGGCACCACCACGGGACAGCCGGATTGGACAATCAGTCAAGTTGAAGCTGATGATAATAGACACGAAAGAGCATCTACAGATATTCGAAAGCATTTCCAGCAAGAGGCAAGTGTAGGAAGGTAGGAGCCCTCGGTTGGTACCTGGAGCTTCCCCGGCCTTTGGTGGTGCCGTGGGGCAGGCAATCGCCAGGTACCCGGACGTCATCATCAGATGCATCGATACCCGGCAGGCTGGGGACCTCTGATTGATTGGAAGCCACGGAAGCAAGCTCTGGAGCTCGAAGATGCCACGAGATTCCCATCATCATTGCTGGACGAGCTGTTCAATACCACGAGTTCCCAAGCTGAGGAGGGAGGAGGGGGCAGCAGCTCGCGTTGGGGGGGCAGGCTGGCGTGAGGAGAAGCAGGTCACCCGATCAGCACGGCCGAAGCCTGATCGCGCAAGTGCTGGTGGTGGTCGCGAGTTAACTGTAGGTACTCATCCCCAACAACATCGAACGACGACAAGTCACAGCTCGCCTTACATGAAGTGAGGTGATACATGCGCCATAACGCCCGATACATCCGCCTGGGAGCTATGGCCCCGCCCCCCCGCTCACTGGCTCTGGCACTTGCACCGGGCAGCTTCCCGCCCCCGGCCTGCAGCAGCTTCCCTTCAAGGGGACCAAACCCCCCCTGCTCTCTCAGTAAGTGTTAGTGAGCCCACCACGTCACGCCACTGGAAACACGGCGAGCTGCATCAAGCTTGCGTTCCAGGCACCGCCGGCAGCCCCCGCTGGAGGAAACGCTTTCGTCAGACACGAGCGGGGTTAATCACCTCGTCAGCCAATCATGCCATTGATTCGGGCCCGTCGCCAGACGATCGCGTGACTACAGCTCTGCTGATGCGTCGCGCCGGTCGCACCGGATGACACTGAGGGATGCGGAAGACGTCACGTGGACCCACCTTCTCATGCGCCCACGCCGTAACGGGGGTCCACTGCGCCCCTTTCCCTTGCGTCTTATCTCTTATCGCCTCGGCAGGCAGAGGGCGCCGATTCTGGGGTAAAATCCGGGGGAGTCCACTGCCACGTGAGCAGGCACACAGTAGCTCACGTGATGGCTGAAGTCATCTCTCGCAGGTCTTTCTGTGGGCGACTTTCTCCCCACAATTGCAGCACTGAACTTGCCCGCTCGTCCACTGCGACGGAACCCATCGCCACTTCCGATTCCGAGTCGGAGTCGGAATCGGAGTCGGAGAAATTCGTCAAGACTCCCCGGAAGATGTCATTTTCCAGCTTCGTCATCATGCCATTCGGGCGACTTGCATGATTCGAGTTCGACGACAACACGACACTTCTCATGAGAAACCCCAGTTCAACAAACAGCTTCAATCTTGGTGAAAGTCATTTTGATTCACCGAGGAAGATCTCCGCGCAAAAGTATCTCGCGGTACTCCTGTAGACCCCTCCCGAGAATATTAATAAACGGCCACTGGGTATTGCTCTTGAAAAAGTACGCCCAGATCATGAGCACCGCCAGCCCAAGCTTCGCCGGCTGACGCTCGACGGTCGTCACGGCATCATCGTCAAACTCCTCCTCAAAGTCCACCACCGCATACGCCTCGTCCACGATACACCAAACCCAGTGCACGATGCGATCCTCGCTGTCTGTCAGGGGGACCGCGCCGACAGAACGGGCCAGAGAAAAAAGCCATTTGCTCAGCAGCACGGCGCACTCGAGCCCTGCCAGTGAGTGTCGCACGCTCCAGAAGAAAGCCTGGCTGCGCGCGACGCGGTCGACGCCCAGACGAACGGGAATGCTGAGCATGTGAATTGAGTAGAGCAGGGCCGATATGACCCCGTCGCTGCGGTCAACGTTGGGAGACGCGCTGATGGCTTTGGCGATGCTGATGGGGTCGCGCGTCTCCAGCTGGCGGTACGGACCGAGGTGGAGGTAGATCCGGGCGTATGCCAGTCCGAGGAGGGAGCTGGAGGTGAAGGGGATTGGGCCGCTTTCATTGTTCGGGTCCAGGCTGGATTCAGGGGCTTGCTGCCAGCCTGATGTCCACGATCGGAGGCCACTCTCCAGTTTGTCGACCTCCTCGGCGGGAAGGGCGGCCGAGGGGTCCATGACCGGGAGTGACAGATCCCGCACAATGTAGATGCGCTGTAGCAAGCCGTGCAGAAGGAGGTAATTTGCCAACGGTGTAGGCAAGGGGTCCAGTGCGCTTGAGCCACCATCTGCCTTTTTCAGGAGCATGGATAACGCGTCTTGGAAGTAGAGCTGCTCCTTTGGCGTGTCCCTCCTCGCGTCCAGCCATAGCTGTGGCGTCTGTGCTTTCCATTCCCGCGTCGAGCAAGGCAGTCGGAGGTTGACCTCGTTGCTGCGTAGCACGGGGTAGACGTTGTACGCCAGGCTGTGCGTGTGCAGGAAGGAAAAGGCAATGAGCTTTGCTCTCCGTGTTGACTCGCGATCGACCCATGACTGCCAGGCAGCTTGCGGTGGGATGTGTTGGTCGAAGGGGACATCAGCCTCCTCGTTTGTCTCGCTCAGGCCAATGTCTCTCAAGACCTGGGCCAGCAGGCCTTGCAGCGTAAAGGCTTCTTGGAGGAGGGACACTTTTGGCTCCCAGGTCGCGTACCCCATGAGGAGAACGAGTGCTCTGACCGTTTCAATAGTATCCCAGGACCCCCAATCCCTGCTGACGGCGAGGCCCTGAGAGACGGGGCGCTGGTGGGGGAGACCGAGATAGGACCGCGTCTTGGGTCCGAATCGGTCGCACCGATGCCGCAGTCTCTCCAAAAGGATGGTTTTACCAGCATAGAAGAGCCTCTCCGAGTTGCGGTGCTCAAAGCAGTACTGGCTACCAATGGCTGAGATGGCGAGGACCAGCTCCGGCGAGTGCTCCGAGATGCGCCATGTCGGCACGTGGATGAAGGGCATGTGGGAGTGGAAGCCCTCGAAGAAGGAGGTGACATGGCGGGTCAGTGCGTGCCGTGAGGGGAATTTGAAGTTGATGTCCAAGAGGTCCCGGAACGTTTCTATGGATGCCACCAGTCGTGTTCGCTGCTCGTCTGTGACTCGGTATGGTTGGACATCGGGGTCAAGAGCACGGGGGCCTGGATCTGTCAGTACACGCGCCAGAGCCCGGAATGAGGACATGGTGATTTCTCACTACTTTCAGGGAGATGCTGCGGTACTCGATTCCTCGACGGCGCAGACGGAAGCCAAGAGCTGAACGGCGTCCCGGCCCTGCCTGTCGATTTCGGTTCCGAATCTCCCTCCTCTGGGCTTCTTCCATCTTCTGCTTCATCATCACGCAGCCCGGGGTCGAGGTTGTCGTCTGGGCCATTGAAGTACGGACTCCATTCTGCTGGTAGGCCAACACCATCGAGAAAGTTGGCAAACTCTCTGAAATGGGCGTCAAATCCGACGCCCAGGCCACCTACGCACATCATTGATCAGTATGATTTCATCCAGCAAGGTCTGATATACTTGTGTCTTACTGCTATCGAAGAATTGATTCGGCAGGATTGGTTCTTGATACTGCTCCGGCTCGAGATGACTTGGTCCGTACATGCCGGGGGCTGGCTGATGTTGGACCTGTTGATGAACCTGGTGGGCAGGCTGAACCTGATGCCCCCATTGCCCCAGTGTAATGTCATGAATCGACGCATGATCCGGGGCTAACGATGACAGACCTGGAGTCTCCGCAACCCCGGACTGTTGATTCAGTGAATGGGCCGACGGAGTGGTGGACTCGGGGCCAACCTCCGTCGGGGTAGGGGAGTCTGCTGCCCCGTCATCGTGGAGAGCAATACGCTGATGGCGCGTCAGGAGGTCCCTGCGCGTGAACGCCGCCCCGCATCGGCAGATGAAGGGCTTCTCCTTGGTATCTGGGTTGGTCTAGAGTCAGCTGTGCTCGGAAAGATACGATGTGATCCTCGGGGTAAGGCAGAGATAGGGGTAATCTTGAACTCACGCGTGCGCAAATGTCTCTCCAGGTGCTCAGTCCGCTTGAAGGAGCGGCCGCAGTGAGAGCAAGTCTTCGATTCGGACCCCAATTCACGTCTCCGACGGCCAGGCCGCTTCAATGGAGGTGCTTGGTCTTGGTGGTGCATCGTCATGTGGGACGACATATGGGGTGGTGTTGGAGGAAGAGGAGCAGGAGCCCGGGGTAGTTGATCGTTGGGGTATTGGCGAGTTTTGGAGGCATTAAAGTTCCACTGACTCGGTCTTCGCCCGTGACCAGACGAACCAGACAAACCATTCCTTATCGGCTTCGACGGGGAAAAAGAGGGTACCTGATGTCTTGCATGGCACCCTAGCGGGTCGTTAGGGGGGCCAAGGATGTTCTGGCGGTTATCATTGAAGATGGTCAATGATAAGGGTCCATGCCATTCCGGGCTTCATCTCATTCTGGGCTTCATCTCATCAACAGACGACCAAACCAAACAATGTTCGCATTTCCAGGAGTAGCACTCATCACCGGCGCTGGGGGAACAGGCATCGGCGCCGCCGTGGCCAAGGCATTTGGCCGCGCCGGATGCACAAGATTCGCCATCACCGACATCAACGCATCTTCCCTTAACAAGACGAGAGAGGCCATCTTGGGCATCAACCCCAAAGCAGAGGTGTTCAGTCGGGAAGGCGACATTTCAGACACAACATTTGTGGACAGCTTCACCGAGAATGCAAAGCGGTCTCTCGGCCGGATCGACTACGGCGTCAACTGTGCCGGGGTGCTCGGCGACTCCCTTCGTTCCCACGAGACGCCCACGACGGCGTTTGATCGCATCACAAACATCAACTACAAGGGAACCTGGCTCTCGTCACGAGCTCAACTCACCCAGATGTTGAGTCAAGAGCCGTTGCCTGAACACCCAAAGCAGCGAGGGGCCATTGTCAACATTGCCAGTCAGCTGGGCATCGTCGCCCGTCCAACAGCAGGTCAGTAGCTCAGAGTCCAGTAGGTAGATGAAGCTGACAAGACTCGAAGCACCTTATTGTGCATCCAAAGCAGCCATCATCAACATGACGCGGTCGGATGCAATTGACTACTCAAGAGATAACATTCGAGTCAACTGCGTCTGCCCGGGGGTGATTGAGACGCCGATGACGACTGGTTCGGCAGAGGTCACGGAGCGGTTGAAGCCTGCCATCATGATAGCTCCGATGGGTCGCATGGGAACTCCTGAAGAGGTGGCGGACGCGGTACTGTTCCTCTGTTCACCACATGCCTCGTTCATTCAAGGACATGCCCTTGTCGTGGATGGCGGGTACACCATCAACTAGGTAGTCAAGAATGAAGATCAAAGATATGACAATGCACCTCAAATAAGCCTTGGTGAGTGAGTCGCGCCTTCGTATCGAGGTGCAGGTGAGGGTGATTCCGTAGTTGGGGTAACAGATAGGAAGAGGACCAACCTAGATTGTCTCCATGTCCCCTTCAAGGAGCTAGGAATTACCCCAAATCAGGGGTCAGCGAGGTGTTCGCCACCCCATCACGAGCTACGGTCTCCAACACGGTCCCCCGTGGTATCAATCGATGACCAACCGCGACTAGGTACCTTACGTGGAGAATGGAGGCACCTATGCCAATGTTTAGGTAACAGTCAGAGAATCACGTCAGTGGTTCCTATTCAATATTGAAGTGACCTTCGACACTCTCCACAGGCTCATACATATGTCTAAATGGTACTTGGCATCTTCGGCCACTTCAGAAGTTCGGGTTATGAAAGGAAGAACAACAACGATCACACCACAGTGACCACACGACCCAGCACAACCCCCAACGATGTCTGTTTTCTTCAAGGACATTTCAGAGTGAGTGTTCAGCCCCCTTTTATCAGACCATCATACTGACAACCTCAGGGACAACCCTGTTCAACATGGGGACGTGGAAAAGCTGCTGGAGCCGCTTGGTCTCAGCATCAAGCCAGAAGAGTCGGCAGACTACAAGCTCCTGCTGGCCGCTGTCCACGACTGCGCCGACCGGGTAATGAACCTGCCCGATTATCAGCCAGTCCCAGATCTCAAGCGATATCCTCGCGACAACGTCCGGGTCCCTGCCGCAGACGAGCAGGACCTCGGCCATGCGTGGGCGCACCGATTCTCGCTCCGCGGAGATGCAAAGGCAACCCTGCTCCGAGGCAAGACCTTTTGCGTGAAAGACTGCATCGCCGTTGCTGGCATTCCCCAATTCTTCGGCAGCGACGCTTTTCCGGCATGGACGCCGTCGACAGATGCCACCGTCGTCACCCGTGTCCTTGACGCCGGGGGCGATATTCTGGGCACTGCCAACTGCGAGCACTTTTGCAACTCGACCTCTTCGTTCACGAGTGCGAGGGGTACCGTGGAGAACCCGTATGCTGCGGGATACTCATCCGGCGGAAGCACGTCCGGCGGCGCGGCTCTCGTTGCCGCAGGCCTTGTTGACATGGCCATCGGGACAGATCAGGGGGGCAGCATCCGCGTCCCGGCATCCCTTTCCGGCTGTGTCGGACTCAAACCAACACACGGGCTGATACCCTACACGGGAGTAACCTCTGGGGACCCCATTGATGACCATGCCGGACCCCTGGCACGGTCCGTGGCCGACGTTGCTCTCTGTCTCGACGCCATTGCAGGCCACGACAACATTGACGACAAATCGATTGGCGCCGGTGCTCATGGGTCGTATGACTTTGCTCATGTTCTTGAAGAGCCAAAACGGTTGGACGGTGTCAAGATTGCAATCCTGAAAGAAGGATTCGACGAACCCCTGCTTCAAGATGCCGTACGGGAGCGTGTCTTGGAAGCTGCACACCATTTTCGACAACTCGGCGCCACGGTCGAGGAGGTCTCGGTACCGCTTCATCGGGAAGGTCCCTCCATATGGACGATTCAGCAGCGCATGTCTGGATCCTCGGGGATCCTAGGCCACGCCACGGGACGAAGAGGTCTTCAACTCACCGAGTTTGAACAAGCTCGCCTGCCGTGGACCGAGACCAACTTTGACAAACTGTTCCCCTCGACCAAGAACACCGTCATCAACGGACTATACCTCATGGATAAGTTTCCAGGCCTCTACAGCAAGACCATCAACATCGGTCGCCAGATCAGAGATGCATACGACCGGGTCTTCCAAGACTTCGATGTCATCATCATGCCGACCACGCCCAAAGTGGCACCCCGTCATGGTCCCAGAGACTCTGTTCTTGGATCATTCGAGCCAAGCATCGGAATGACATCCAACACGGCCGTTTTCAACGTCACCGGCCATCCCGCTCTTTCACTGCCTGTCGGCTTTGCTCCTGCCGCTGACAAGGCTGATCTCATGCTGCCTGTCGGCATGCAACTTGTTGGTGGCATGTGGCAAGAGAAGACGCTGTTGCGAATTGCAAACGCTTGGGAAAGCAGTCGCGACTGGAAAGAACAGCTGGGGCAAAAGCCTGAGAAGAGGACGGCTCCACACAGTCAAGAGGTCTTGACGGAGGTGAATGGGAACAGTTCCCCTGAGATGAAGCGGGTTAAACTTGTAGCTTGATACTAGCGACCAACATGGATCGATTTTCACTACATGTAGACATGCCACACATTGATAGAAGAGGCCTTGCATGTGTCCACCTTTTTAGCAACTTGATTGTTTTCAAAGACGAGGCCCTCAAATCCTCACTACAAGCCGGCCCCTGAAGTCTGCCGCCTTGTACGCCTCTACTATCCCCGGAATGTCTGCAAAGTCCATCACAGTAAGTTCAGACTCAATGGCGCTCTCTCCCACAACCTTCAACATCCTCTCCGTCGCTTCACGTCCCGCGACATACGTCGCACAAATACTCAGCTCTCTAAACACCATGACATCAGCGTCAAACCTCCACTGATCCGCAGGGAGCCCTAAGACGCCGAGCGTGCCACGGACTCTCAACGTCCGTAATGCCCAGGCATTCGCCGCAAGAGAATCCGTGCAGACTACGGCAGCACCGACGCCTTCCCCTGAAGTAAAGTCGTAAATCTTCGCAGAGGCTTCTGCCGGTGCTCCAGAATCAACAACGAGGTCGGGTTTGAGAGACTCATTGGCCACGGCCATGGCGAGGTCCCGGCCCGCTGGTCGATTGTCCACTGCTATCGTTCGAAATCCCATCGCCTTGGCAAACTGTAGTCCGAGATGTCCCAGGCCGCCAATCCCGACAATGGAGACGGTATCCCCCGGTCGCAGCGTGGCCGTCGCGCGCTCCAATGCGCCCCAGACCGTTGCGCCAGCGCACATCAGCGGCGCAGCTTGTTCATAGGACAGAGAATCGGGCAGTTTGACGGTGGTTTCCGGGTCGGCGACCATGAACTCGGCAAACGCGCCGTCGTGCTGGAACCCAGCCGCTTCCCTGTTCTCGCAGAACCTCGGGTCGAGGTGACCCCTTTCGCGGCGTGTGAGGCCGCACCCGGGGCAGTTTCCGCAGGAATTCTTGAAGTTGAGGACGCCGACACGGTCGCCGACAGCCCATTCGGGACCACATTTGCTGCCTACTTGCACCACGGCCCCGGCCGGCTCGTGGGACGGGATCATGCCCAGGGGAGAGCTGAACTGCCCGTCCAGCACCTGCAGGTCAGAGTGGCAAAACCCTGCTGCATGGACGCGGATGAGGAGCTCGGTGTCTCTGATTTTTGGTACATCTTTCTCCACTAGGGCGTATGGTTGACCGTACTGTTGGTGTCAGTCAGCCATCGGCATTTCTCGGCATTGCCAAAGTATGGAGCCGTACACACCTTGACGATATGAGCTGCCCTCATCTCGGATGGTATAGTGGATGACATGGTTGAACGATGAGCCAGCTACAAATGTGTCGATGCTTCGATAGATCAGTTGGCAGAGATTGACCTCATACCGCCATCGGGGTTGACATATTCGACTTGGGTATCATATTCAACTTGGTTGTCTTGCTTGGTCTCTGATATCGACAATGATGGTCATTGGGGCCGTCTTCCCCGCCCCCTCAGATAAGCTAGGGGTCGCCGTCTCCTCCTGACGTGCCGATGCCAACCAAGCGTGCGGCAGAATTGGAGACTTCGAGTTGGGGTCAATCACAATTGGACGAGCACTTGAAGATCGATGATAAGCCTGGGGTCGACTGTCACTATCGCCAGACACCCCGCATCCCACTACCCCTCCAACCCCTCCTCTTCAGGCTCTCTCAGATATAACCATGTGACGATTGCATCAATCGCAAGTCAATCCAGCTCAGCAAAGACTCTTTTGACATTTTCAAATTTTCCGTCACAATGGTCAAGAAGCGCGTTCTCGTCAGCTATGGTGTCGATGTGGATGCCGTCGCCGGTTGGCTTGGTTCATACGGCGGAGAGGACTCGCCCCATGACATCTCGCGAGGTACGTCATGACGATGGAGACCCCTCATTTTCAATGCTAATCCAATGAAGGCCTATTTGCTGGAACTGTCGGCGTCGAAAGGATGCTGAAACTTTTCAAAAAGTACGACATCAAGACGACATGGTTCATCCCCGGCCACAGCCTGGAGACATTCCCAAAGGAGATGGCGGCGGTCCGCGATGCTGGACATGAGATCGGTCTCGTAAGTCTTTCTTTTACATCTATCGTGATATGAACTTGACACTGACGGACGTCCAGCATGGGTACTCCCACGAGGGTAAGCTTGATCATCACTGCCTCTCCAGAGTCGATGAAGACGTGAACTTACTATTGACCCCCCTTAGACCCGGTCAAGATGACCTTTGAACAGCAAAAGGACATTCTGGACAAGACCTACAAAATGCTGACAGAATTCGCCGGCAAGCCGCCAAGGGGCTCTGTGGCACCATGGTGGGAGACTTCACACGAGGGCTGCGAGCTCCTCGCGGAGTACGGCATCGAGTACGACCACAGCATGAGCCACCACGATTGCCAGGCCTACTACCTGAGGACCGGCGACTCCTGGACCAAGATTGACTACGCCAAAAAGGCCGAGGAGTGGATGAAGCCCCTCGTCTACGGTAAAGAGACGGGCATCGTCGAGATTCCCGCAAACTGGTACCTCGATGACCTGCCACCGATGATGTTCGTCAAGGCCGCCTCAAACAGTCATGGGTTCGTCAATGCCCGTGACGTTGAGGATATCTGGAGGGATCACTTTGACTACATGTATCGCGAGGTAAGATGCGACCAGATCTGAACGAGGAGGGGAGCCTGGCTAACAGAGGAACCAGTATGACGAGTTCATCTTCCCATTGACAGTTCACCCGGATGTCTCTGGCAGGCCTCATGTCCTTCTCATGCATGAAAGGCTCATTGAGCATATGAAGAGTCATGAAGGAGTCGAGTTTGTCACCATGGAGCAGATTTGCGACGAGTTCAAGAGCAAGAACCCCTACCCTGAGGGTGCCATTTTACCTGCTGCGCCCGGAAGTAAGAGTAGCTAAAGCACTGTAACACCGAAATATCATGTATTAAACCGTATGCTTGAATCAATCCTTTCTCCGTGTGATTACATCTCGCCATACTCTGCTGCCGGGTCTAAATGCCCGTGATCATCTCTCCTATCTCTAACTTCCGATACGTATTGTCATCTTGACTCCTTACTGGGACGATTGTGATCCCTGCTCTTGGAGACATACCCCAGGGCCTCCTCCCGGCACTCACGTCACTCCACCATACGTCAGTCCGGTCGTGCGTGCAGCCAGGACCACTCATCATCCACTTCCCCAGATAACAAGGCCCGTTTTGGTATCAGGGGGCATGTTGGGGTCAAATCAAGACCCCAAATCACCGTGCTAAACTACCCCAACACCCAAGATAACCTCCAACATGATATCAGCTAGCGGCACTTGTGCCTCCAACTCCTGCCCCGATCACACCAACTAAGGGGCGTCAGTAGCCCGCTAAGAGAGTCAAGATCAGGGGACCCCTGAGTCGAGCATCAAGAACATTCTGGGGAACTGTCTGGGCGTCTGATAAGAATTTCCCCAGTCAAACCCACCTCATGTTTATCTGTCTGTCACGACGGCATGGCCGCGGGCAATCACATTGATCGTTACAATACCCAGCCAGATATATAACACCGGTCTGGCATGCCTCACATCTACTCAATCTCCGGTCTCATCATCATCAACTATCCCGACTTCCGAACCTGGCTCCTCGAGTAAGACCAGACGAACTCAGCAAACATGTCCAACAGCGACTCCGAAAAGACGGCCGACGCCATCACTCCCGCACGTGCCAGCGAGAGTGTGGAGGCCATCAAGCTCGAGAATGAAGAAGAGCAGTTTGAGGTTTTCAGGAGAGGAGAGGGAGCCGTCGACTTTCGCACAGTTGGCTGGATCCATGCCTCTGTCATCTTCCTCAAGGGTAAGTTCAAGTTCCCTTTCCCCTGTCCATACCAGCTTTGCTGACCGGCCACACAGTCATCTTCGCCACCGGTGTGCTGAGTATACCCTCGGCGATGTACGTCTTGGGCGCTCTCCCAGGCGCAATCAACGTCCTCGGTTGGCAGTTCCTCAACACATACTGCGCTATCATCCAGGGCAACTTCCGCAACGCCCACGCCGGATGCCACTCCATCGCCGACATGGCCAACGTTGTCGGCGGTGCTTGGCTGAGGGAGGTTGTCGGCGTTCTCTTCCTGGTGACGTACGCCATTGTGGGAGCCAGCGGCATCTTTGGCTCCTCTGTTGCGCTCAACGCCCTCTCGAACCACGCCATCTGCACAAACTACTTCATGCTCGTCGCCACCATTTCCGTTTTCATCCTGGCCAGCGTGCGCAAGTTTGAAAAGATTGCCTGGCTCACCTGGGCTGGCTTCATCTCGGTCTACGTTGCCGTTTTCATTGTCGTCGTTGGCGTGACGACCCTCGACCGTCCGGCAGCGGCTCCGCAGACGGGAGACTTTGAGCTGGGATACCATGTCATCGGCAACCCGACCTTTGTCACTGGCATCACATCCGTGGCGACAATCTTCTGCTCGGGCGCAGGCACTTCCGCTTTCCTGCCCGTCATCTCCGAGATGCGCAAGCCCAGGGACTACAACAAGGCCGTCTACCTCTGCATGTCCATCGTCACGGCGTCGTATCTGACCTTCAGCCTGGTCGTGTACCGCTGGTGCGGTCAGTGGGTTGCGTCCCCCTCGCTCGGCAGTGCCGGCGACACCATTAAGAAGATCAGCTACGGCATCGGCCTGACTGGACTGTTGGTCAGCGCTTGTTTGTACATCCATGTCGCCGCCAAATACCTCTTTGTACGCATCCTCCGCGAGTCGGAGCACCTGCAGAAGAACTCGGTCGTCCACTGGGCTGTCTGGCTAGGCTGCACGCTCAGCATGTCCGTGGTTTCCTTCCTCCTGGCCTCTGGTATCCCCATCTTCAACTACCTCCTGGCTCTGGCCGGAAGCTTGACCTTCTCCCCGCTGGCGCTCGGTCTGCCGGGATACCTGTGGATCTACGACCACCAGCACTATCGCAAGGGAAGCTGGTGGCAGGTTATGGTTTACTACCTCAACTGGGCCATGATTGCTTTGGCGGTGTTCCTCACTATCGGTGGAACGTATGGTGTGGTCCAGAACATCATCGACGCGTACGCCAATGGTCTCATCGGCGGTGCTTTCTCGTGCGCAGACAACAGCGGATCGTCCTAGACGACATGGAGTATAGAGATGGGGTTGGGGTATTTGTAGATAACAGGGGCGACCTTGTTCGGTGGTTTAGTTTTGTTAAACTGAGTAATATGATCTTGTCAGTCAACCAAGTCGATGCGGCGTCTCTCAAGGGCCAAAGGAGCAGCGGTGAAATGCCTTTTCCCGGGGAGGTAGACAAAACTAAGTTTCTGAGATCACCCCTGATACATTTCTTTGCTAAGGAGGTCATGACGACAACCCTCGGCAGAATAGGGGGAAGCCTCCCGACTCCCGGCCGGCCCTCGGCCACCCTCCCCGACTCGACAGGTCCAAACACCCAGGATGACTGCTTCCGCCTGCACCGCCTGCACTGCCTGCATCTTCTTTACAAAGCACGAGTCGAGCTGTGGGGAAACCTCGTTCGTCAGTCCCTCCGCGCATTGCGTGATCGTCGTGATCAACGCCCGTCCGCTACCGGTCTTATCGACTCACGCGAGATGGTTGACGCGGTAGATCGATCGCGTCATTGCACGCCATCACCCGCAACGGCCACTTACAGCGACATTCGCCATGCACCGCGCGATTAGCAAACAGCCTTGAAGGATTGTCCCCCGCACACATGGAGAGTTTCAACCTATTGAAGGCTTTCGGACAGAGCCCGGAGGGCGTGATTGCACCCTTGCGAATATGACATTGCATGGCGGGCCCCGAAGCTCCGATGTCGAAGACGTTGGAGGAGACGTTGGAGAGGGGCAGTGGGATATAAAAGGTATTGGGCTTGCGTGCGGGAAGGCATGTTCAGCATACGGTATCTGAACCGAGACCATCACAAGCCACCATCACATTCAATCCAAGCTCACTCTCCCTACATCCAGCCTCACGACACTGCAAAGATGGCGCCCTCGGCAACCGAGACAGTCACTCTCGAGAAGCAGACCCAGAACCTGCGGCTGGACAGCGGCAACCCCTACAAGGAGCTCTCCCCGGTCACATTCCAGAAGGAGACCGAGACCAAGGGCGGCGAAGGCTTCGAAGCAGCCAAGGTATGACCACCAACCCACTACCCTTGGTGACCAGACCTGACACCCGGCAGTACCCTCATTACCTCCCCACGTGGAACCCCGAGCAGAAATACGCGCCCCTGGAACCCTTTGAGCACATCGAGCATGGCAAGGATGCCGACCCCAGCTTCCCCAACCTCCTCCCCTCAGCAGCCGAGGTGACACACCTCACCCCCAGCATCGGCACCGAGGTCAAGGGCATCCAGCTGAGCGCCCTCAACGCCGCCGGCAAGGACGAGCTCGCCCGCTTCGTGGCAGAGCGCAAGGTCGTCGCCTTCCGCGGCCAGGACTTTGCCGACCTCCCCATCGACAAGGCCCTCGAGTTTGGCGGCTACTTTGGCCGACACCACATCCACCCCACGTCTGGTTCCCCTGAAGGTTTCCCTGAGATTCACCTCGTGCACCGTGGCGCCAACGACCGGTCGGCTGAGGCGTTCTTTGCCACGCGTACCAGCTCTGTTGCGTGGCACTCGGACGTTTCGTACGAGAAGCAGCCCCCTGGCACTACGTTCCTGTACATCCTCGACAAGCCCAGTACTGGTGGTGATACGCTCTTTGCCAATGGCGTTGAGGCGTACAACAGGCTGAGCCCGCTGTTCCAGGAGAGACTGCATGGACTCAAGGCTATTCACTCGGGTATTGAGCAGGTTGAGGCCTCTGTTCGCAAGGGCAGCATCAAGAGGCGCGAGCCCGTTCGGAATGAGCACCCCATTGTGCGCACTCACCCCATCACGGGCGAGAAGGCCCTCTACGTCAACCCTCAGTGTAAGTTTCCAAAGCCTCCCCTTAAGCTTCCAAAGCCTCCTATTAAGCTTCATGCGCTGACCCCTCTAGTCACCCGGTCCATCGTCGGCCTCAAGCAGGAAGAATCCGACGCCATTCTCAAGTTCCTCTACGAGCATATCGCCTGGGGTGCCGACTTCCAGGCCCGCGTCAAGTGGGAGGAGGGTACCGTGGTGGTTTGGGACAACCGCGTGACGCAGCATTCAGCTCTTGTGGACTGGCAGAGCGGCGACAGACGGCATCTCGCACGCATTACACCCCAGGCCGAACGGCCGTACGAGACGCCCTTCAAGGCGTGAGGGGTGGAAGTTGATAATGAGATGTGCCTGAAGAGAGATGTGTAAATGACCAGATGTAGTTACGCTCAGAATGCATGACCAACCAAATCGTAAAGAATGAAATGACACTTGATATCAAATGCGCCCGTTACAACTTATCACCGGACTTCATGTCCGCTGCCAGCCACCATGACCAGCTTCAGACGCCCGCGTGGGAGACAGCATCAAGCTGAAGAAAGAAGTGATGATGTGCTCCCAGGCCTCTCTTGCATGATGCACCTCCAAAGGTGTCATCTCACAGCCAAGCCGCGATTATGACTCGCTGCCCCTCCGACATAAACTCCGGCCAGCCATCTCGTCCATTGAAAGAAAGGCCTCGCGTCCAGAGCCCAGACCTCGCCACGTCCCTGCATCTTTGAGGGGATTCAGGCTCGAAAGAGATACCCTCCCGAGTGCCGGTCTCGATCTGAACCCGAGCCGGTGGGTCGCTTGAATCGCCGTGCTGCCCATTGGTCGGCCAAGCTGTGTCGCAATCGCATGGACCGGGTGACGCCATGCGTTCGCTCCCACTATGCTCCCACGTTTGGTGTTTTTTCTCCCTAACGGCATCGGTCATCGGCCGCTACTCGGGGTATGTCGTGATGGGGACCGGCAGAGGGTTGTCGGGGGTCCCGTCCCCACTCGGGTATTGGTCCCGGTAGAGGTGAGGGTCTCGGGTCCAAGTCCCTGACTTCTCGCGGGTTTGACCTGGGGTTTTGAGTGGTGTTGTGTGAACTGGAGTCAGAAGAACTTGAAGCCATGCTCACGC
>JAGSXJ010000018.1:600000-799426 GCA_020726575.1 Plectosphaerella plurivora | reverse complement strand
TATATATTACGGGGTCTAGGCCGAAAAATATATAGCATACTTAGGTATTATATAATAATAAGTATAACTATAATAACTATTAAGTATTATTCTATTTATTACTTAGGGTAAACTATTAGTATATATTAACCCCTATTTAGTTTTAATACCCTTAGGATTATACCTAGGTCGTAATAATTATAAATATCTTTAAGTTAATTACTTAAGTAAAACAATTTTTTTTTTTTTTTTTTTTTTTTTTTAGAAATTAATTAATTATACTTTATCACTACGTCGAGCTCGAACTTATAGATCCTTAGAGTACCTTAGCTATAGCGCTATTACTAATATTGTTACGCCTGCTATATTAGTGATCTCGCACCCCGCCGGAGCTGGCAATTGGTCCGCGGCGTTGATTCACTGAGGCGGGCAATAGACCCGGTGTGATTCAGGAAGCGGTCAGTGAACCCGGTGCGATTCAGAGCTTCCCAATCTCAATTCACTTGAACGGGCTAGTACAATACCCTGAATCATGTCCCTTCCGAGACCGGACTCACACTAGCGCGCCTTCTCAATTCGCCATTCTCCCTTGCGAATTTACCCCTCCCTTCCTAATCTTTGCCCCTCCTTAAACCTCCCCGCCATTTGACCTGGCACAAAAATCTTCTTCCTCTTCAACCTCCCCAACCGCCTCTTCCTCCACCACTTCCACACTCTGGCGGGGTTTGCATCTTCCTTTACACCTCATCCATTCCCACTACCACAAACCAAGATGGTTCAGTCATCGGTTCTCGGTTTCCCCCGTATGGGTGTGAACCGTGACCTCAAGAAGGCCAACGAGGCCTACTGGGGTGGCAAGCTCTCCCGCGATGAGCTTCTTGCCGAGGGCAAGAGGCTTCGTCTTGCTCACTGGAAGATCCAGAAGGATGCCGGTGTCGACATCATCCCCAGCAACGACTTCGCCTTCTACGATCAGGTCCTCGACCACATTCAGCTCTTCAACGTAAGTCGATCGACCCCGCGCCCCATTCTGTCAGGGTCCAGAAGCTCAATTTCCACAACAGGCCATTCCCCCTCGCTACTCCGAGACCAAGCTCGAGCCCATTGACGAGTACTTCGCCATGGGCCGTGGCCACCAGAAGGACGGCATCGACGTCCCCTCCCTGGTAAGTCAACACTACCCCTCACTCCAAACGCACGGGCGCGACAAGCGCCCCATTCCGCCCCGCCTGAGCAGTTCATTGACCCATAATCTATAGGAGATGGTCAAGTGGTTCGACTCCAACTACCACTACGTCAAGCCTACCTTCCAGGATGGCCAGACCTTCAAGCTTGCCTCCAACCCCAAGCCTGTTGCTGAGTTCAACGAGGCCAAGGAGGCTGGCATCGTCACCCGCCCCGTTCTGCTGGGCCCCGTCTCCTTCCTCCACCTCGGCAAGCCCGACCGTGACCAGTCTGTCGACCCCATCAGCCTCCTTGACGAGCTCCTCCCCGTCTACGTTGAGCTCCTGAAGCAGCTCAAGGCTGCCGGCGCCGAGAGCGTTCAGATCGATGAGCCCATCCTGGTCTTCGACCTTCCCGAGAAGTCAAAGGCTGCCTTTAAGCCCGCCTACGAGAAGCTGGGCGCCGAGGGTCTCCCCAAGCTGGTTCTTGCCACTTACTTCGGCGACATCGTCCACAACATCGATGTCCTTGCCTCCACCAGCCACCTCCACGGCATCCACGTTGACCTCGTTCGCAACCCTGAGCAGCTCGACACCGTTGTCAGCAGCCTCGGCCCCAACCAGATCCTGTCTGCCGGTGTCGTTGATGGTCGCAACATCTGGAAGACCAACTTCAGCCGCGCCATTGAGACCGTCAAGAAGGCCGTCTCCAAGCTTGGTGAGGACCGCGTCCTTGTCGCTACCTCGTCTTCGCTCCTCCACACTCCCCACACTCTCGCCTCCGAGAAGAAGCTCCCCGAGGAGGTTCACGCTTGGTTCTCCTTTGCCTCCGAGAAGGCTGTCGAGGTCGCCGTCATTGCCAAGGCCATCACGGACGCTGCCTCTGTCCAGGCTCAGCTTGATGCCAACGCCAAGGACATCCACTCCCGCGCCACCTCTGCGCGCACCAACGACCCCAACGTCAAGAAGCGCCAGGCTGAGGTCACCCCCGAGATGCACAACCGCAAGTCGCCCTTCCCTACGCGCATTGCTGCTCAGCGTGAGCACCTGAAGCTGCCTCTCTTCCCCACGACCACCATTGGCTCGTTCCCCCAGACCAAGGAGATCCGTATCCAGCGCAACAAGTTCACCAAGGGTGAGATCACTGCCGCCGAGTACGAGAAGTTCATCGAGAAGGAGATCGATGAGACCATCAAGATCCAGAACGAGCTTGACCTCGACGTCCTTGTCCACGGCGAGCCCGAGCGCAACGACATGGTCCAGTACTTCGGCGAGCGCATGGACGGCTACGTCTTCACCACCCACGCCTGGGTTCAGTCCTACGGATCCCGCTGCGTCCGCCCTCCTATTGTTGTCGGTGACATCTCTCGCCGCAACAACGAGCCCATGACCGTCAAGGAGTCCAAGTACGCTGCTGCCAACTCCGAGAGGCCTATGAAGGGCATGCTTACCGGCCCCATCACCTGCCTTCGCTGGTCGTTCCCCCGTGACGACGTCCACCAGTCCGTCCAGGCCCAGCAGCTCGCTCTTGCTCTGCGCGACGAGGTCGTTGACCTTGAGGCCGCCGGCATCTACGTCATCCAGGTCGATGAGCCCGCCCTGCGCGAGGGTCTCCCTCTCCGCTCCGGCAAGGAGCGTGAGGCCTACCTCACCTGGGCCGTCGACTCCTTCAAGCTGTCGACTGCTGGCATCTCGGACTCGACCCAGATCCACTCCCACTTCTGCTACTCGGAGTTCCAGGACTTCTTCCACGCCATTGCCGCCCTGGACGCCGATGTTCTCTCCATCGAGAACAGCAAGTCGGACGCCAAGCTGCTCCAGGTCTTCGAGCGTGAGGCCTACCCTCGCCACATCGGCCCTGGTGTCTACGACATCCACTCTCCCCGTGTTCCCTCGGAGCAGGAGATCAAGGACCGCCTTGAGGAGATGCTCAAGAACGGCCTTCGCCCTGAGCAGCTCTGGATCAACCCCGACTGCGGTCTCAAGACCCGCCAGTGGGCCGAGACCAAGGCTGCTCTGGTCAACATGGTCAACGCGGCCAAGTACTTCCGCGAGAAGTACGCCGACAAGGCCTAAATCTCCGCTGGTTCAACTTTGGGCTGGCGTGTGTAATAGAGGGTGAAGACTGATCCCACGAAGCGATATGACGACGTGAAGGGTGCTCTTTTCAACAGACACCGACGAAGGAATTGATTACGGGAAGCGGGCCGGGGACACATTCAACATTGGCGTTCTTTTTTCATCAACCATCCTCAGGCGTTTGCAAGGATGGAGCGGGCTGGACAAGCAGGGAAAAGTGGATTCAACAGCAATCGCTTTCGGGGGAAGTCAAGGCTGGGTTCAGTAGACCAAAACGAGCCCCTTAACGGGCAGACAGCTGACAGTCTCTCAAAATGAAGAGCAATACATAAATATTATGACAACTGAATCGCAACACATGTGTGGTGATGCCCTAGGCCTTTCACGTGCACGCACACAACGTCCAGGAAAGGATGATTTGGTCAGTTAGATGGGCAGGCGATGAGGACGGACAGGCGGTGAGGACGGACGGACGGACAGAGGCGATGAGGATGGACTGCGGAGGAGGTTCAACGTGGCCGACTGTCTTCAACCTCGACATCCTCGGACTCCTGTCACGAAAACCTAACTTCCACAATTGTCTTGCCACAGTTGAATCATCACACCGCACGTTTCATCTCATCCACCTTATTGTTAGCTATCTAAAACTCAACGCCCAGGCTGTTCCACCTGATGCGCCGATGGCCAGGCTACAGCGCTTGCAGAAGACGGGAGGGAACGTCTCCCATGTTGAGCATGAAGTTATCCCTCTTTCAGATATCAAGACTTGGAAATAGCGCCCGCATATGTGTACGAGTAACGAGATAGATCTCTATTATACCATGATGTGTAACAATTATCAGAAACGTCAAGGTTTAAGGGGCAAACGATTATGAGCATTCTACCTCAGATACATGTCATCATGTAGTAATTCACAAAAGGCAGCAGCATGTGTCCAAGAAAGATAATGAAATTAAAGACTGTCGTAGAAACTTCCAGTTAACCCCCGGCCTATTGGCCGTCACCAATTTTCCATATTACTCCGTGTTCTGGCCCAATGCAACAGCCTTCCAGTGATCACGTTCAGCCTCAAGCTTACGAATGCGCTCCTCCAACTCATCGAACCTAATCGCCTTACGCTCCCGAGACTTACGCGCGGCAAGCGTGTTGCGCGCGCGCTTCATAGCCACCGTATCGGAAGGGTCCTCGACCACGATAGGCGGCAGCGGCTTGTCGCGCCGACGGGAGTTGACGCCTGCCACTGACGAGTGGCGGCCGGCACCCGGTGAACCGCCAGACTTGCGACGAGTGGGGGCAGGCGAGGCATCAGGCCCAGTCTCAACCTCATCCGAAGCCTCAGCGGGTGAGTCCTGCACGGCGGTAGTGGAGGGTTGCTCGGGGGCGGGGACCTGGTCAGGGAACAGGGAGAACCAGGTGTTGGGACCACCAGAGTCAAAGTCGGTAGTGCTGAAGTGAGGCGAAACATCGTACACATCAAAGTCGGGCGACTCATACGGCGACGGAGACGTCAGCGCAGTGAACGCCGTGGAGTTGGGCGCCGACATGAAGGGCTCGTGGATGAGCAAGTCCTGCGGCGAGATGGTGCCAGCAGCGTTCGACCCCATAGGGAGGTCGAAGATGGAAGGTGCACCGGGCGAAGAGTAAGCGGTGGTGGCACCGCCCTCGAACCCAGTGAAGTCTTCAAGATCTATTTCAGGAGGCATTAGATGGTGGTTCGTGGAACGGGTAGAGGATGTGTGCGTACCCTGAATGTTCATGTTGGCGTTGGCAGTACGGGGAACAGAAGGTAGACCGTGGGGGAATAGGGGAACGGGTGGCCGATGAGGACGACCGGCTTGACCGTGAGCAGATGCGGAAAGATGCGAATGGCGGCGTGTGTATGACTGGCGGTTGGCACTAGTCAAAGACGGCAAGCGACCTGAGGCGGGTGTGCTCCTTGTGATACCGGAGTGACCTTGGGCTGCAGGGTTGATCAGATCACTGTGCTGATATTGTTGATGTTGATATGACTGGCGGCGGTAAGAATGACCAATGGCCGAAGTCGGGACTTCACGACGCTGACGCGGGTTGTTGTGATGTGGTTGTTGATCGAACAGAACAAAGTCCTGATGTGAAGGTTGTTGGGGCGGTGTTGGTCGCGCGGATGATGCCGGCAGGCTGGGGGAACTGGAAGGAAGCCATGTTGATTGGGAATCCGTTTTGAAGACTGGAAGATCCAGTGTAGAAGAAGTGACGATGTCGGATGAACTCGTTGTACCAAAAGGTGAGCAGAAGTTCAGGTCAACCGGTGAAGGAAGAGCTGAAGTGGAAGGGGTTGAGGGGAAATGTTGTTGAGCCGAAATGGTGACGGTTGCGAAGGGGCGACTGGGGATGCCGTGGTTAACACATCTTGACGGTATTGTTGATGTGAATATGATGTGCTGAGGGGGATGATGGTGGTGAAAAGAAAGGAAAAAGAGCGCTGGTGCCTAGGCGGGGCGAAGGTTTTTGTATTTTGCCTGACTGTGGCCGTCCATCAACACGAAGGGCGCGCGGCTTGCGATGCTCCACAGCCCCCAGTACAGTGATTGTTTTGAACCGAGACTGTGGTAGCCTCCCCGCAGGAGTTGTGTGCTGGGTGACTTGCGGGTCCTCAGCATCTGGCCTCGATCTCTCGCTTCACTTTGTCATCAAGCCAATCAGAACAAGATCTGCTATGAGTCACACTAACTAGCGCGGAACCAGAGACTGGGGGCACTGCAGGTGGATACCCATCTCGACACACGGTTGGTGCGCACCGGGTAGCGCAGTTCGGCCTACTCAAAACGGCCATTTCGTATTTCTCCAACATGTGCCAGAATACGGCCAGCACCGTGTGTGTTTGGCTGTCTCGACTTGCTACTTTTGTCCCGACATCACCGGTGATTCCCCAATGCATAGCTTCTGTCAGTAAAATCTTTCTTTCCCTTAGGTATAGGAGGATCAACAGATTGATGAAGCCGAGCGAGTGTATCCATCGGACATGCCGCCAAGAAGAAGCTTGGGCCATATGCGGCAGGTTGGGACCGGGGTTGGGGGGCCGTCCCGGTCTGAAGTTGAAGCCATTGACCAATGGATGCGAAACATCGTGGGAATGAGTCACTGGGCGGATGCGGGAGCCGGGTGTTCCTACATAGGCCCCGGCAGGTTTGAGGCAACCAGCCTGGGCTGGCCGTTGAAATCTGGATTGACAACCCGGCTATAAGGAACTACCCCAGGTCCAGTTGGATCTCACAACTAGCCGGTGCTAGTGCTATGATCCCCGGATTCCCTGATCTCCTCGTTGACGATACTCTTCGTTCCATCCCGGAACTCTCGCATCAAATGCAGAAACCTTGACTTCTGCCACTTCTCGCCCTGTTCGTGTTGCACAGTCTCCAGAAGTTGTCGTGCTGCTTCTGAAACCTCAGATCCCTGAGCGCGATCCGTTGTATTGTTTGGTTGGGTGGCCTGGTGCGTCGTGTCGTCAAGATGAAGGCTGTTCAAGTCTGGCAACATACCAGAGGCGCTGCCATGACCGTGAGAAGGCAGAGAGTCTGTAAGCTGCCCGGAGAGGTCCATTGTGGCGGTCGAGACGGTTGTTTCGGCGGTCGAGAGGCGTATTGGCTGGAGTTCAGGTAAACCCGCGCGCTGACCTTCTTCGAGCTCCTGCGCCATTTCCTCCAGGATACCATTGACATCTTCACCATGGCCGTTGATTGCCATCCACTGCGCCATGGCGTCGTCAAACTCGGCTTCTGCTATTGCAGTATTCTGAGGTTCCTGTGCGCTTCTGGTCGTAGGCGCAGCATAGGAACCAGCAGAATTTGGCCCGGCCGGGAACATTGCTGGCCTAACATTGCCCACGAAAGCAGATGGCCCTATATGAGCGTGTGGCATGACCGGTAGTTGGTAGCCATGGTGTGAGGGGACATGAGAGACGAGTGGGGCTCCCGCCTGGGTAGCAGGGTTGAAAGTTGCAAAGTCCATGGCCCAGGACTGCGCTGATGATACTCCTGGAGCTGGTGATGATCGACTACTGAAGTTGGGAGGCGCGAACCCCTGTGGAACTGGGCTCGCATTTAAAATCGGCCGAGCCACCGTATGCCTCGGGTCGAAGGAGTCAAGTCCGTTTGATACAAGGGGTTGGACAGGCGAGGGTCCAGGCCCGTTGGCGAACCCAGCATACATGCTGTCGGCATTTCCATTAGAGGAAGGCCCGCTGGTCCGGAACTGCGAACGGGTCAGTCTCGTGCAAGGCGAGGAGCCATCTGAACTTTGACGGCAGGAGGAAGTGACGACTCACGGAACTGCTTGGGCCGGCCCGTACGTGGCGATCTTGCTGAAGACTCCGATCGTTGGATCCCCTGTCTGCCAGTGCCTTAAGAGGGGTCGATCCTCCACATGAGTCTGCCATGTTGAACGATGCCACGTGCGACGATGGGCAAAGATCGTCGTTGCCGGTTGCTGATGTACAGATGTGTACAGCGCTGGACTAAGTAAGTAATATGTCTGCAGCATACTTGTGTTGGTGGTCATACATGTAGGTGAACGGGTCGGGTCGTATCGATGATCTCAAGGGCGACGTGGGGATCACGAGCGCAGTGAAGAGACGGTTCAAGGCCGTCTGCTGGAAGCTCCGGGCCGCTGAAAATAGAGTGTTGTAGATGCTGCGTAGGGAGAGACGTTGTAGTGCAAGAGGCAAGGTTTGCATCCATGAGTTGTGTGTGAGATGTGAGAAGGTGCTTCAGATGCCGGCGATCACGGCCGAGTGGCGGCCATGTCGTCCCCGGTGCCTCGGCCCAGCCCGGCTGTCCCTGACTCTGACCTGGACTCAGAGATGCCCAGGCTGTGCTATACCCACAGAGTACTAGCGGTAACTTCGTCGATCACCTGTCTGCTTATGTAATCTCAGCGACTGCTCGCGCTGGCTTGGGGTCGAGGCTCCCTGTTCCAACGAGAGAGAGAGCACGGACCAGGCATCCAGCTATCGGGTCGTCGAACAACACAGCTGGCACTTTCAGAGCTGCCCAAGACGCAAGGAGGGACATTGACAGCTCGCCACAAGTACGGAACAACTTCTCTTCTTCCCACGCACCTCTACAACTACCACAATACTCCCTGCAGTCCTAACTGCATTCACCACTCGGCGGAAGAAGTGCAATTGTCACATTACAAGATGGTGAGCTCCAAACCTCAGATCAACCAGGTCCCTTTCTAATCCGTGCTACACAGGCAGCTGCCCAAGTAATCAACAACCCTGGACATGATGACATGATCGTAAGTGGTTGCCCTTCGCGAAACAACTGAACATACCCACTCCCTACCTGCCCCAATTTCTGCAGTGACACTCTGCTTCGCCTCGAATCGCGCTGACAAGACGTCGCCTCCAGCACGATGCAGTCCTCGACTACTACGGCCGACGACTCGCAACTTGCTCGAGCGACCGCACCATCAAGATTTTCGAGATCGAAGGGGAGTCCCAACGCCTGATCGAGACGCTCAAAGGGTAGGACCCTCAAATATTACGACCTCGCAACAACACGCGCTGATTCATACCCCCAGACACGAAGGAGCCGTTTGGTGCGTTTCCTGGGCACATCCCAAGTACGGCAACATCCTGGCCTCTGCAGGATATGACGGCAAAGTCCTCATCTGGAGAGAGCAGGGCGGCTGGCAGAAGGTGTTTGACTTTGCCCTCCACAAGGCGTCTGTCAACATAGTTTCGTGGTCGCCACACGAGGCAGGGTGCCTCCTTGCTTGCGCTTCGTCGGACGGAAATGTGAGCATTCTCGAATTCAGGGACAACAACTACGACCACACTACATTTGCCGCCCACGGACTGGGCGCCAACTCGGTGTCTTGGGCGCCGGCAACCACCCCGGGCAGCGTGGTCAGCAGCATACCCGGCCCAGCTGCTGCCGGCCAACGCCGCTTCGTCACTGGTGGCTGTGACAACCTCGTCAAGATCTGGTCCTACGATAGCGCTTCCCAGACGTACAAGCAGGATGGGGAGTCTCTGTCCGGCCACAGCGACTGGGTGCGGGATGTTGCCTGGTCACCGACCGTCCTGCAAAAGTCGTACATTGCGTCTGCCTCTCAAGATAAGACGGTTCGGATCTGGACGTCTGACCCGTCGAACGCCGGACAATGGGCTTGCAAGGTGTTGAGCTTCGACGCCCCTGTGTGGCGTGTGAGCTGGTCCCTCAGCGGCAACGTTCTGGCTGTTAGCGGAGGAGACAACAGAGTCTCGCTGTGGAAGGAAAACCTCCGTGGCGAGTGGGAGTGCGTGAAGAACATTGAGGAGTGAGACGTCTACACGGTTCGTGGCGACATGCTGGGAAAAGAACAGAACAGATGATGTAGCATGGCGTTGGCGGACAGGGCACCCACCAAAACCATGCCTTGAGCTTGTGTGCGCCTGGGATTGTGAATGTATTGACAAAGAGTTTGCCCAGGCACTGCGTCTGCGTAGACAATGCTACTGTGAAGCAGGTTTGCCGAGTCCCTTGGGGCTGATGCATTGCATTGTGAGATCGCCAGTGTTTGTCTCCAGCAGCAGGTCATGTAATCACACTAAAAGTGAAGCAGACGGGCAGCAACCTTGGAACGCAAGTAGCATGTATTAGATCTACGGTAGATTGTCCAGCTTGTGAAGTGAGAAATTTTTACCGTCGTGATCCGCCCAGGGATCGTCCAAGCACCACTGCTGCTGCCGCCATTCCCAATAGCATAGTCAACCCGCTCGAGCTCAGAAGCGTGCTTGCGTCCGGCACGCTGGTAGCCGTGGGGTTGCTCCCAGGTTCCGTTGCCGACGCTTCTGATCGCATGAGCACATAAACCTCGCCCGTGGAATCCGATGTCATGTAAAGCCGCTCCTCGCGATCCCATGCAAGCCCAACAGGCCTGAAGCAACGGTCAGGACAGTCTCCGGGAGAGCCGTTGCTGAGCACATCCTGGGCTGCCGTTGTGCTGTCTGATGATTCCGCGGGCTGCCCGTCGCGGAAGGAGATGCTGGACAACTTGTACCCAACTGGGTCATCTCTGTTCCCTGCGTATCGCCGCGTCAGCATCAAATCATGAAGGGGGCCTCATACACCTACAGCTTCCATGGAATGTGACCAGGGCCTCGCTTCCGTCTGGCGTGAACAAAATGTCCAGGGGTGCGGTATGAGCCTGGAAAGTCAACCGTGGCGCAACACGCTCGGCACCACACCGGGTGTCATTCACTGTGCCTGAGCCGGTGGGCGCGTTGAACTGGTCCCCGGTGGACAGATCGCCCCTGTCCGGAAATCCATCCGTCGACCACAACGCAAGGCAGTCGGGATACCCATAGTTTCCGCCGTCATCCGTACCATTAAGGTAGCCGTGGAAATTCAGTTCCTCCCCTGGGTTGTCGCGGTGAATGTCTTCGCCCGCCCTCTCCAAGTTATCCACTGAATTCTCGACCGACCAGACACCTCCGACGGTTGGGTTCTCGGCAACCCCAACAGAGTTGCGAAGCCCCCAGCCTAGGCGCATGCCGTCGGTGGTAAAGTTGAAAGGCTTCTCGGGGTCATTGTTGCTCATGTTGAAGGCCCGAATTTGACAGTGACCAGACGTCTCGTCCTCACAGAGGGGGTCAAGGTTCCCCTGGCTGCCACGCGCCACAACCAACATACCGGGGAACTGCTGCGATGCGAGCAGCGTCCTGCTTGTGTGCCCTCCGTTGATCATTCCGGTTACAACCGTAGAGTTGTCCCCCGTGACGCGGCCTTCCTCGGCGCTGTAGGGCCATGCATAGACCTTGTCAGATGATGATGCGTATAGCGTCCGGCCGTCGACTGATAAAGCCAGGCCATGATTGAGCTGCCCCGGTGGTGAGTTCGTGTACAACCCTTCAGCTCGGCTGCTCCCACTTACCTCACTTGACCGGACCACGTCGGAACCATCCTGGCGGGAGACACATGTGCCCCCATCATCCTTGAGCACCAGGCGTTTGATGCCAGACCCCGCATCCAGAACTAAAAGGGCCCCTCGCCCATCCACCAGGATGCTCCGTGGCGATAACAGGTCCTTGGTGACCAGACGATAGGACCAGCCGTCGCCGGCAATGGGGGCGCTGTAGTCCGGCTCGAGAGTATTGGAACAAGCCTCAGCGGCAAAAGAGCTTGCACTCTGCAGCACCAGGAGCCATATGGACGATGTGAAATGAGACAGCATACTGCACGAACCGCAATTCGAATGCGCTGATGATAGGGCCGCAGTGAATTTCAACAAGGAGGTCTTCACCTAGGAATTAAGTATTCCTGACTCCTGGTGACGGAGTAGGCGTCATGACGTTCGTTAAGTATGCGTTGAAGAAGGGGGGGTTACACTCGGACCATGTGCCACGCGGGTGGCGGAATTGGGGTTGGTGCATGTCTGATCACCAGTCCTCGGCACCTCACTTGCGACATGCCAAGGTCAATGGACGCAGCCGGTCACCGCGGTCGACACACCGACGCCGCTTGGCAGCCCAACTTTAAGGGCTCATCACTCCCTAGACCCAATGAGGCCAATCGTGTTGATGACGATACAGCGTCGGCTCAGCCTGCGTTGTGGTGCAATTGGGATATTAGTGAAGTATGGCGCATTATATATAGAGAGGTAAACGAATCAATGGGAAAGTATCAGGACGCAGAGACGCGCCCGCGCTCCTCGTTTCGATGTATCGCCTTGTCAAATTGAGAGCAGAAAGGAAATCACCTCAGACCAATGACACTCATCTCCAGAGTCCAGACACGCCTGATCCAGACCTTGAGCTTGCCATCGACCCCGTCGACATTCTCCAGCTCAACGCCTTCCCACCAGCAACGCCTGGCTGGCTTGCGCCAAAAGAGGAGAAGTTTCTGTGCCATTCCCACGGCAGCGCTGCCCATTTCGTTGCCACGAATGTCGCTACGAAGCCGTGCGAGGGCCAGACTACAGATCACCGCCTTGTTGGGCTCGCCTGCCCGGTGGCCCCAGGAGTCATCGTGGTTGAAGCCCCTGTGCAAAATGTCAGTGATTTTGTCGATGAAAAGCGCGAAGCACAGCATCCTTACCCGGCGGTCAGCATCTCGATGAGATGGGCTTCTGTCGTGCCCGGTTCGTCGCTACGTTTCAATCCCGAGAAGATGCCCCCTTGGCCGACCAAGGATCGAGCCGCCGCTCTCTTGACCTCGATCATTTCCGAGTGGCCGATATCAGACCGGGGCGGGATGACGTAGAAGTCGAGATCTTCGCGCAGCACGATGATGCCGGCTCGCTTGGAGGTGTCGTCCCTGGGCCCAGAGGGCTCGATGGGAACAATGTCTCCCTCCTGACTAAGACCGGAGGAGGCGTCGGTGGGTATCGATTGCGCGACAGTGCGGAAGAAATCGAGCATGTACTGCAGTGAAGCTGGGTCGTACTTTGGTGTTCTACGTTAGCTATCGCCGGCGCAGGCAATGGAGTACAGTGTATGGACCTACGTCGACCTGGACTGCATCACCCTCGCCAAAGCCGCCCATGTGCCCCTCGGGAAAGAGGCCGTTCGGGAACAGAGAGAGCAGTACGAATTCCGGAAGAGTCAAGAGTTCGTCCCTGGAGAGAACAAACCGGGTACCCCTGTTGCTCGTGTCAGCGCGGTGCATCGACAAGTGGATGCGCCATGAGAACAAACCGGAGGTCCATTGTGATGGTTTCATCGGCACCGACATCTGGTCCATTGTCAGCAACTAGGTGGAAAGGCGAGAACGTCGATTTGCAGTACCTCCGATGGCATTGATTGGAGGACCTCCTTGCTGCACTTGTGTAATGATGCTCGAAGCACCCCCGGCGGACGCCATTAGGAATGCGAAGGAGGGGAGAGGACTGGGCCCCTCGGAGTATGCTGGCGGTGGCTCTGCTTCTTCGTCCTTTCCAGGAGAACCCGGCTTTCTGTCGCGGGGGAGAGCACTGATGGACTCGTCTGCAGTGTTGGAAAGGTCGCAATGGGTATTCTCGAAGCCTGACGAGCCAGGCAAGAAGGGAGAGTACGCTGGTGCGGTTGGAAAGAAGCCAACGGGGTCCGAGAGGCCGGCCTGCGAGTTCAAGGAGTCGCCGAACAAGCCGCAGGAAACTGAGGTGGACAAAGGACTCAGAGTAGAGGTGCCGGAATGGGGGTACTGGGGCGGCGAGGATTGACCGGCGCGGTTTGTGTCCTCTTCCTCCCGTGAACTGTTGCCCTCTGGAACTATTTCCGTAGGCGTGACGGGCGTCGACTGCCCGTTCGTTGACACTTGAGATGCCGGCAGCTTGACTTCGCTAGGACGTGCCGTGAAAATATGCACAATCGATGGCGGTCGCAGAGCGTAGTCTGGGGATTCGGGAAGACAGCGGTATGCCTGTTTGTTGTTGTCGTACACGTTGTGACTGTATAAGCAGGGGTGGTCTGTGGAGAGGAGCAGTTGGTGAGCAGGTTGCTTGCTATCGCATGACAGGAGCTGGAATGGCAGCGACTGTCCGTGACTTACTGAGCTGTGATTGCGACAAGGTGGACGGGTCAGAGGACCTAGTACCGCGACTCAATGTGGGTGCATCTGCATGGAAGACAACACCGAGACGGGGATGTGGAGGAGGTGTTGTGATGTGCAACTAGCCGCCCCCGTTGTGCTGTAATTAGGTAGGCAGGTACCTGGTGGTAGGCACCTCCTGACTCCGCCTCAAATTTGGGCAGGAGGTTGGAGTGGACTCGGAGGAGCAAGCGACACTACTTTGGGGGGGGGGGGCGGCCAGCAGGGGTAGGAACCCGGCCTTGCACCTATCAGAGAAGCTGGCTAAATTCGTACGATGCGAGGTCCAATTGCGCTAGAGCTTGCCGCTCTACCATGACCCCGTCAACGAAGCTGATTCTGGACGCCGTGAGTCTGTATCACTCTATCAGTTGCTGGACGCGTTCAAACTCTCGCCGGACTCGCTGCATTGATTGATTGGTAGGCGTAGTTGATCGTTTGATTGCAGCGATCTGCCACTCGTCGTAGGACTGCAGACTGAAAAGGTAGTAGTAGCAGCACAATCACATACACAACCGCCCTACATGCGAGTACCTGACCTCAATGTTGAGACTGCCTCGAGATTTCCTAACCTGCATGCATATTGCGAGTATTGTCATGGTGTGTATTATTTCTAATGAGTTGGTACTCGAGGTTATCCTTGTGGAGGGGCATAAGCGTGAGCACTGTAAGCCAGCCACGGGACACCAGCATCAGCTCTCGTCTTCGCTACTATCGCCGAATACTGCCCTGAATACATCATCTGCTGGTCGTTGCGGTGCTTCTTGGGGGGTCTGGTCCTCCATCTTCACGGAAGCCTTGGATATACCCATGGTCGGTTGCGCAAGGCGGTCTGCTGAAGAAACTGGTTGGCTTGTGGTCTCGGGCGGATTGTGGACGGCCACGGGACCTTGGGGGTTCTGGGGTTCGTCCTGCCCGGGGGCAACTGTGCTGTCCTCGGGGGTTTTCGATGTGTCGCTGGTGGGTGGTGGGCGAACGTTGAACCGTTTGCACAGTAACCTTGAAGGGTAAAAGTCAACAACCGATCTCGTCAGCCTCCCATACATGCCAATCTTGGCGGCTGCCAAGGCAGGGTCCTCTTGTTTCACTGCCGACGTCCCAGAGGCTGCTCTGTCTAACGCACTACTCGTAGGATTCGATAATGTCCGACTGGTAGAAGACGCTGTGAAGCGGGTCGCCATCAGACCACTCATGGGCTTGAAGAGATTGGCGCAGCTGTGGAATTCGGCCAGTTCTTTGATGTAGTCCTTGACTGTAGTGTTGTCTGGCTTCAGGGGCATGTCGGAGCCGAACGCGACGTGCTCAAGATAGGCTCTGTAGCGCGACTGCTTTGATTCGTCTTCAGCATACGGCCCCCTACTGCCGTCCCCCCGGTTGATGGCAGCAATTGCAGTCTCCTTCTCGAGCGGAGGTAGTGACCCAAGGCCCTCCTTTACTCTTTGGACGTCTGATACAGCATAGCCCGCCGGCACCTCGCCCTTAGCCTGAGGCAGATTGGTTTTGCCAGAGGCAACGGCGATTCGTGCTCTCGACTCCGCCGAAAGGAAATCGAAAACTGACTTTCCAGGCAGTTGCGGTTCGCCCAGAGCCGCAGCGCGAGACTTTGGATTGTGAGCAAAATCCTGAGAGGCGTTGGCGACAGCAGCCCGGCTACGATCCTCTTTGGAGCGTATCGATGATTTCCAACCGGGCGGGACTGCTGGCGGCGCGAACTCGTTCCCCGACATGAGTAAAGCGGTGGGCTCTTCGGACGAGAGCGCGAAACCTGGGAGCGGAGGAAGACCGTCTCGGCAGGTTCTTTGGGCTATTGGCTGCACCGCAAGAGGCCGTGATGTGAATGTCAACTTTGAGGCGAAGGCTGGATTGGCTGCTGTCTTCCCCTTCTTGGACTTGGCCCCTCCCAAGGTGCGGTTGAAAGTTATCCGCGGAGCCATGGAGTATGGGTCGTCGTCGCTGTCTGAGCCAGGTTCGAATGAGGATAGACTCGGGCCTGTTCCCACTTTCTTTGCTCTTGTCTTCCTGTACACAGGCAAGGAGGAGCTGCCAGTATCTCCAGTATCGCCGACGTCTCTCGCTGTCGCTCTTGAAGTCTGGACGTTTCTGACGCTTGTTTCGTGGGTGACGCGGGGAGCATCATTGCCCAGACCATTTCGATCCAATTTCCGGCTGATGACCACCATGGCAACGTCGTCGGGAGCGAAGAGATGGGTCTCCATGGGCGCAGACCTGCCATTTTGAGTCCCTTGATCATGGAGTCGGGCCGCGCGGCGAACCTTGAGTCCTATGCCCTGGCCGTTTTTCCATCCCATCTTCTGAAGCAGTGAGAAGCCCATGGTGTGCCCTTTGCTTTCAATAAGGTTGGCCAGGTCGTTGCTCCGCCCCTGTGCTGGATGCGCACCACCCAGCCCTGCGAACAAGTCTGCGGTCTGAATCGTTTGCGCCTCTGCAGCATCTGCAAGGTCTTCGTCGTCCATGAAATCCTCGGGTTTCTGGCCTGTCTTTGAGTCGCCATTTTCTGTCGTCTGGCGGCGCTGGCGACTGGACACAAACGTAGATGGCGTCCATCCTTCCTTGGAGCCGACAGTGTTGAAGTAGCCAGCACTCCACCCGCCGGTGAATGCCCCATGCAGCCGCCGCCGCCCACGCTCATCTCTCACCTCCTGCTTGTGTAGTGGGACGTATGCGCCATCGTCGCCGGATCGAGAATCGAGAGACTTGAGAGGAGTGCCGAAGAGCACAAACGGCGATTCGGTTGCGTGCAGGTCCGATTCAAATGCTGCCCGCGACCGCTTGGGCAACATGGAGAGTCCTGTTATGTGGGCGATGCAAACCACAGAGGGCCGTGCCGGCAATGTGATCGCGCAATTGTTCTCGATCGGTAGGTAGGTGTCGGACCCGTAGGTTGTTGCTATTGTTGCTTTGCAGTGGTTGAATGGCGGTTCTTCCTCGGCGTATGGAGAGGTGGGTATGTAGCTACGTCAAGACGGGTGCTCCAGGATTGGGGAAATTGACAGAGCGGGGAGCGGATATGACTAAAGCAAGGGTTGGAACAGCGAGCGAACAGCGCAAAAAACGGTCAATTTAGTTACAGATCTATCGTTTTCATGTTTGAAGGAAGTAAGGTAGACGGGCAAGACGGGGTTGGTCCCAGGTCGGTGGTACATGCCTGGGAACCAGATGCTGTCGGGTGCTTACCCAACCTTGTGGCTGTTTCCAAGTTCCAGTCCGGGCAGTTGTGGCGGGCCCCTACCCAGCAACGAGGTGGGCGGCGGCGGGCGAGTGAGGTAGATAGGGTAGCCAAGCCAATCTGCCTTGGTACCTTACTAGACAAGGAGGTACCAACCTAACCTACCAGCCTACCAACCGACCTGACGAAGGACAGCGCTGCTGCCAACCCGCCTGCAGCCCATCCCAGTCAGCCATTCCGGCCGACGACATCATCTCCTCCCTCTTCGTCCTTCCCCTTCCTTGACACCCACCTGCCGCGAAAACGAAATCGGGACAACAAAGGTCATCAAAGCCTTGCACGACTCGAGCAGGCGACCCGACATCACCGAAACCCACTCTGACGACGGCTCCAATCAGCCAGCCATGGCTGCGAGCACAGCGACCGCCAACCCGGCGGGCCCAACACCAGTCGGCGATGCAAGAGCCCATGCTTCAGGCTCCTCGAAGCCTAGCCGAAGTCGCACAACTATTCCGACTTCGTCAGGCAAATGGATCCTGGGCAAGACCATCGGTGCCGGTAGTATGGGCAAAGTCAAGCTTGCCCGCAAAGAAGAGGGCCCTGAGCAGGTAGGCGCCCTACTTGCCTCTGCCATTCACGCGATATTTTACTAACTGATCGCGTCTGCTTTCCCAGGTGGCATGCAAAATCATCCCTCGCGGGTCCACGGAAGACGGGCATCATAGCCGTGCCGACAAGGAGAGGGCCGATCAGTCCAAGGAAATTCGAACGGCGCGCGAGGCAGCCATCGTCACTCTGTTGAGCCACCCCCACATTGCCGGCTTAAGGGATGTCGTTCGCACCAACTACCACTGGTATATGCTCTTCGAATATGTCAATGGTGGCCAGATGCTCGACTACATCATTTCCCACGGCAAGCTCAAGGAAAGGCAGGCACGCAAGTTCAGTCGGCAGATTGCAAGCGCGCTGGACTACTGCCACCGGAACAGTATTGTTCATCGGGACCTGAAGATCGAGAACATACTTATCAGCAAGACTGGCGACATCAAGATCATCGATTTCGGACTGAGCAATCTGTTCGCGCCACGGAGCTACCTCAAGACCTTCTGCGGGAGTCTCTACTTTGCGGCACCGGAGCTGCTGCAGGCACGCGCTTACACTGGGCCAGAGGTAGACGTCTGGAGCTTTGGCATCGTTCTTTACGTTCTGGTTTGCGGCAAGGTTCCATTCGATGACCAGAGCATGCCTGCTTTGCATGCCAAGATCAAGAAGGGTGCCGTTGACTATCCAAACTGGCTCTCAAGTGGTAAGACCCATCGCCAGAGGTGCAATATACCACAAACATCAGCTAACCGCGTCCAGAATGCAAGCACCTGCTGTCGCGCATGCTGGTGACCGATCCCAAGCAGCGGGCAGCCATGGCCGAGGTCATGAGCCACCCGTGGATGGTCAAAGGATACAGTGGTCCCCCGGAGAACTTCCTGCCAGCTCGTGAACCGCTCGAGCTCCCTCTGGAAAATGAAGTCATCACAGCCATGACCGGCTTCAACTTTGGCTCCCCTGATAACATCAAGGCACAACTTACCCGCGTCATCGAATCGGAAGACTACCAACGTGCGCTGCGGCTCTACCAACGCGAGAAGGAACTGCCACCTCTGGCAAAGGACGTGGAGAAGAAGCGTGGCTTTGGTTTTGACTTCTACAAGCGTAGAAACTCAGGCACCAGCAGGGACACCCTCACCGCGCCGAGCTCGGAGGCGTTACAGTTGGGCAGTGACCCTCTGAATGCATTCAGTCCGCTGATTTCCATCTACCACCTCGTCAAGGAGAAACAGGATCGGGATCGAATCGACTTTCCGGCTCCCGTTTCTCTGCCGCACCGCGAACAGAAACCGCAGAGAGACCAAACAAGCCAAAAGGAGCAGACCGAGGCCAGGGAACCCAGGAGTCAGAGGGACCAGGCCGAGCACAAGGAAAAAGAACGCACCCCTCTGGAGATTGCACCACCTCAGGCGGCCCACACCAACACGGCGACATACGAAATGCCTGGGGAACGGGCGACAGGCGGCCGATCACGACCGCGAGCTCGGACCCATGGCGAAGATGATGCTCCCGAATCCTCAAAACAGCAACAGCTATTGTCACCGACCTCTGCCAACGCTCCAGAGTCACATGCGGATCATCCGCAGAAGAAGGAGAGTACGGCTGCGGGTCTCCTTCGCCGATTTAGTACTCGCCGGCGGCGCGAACCCGAAAGATTGGACAGAGACCGGGCACACCCGCCCGTTGTTCAGGTCCGGTCGCCATCCGAGGCACCCATTGCGCCTCGGAAGAGCTTCAGCATGCGACGGAGCCGCCGGGAAGACGACGATGCCGGCGGATCTAGGACACGCTCGGGCAGCAGTCAGCCGCAACAGACCGGCTTGCTAAGCCCACCCCCCTCTGCTGGCGGCGCGGCGTTCTCTCGTCGGAAGGGTCTCGGCAGGTCAACGAGTGTGAATTCAGGAGACCTGAGGCGGCGTGATTCAAGCAGCGCCTCAAAGGAGCCCCCGCCAACAAGCGGTTCGGACCAGTCAACAAGTGACAAGCGAACGCCGGAATTCCGGGGATCGCTCCAGACACGCTCGGCGTCGATGCGAACCAAGTCGCTCGGACATGCCAGGCGTGAAAGCATCCAGCAGCGCCGGCTCCGCAGGGAGGAGGCACGCGCGGCAAATGTGCCCGAAGAGACAGACCAAGAGACAGGGGACCAGAGTGGCCTGTCGACCGAGCGGCTGGACAGCTCTGACCTTGCCAAGCCAGTTTATCTCAAGGGTCTTTTCAGCGTTTCCACAACATCGGGCAAATCAGTTCCCGAGATCCGGGCTGACATCAAGAGAGTACTGAAAGGCCTCGGAGTCGACTACATGGAGATCAAGGGTGGCTTCTCCTGCCGCCACTCTCCAAGCATTGATCTCAGGAAAGCACATGACGCACCGGGCAGTCCAGCCGCTACCCCTGGCCACAGACGGCGCTTCAGCTTCGGCGCCATCATGAGCGGGGCAGACAGGGAGAGAGAGGGCGGCAACGACACGGATCGTACACCTGGCACACCACGCACATCCAACAGGGCGCAGGCTGAACACGACTACTCCAACTCGGATGTCTCTGAAGACAGCATGTCCCGAGACCATGGCAGCAGCTCCAGGAGGGTCCCCGCCGGAGAGACGAGGACTCACGTGCAGAGCGACCTGGATGGGGACATGACGACGGACTTTGAGATATTCATCGTCAAGGTCCCTCTCTTGTCTTTGCATGGCATTCAGTTCAAGCGACTGGTTGGCAACACGTGGCAGTACAAGAACTTGGCAGACCAGGTTCTGAGGGAGCTTCGTCTTTAATAGCCCACGGGAGAGGGCAAGATGGGAGGAGGCAACAGCCCATATTTAATGACTTCTTAATAACTCGCGCTTCTCAGGAATTCTCTAGTATTCGAGCATGATCTTCCAGCGGTTATGGATCTATTTCGGCATCACCGGCCATGCAATATGTATAACCTATCGTACGAGTCTGGCTCTGCGGACATTGCCTGCTCTTGTGTCCTGTGGTTTTTGTGTTTCATTCGAGGTGGCTCACAGCCGTGTTGAACTGGGGCTAGTTCAACGTTGAGTTCCCAGGTAGGCATAGCTCCATCCCTATCCTCGTATGTGCAAGTGGCTTCATGGCTGTTGCGCAGAACATCGGATAGGTACATAATATGCGATGACGAATAAGGAAGTAGAGCTAGTCAGGAATTAAACCGCTTGTAAACGACCATTCACTACCGGTCCATTCCATCTTTCAGATGACGCCAGCATCATCCAGATCAAATCAGACAGCAAGCACCACGCATCTCCCTTACACACGAGCGATACAGTGCCTCCAAGGCTATTAGTACGGCGAACGCTACGCGCACATCAAATCCCAGCTGCAATTGCCGAGCACGCCCTGGCAACGCAGCGCAACCACGCCTGCCCGACCTCCCCACTACCTCCATTTCCTCAACCTGCACTCGCGACCGCTCAAGGTGTTCATATTTCCGATAACAGCTCGACGGCATTTGGCGCAGCTAGCGACTCTGAGTACCGAGTTTGAGAATTGGCGACGAGGGCTGGGGAATCACCCGTGGTAGTTGCCAAGGCTTTCCCGCGGGCACTGGAAAGCGGGATTCGAAAGCGCGCATCCGCGCCAGCGTACGCTGCTCAATATGATACCGACTCCTCATGTCTACGGACATCACCAATACAATCCGCAGGGTGACTCTGCATGGCTACACTCGCAGCCAACGCACCACCAGCATGCACAGCAGGTAGCTGCGGCCGCTTCGGCGGCCCAGCAGCAGCACTACAACCGCATCGCCGGCGCGCACAACACCGCGTCTGCTCTGTCCAACACCCACAACCAGGATGCCGGCGGCCACGAGAATGTCACCGAGGAAAACAGACGCACTATGGGGTACATTGCCGATCTCCTCAGCGAGAACACGCGGGAAGCGGCCTTGCTCGAGCTCAGCAAAAAGCGCGAGCAAGTGCCGGAGCTCGCCTTGATCCTCTGGCACTCGTTCGGTATGGATCGCCTTTATTTCTGCGACGTCCGAGGCAGGCTGACCAAGTACAGGTGTCATGACGTCGCTGCTCCAAGAAATCATCTCGGTCTATACTCTTCTTAACCCGTCGCAGCTCACCGCAGCCGCTTCCAATAGGGTCTGCAATGCGCTGGCTCTGCTGCAGTGTGTCGCCTCGCACAACGACACCCGCAACCTCTTTCTGAGTGGTGAGTTGTCTTGCGCGGTCCCTCCGTTTCTCTTCTGATGCTGACGATCCCTTTAAAGCCCACATTCCCCTCTTCCTCTACCCGTTTCTCAACACCACGTCCAAGTCGAGGCCATTTGAATACCTCCGACTGACTTCCCTCGGAGTCATCGGCGCGCTGGTGAAGAACGACTCGTCCGAGGTCATCAACTTCCTGCTCACTACCGAGATCATCCCACTCTGCCTGCGTATCATGGAGACCGGTTCAGAACTTAGCAAGACTGTGGCGATTTTCATTGTGCAGAAGATTCTGCTTGATGATAGTGGACTGAACTACATCTGCGCTACGTACGAACGGTTCTATGCTGTTGGTACAGTTCTGAGCAATATGGTTGCTCAGCTCGTCGAGCAGCAGACTGCCCGTCTCTTGAAGCACGTCGTCAGGTGCTTCCTTCGGTAAGATTTCTCCTATCTAGACTTGAGTCTGTTGAAGTTGGGGCTGACATCGGGACTTCGCCTACAGGCTAAGTGATAATGCTCGCGCCCGGGAAGCACTGCGCCAGTGTCTCCCCGAACCCCTGCGGGATGCCACTTTCTCCAACGTGCTTCGCGATGATGCGGCGACCAAGAGGTGTCTTGCGCAGCTGCTCATCAACCTTTCGGATAACGTTGCCGAGCCTGGCAACCACCCTGGGCTGTGATTCGCCCAGTGACGCTTGGGGGCTACCAGTTGTACGAATAGGTGCGCATTGGTCGGCGACTGGGGTCTGGAGCGTGTCTATTTACCTCTCTTCCGGCTATACGGGGATGGCGTCGGCTTGCTTTTCGGGTATGAGGAGCATCGTTTGCGCCATCCATGGATGTACACTGCGGCCTCGACCACTGTCTCAAGAGAGCAGCTGGGCAGGCCATCGAAAAGAAACACTTGGTTCAATTGCATCATGGCGAGAAGCACGACCGCGCCGTTGCACATGTTTTGTATCCCTTCATTTTTGGAGTTGCGCCACAAATCGTGCGATAGAAGTCGCTAGAATGGCAGTTGCTAGGGGAGACCCACGACGCTCAATTCAACTGGCGAAGTCAGCCATTATTAAGATTGCCCTTGGCCATGCGTTGTTAGGTGGCAGTGGCACGATGGTAGGGTTCGGTGTTCTGCCCGGCTGTCTAAGAAGGGGCATATCCGTCACTCAAGGGAGAACTATTTTCTGGTGGATGGTGGACGAGATCAAGCGAGGCGGCGATGTGCCGTCTCGATCATTCATGAGTATATTTTACAACGGCGCTTTCTCTACAATGAACCGAAGTGCAGCTTCACTTTGTGACGCACCATGTCGGCGATCTCGAGCGGACGAGGCCGAACTACCTGTACATTTCCTCCATATTGCTCTAGCAAGGTGGAAGTAGGCGTTGCTCGGCAGAGCATCGATATATCGAAGCCAATCCTTGTCCTGTTTCTCCCCCCAAGCAGGTCAGTCAGCATGACATCGGACTGTTTCTTGCAGAAAAATATGGCCGTCGGGATTCAAAGTCCCTACCGAGGACTATAACGCTACTGCCTGGCTATCAGGGGCAGACTCTGGTGTGTAGCCTATGACATACGTTCTGGATGGCGGTGGCCCGTCCAAACTACGCATGATCAGGGCTGGCCCGTGCCCCTCCTTTTGGCACGCGTCGTTGTCGGCACCAGCGTCGGGATCTATTGAGTTGCAGGCATTGACTTTTTAAACCATCATTGCAGTTATCTGCAAGGCGGCTGTCAGCTTGTCTTGATGCGTGTGTAAGTAGACGTCAGTGTAGATGTGACGTGATGGCTGACAGGCAGATCTACTACAGACATGATTCCAGATGTAAGTCTGTGTAGATATACGCCTGATCCACGATGAGACCTGGGGAGGTTCATTGGGGGTAGTTCTGTTAACCTGCGACGCCTTGTGGCGCCGGACTCGTCAGTTCTCATGGCATCGGCCTGGGAACGCGTCTTGTGCAGCCGGGACATATGGTATGTAAATGAAATAATTTCACTGGGTAATTTCGACAATGAAATCATGAGTCCAACCGGATAGTGGGTGCCGAAGGGAGTAATACCTCTACCGGAAAGTTTTTTTGGTCGGTCGGGGATGCATGAGCTCAAAGGGCAGCGCCCGAGGCAGTATCGAGAAGGCTGGGGAGGGTCATATGGTAAGCAGGCATGTGGAATAGCGAATGTGGTTTGTTTGTGGCTCGAGTTTATCGGCCGACTTAACATATTCGACATCCCATGTAATCACCAACAGGTAGACAAGTTCGACTGGTTCGGTATGCTTTGTGGTCTTTTTTCTTGGTTTTGCCAATATATTTGGGGAAGGTCCGGTCATTTCGACGACTTTGCGAAATTGAAAATCCAAGTACCCATCCAAGACTGGCATACTCGACTGGCAGCAAGATTTCTACTTAAACCTTGAGCTCAGCAGTAGTAGAGCTCTTGATGTACTGCATGTAGGGTGCCAGGGCCCTCTCGACGGGACCACCAGGGCCGCAGTACTTGTCGACAATCTCGACACTGCGACCAATGTAGAGGTCGGCCTTGAGCATGCTGTCAAGCTCACCCCAGATGGGCTGGAAGAAGGTGTTCTTCCTGATCCTGTCGACGAGGTCGTTGGGTTTGCCCTGTGGTTATTAGCGGCCGATACGAAAGGCATGGGGCAGGACGGGATATTTACCTCGTTCTTCACAACGCTGCCTGCCTCGTTGGAAAGAACACGAATCTGCTCGTGGCCCTCCTGCCTGGAGGCGCCCTTGGCGCAGAGCTTCATCAGGATTGATTCCTGGGGGTGGAGAATCAGCAGTGTGCTTGGTGGTCCACGTGTGAGGAATGTGCAGATACTTACTGTCAGCATGAAGGGCAGCTCAGACTGAACGTGAGCGGCGATGCGGTTGGGGTAGACAACCAGGCCGTTGGTGATGTTGTCCTAGAAGGGAGGGTATTGTCAGAAAGGCCAGCTGAAGATGGATTGGTGGCGACTCACAAGACCGATGCAGATGGCGTCGGCAAGAAGCATGGTCTCGGGAATGTCGATTCCTGGATTAACTGTGAGCAAATGCACGGCAGAGCATGACCGAGGACAGCAACTTACTGCGGACGGCGCTGTCATCGAGAGTTCGCTCGCACTTGTGCCCATGTTAGCATTGAGATGGGAGGTACTGAAAGGGACAGGGTCAGATAACTCACCCACTGATCGGCGTGAGTGTTGGCGAAAGTAGGAGGCTTCGACAGCAGCTCGCGAGCCAGGCTGTACACTCTCTCGGAGCGCATCTAGAGAAGAGTTAGGCCCGGGATCTCATCAGAAAAGACGATGATCTTCTTACGGGGTTGCGCTTGTATGCCTGTGAGGTTATTGCGGTCAGCAAGGTTCGAAAGAAGGTGGCGGGACTGTGCAAGGTGAACAATGACGGGCAGGGTTGGTACTGACCATGGCAGAGGATCCAATCTGGGAAGACTCGTAGGGCTCCTCAATCTCCTTCCAGTGGGCGAGGTGACGGATATCTCCAGTGATCTTCTGGGCCGAGGAGCCGATACCGGCGACGGCGTTGGCGACGATGAGGTCGACCTTACGGGTGTAGGTCTGGGTAGACACATCATAGCAGGCGGAAAAGCCGAACTTCTCGCAGAGGAGGTCGTTGAGCTTGTCGCACTTGGCAGAGTCATTCTGGAAAATTTCCATGAAGGAAGCCTGGGTGCCGGTGGTGCCCTGGGCACCGCGGAACTTGAGCTGGTCACGGACGTGCTCGATGCTCTCGAGATCCAGCATGAGGTCCTGGGCCCACTGGGCAGCCCGCTTTCCGACGGTGATGAGCTGGGCAGCCTGGAGATGGGTGTAGGCAAGGGTGGGCTCAGCTGGGACGGTATTAGTGATGAGTTGCAACATTTACACGGACACATCAAGACTCACCCTTCCACTTGAGGGCAAAGGCAGAGAGGTTGTAGATGACCTTGGCCAGCTTGTTGATAAGCAGATCCAGAGCCTCGCGAACAAGGATCAGCTCGGCGTTGTCAGTGACGAAGCAGCTGGTAGCGCCGTAGTGGATGATACCGGCCGCGGCTGGGGCGACAGCGCCAAAGGCGTGAACGTGCTGTTCGGGGTGTTAGGGACGGTCAACACGACGACTGCCTTGGTCATTTAATTGGTGGCTTGCTTACCGCCATGACATCCTACAAACAAAAAGCATCATCAGTATTGGTTCTCGTTTTGCAATAAATATACAGAAGATGCGGGGGCGGGGTAATTTCTTCATACATGTCTGCGAAGCTGTTCCTCGACCCGGGCAACATCAAAGTCCTCATCAGTGACCTCAAGATGAGCCTTCATCTGCTCGAGAGCCTCGGGGGTGATGGTGTCGATTCCGAGCTCCTTCTCACATTCAGCGAGACCGAGCCACAGCTTGCGCCAAGTAGAGTGACGAGACCTCTGGCTGAAGAGGGTCGACATCTCCTTGCTGCAATAGCGGCCCGTCAGAGACGTCTGGTACGTGTCGAAAGAGGAAACCATTTTGTCCTAATGTTGTCACTGCGATATGCGTGAAACGATTTGATGGATGGTGGTGATAGTAAAATTTTGAGTCTTCGATCGGCTTCAATTGGCAGTAGTAAAAGCGAGGCTATATTTTGTGCGGTGAGCCATGGCAGAAAGGCGGGACGTCCCGGAACACACCACCACACTGCATTCAAGTTTTCAATTGACGTCGCGGCGCGCCTCCGAGTCACACCCGCCGCCGCCGCACCCCGCCGCACCGTCATGTCCTCCCCGCCCGGGCGCCGGGTTCGGACATGGAGGCTGGACGTCTTCAAAGGACGTGAAGGATGGATTCAGAGATGGCCTCATGTTAGGGTGGAGGGAGTAGGTACCCATTTGTATGTGCCTGCCTGCGTACTACCTCACTAGTTGTTCCAGTGTCCCTGTGTAGGTCGCTCCTTCCAGATGGTGTCCATCCATGGATGTCGGTGCCACCCGGTAGTGGTGGCGGATGTGGCAGGTGGCAGGCATGAGACCGCCCTTTCCTCACCAGAAACACACTCCTGCCCGCTTGGACTGGCGGTGACCCCTCGTGCGGTGCAGTCACGGTGTGACGTGGACCTTTCCAGCGCACCCTCAGGTTCGGAGTCGATGGCCGGTCGGGTACGTCCGTTCTATTGCCCGAATGCCAGGCTGCCCAAGGTGCGTGATTGGGGGAGCTCGTCCACCGAGACCCCGAAAGAGAAACATAGGCTGGGGTGGGGGGAAGCTTGGGAGGTATCCAGGGGGCGAAGTGCAGGCGGGGAAATATGGCCGATGGCCGACCGACCCAACTGGACAGCAGCACCGGGGGAACCTGCCAGTGCAGTGTCACGATGTGTGCTCCCTCGGGTAAAACCCACTGTGGTGCACCCTGTCGGGCCTGGACGCAACCTCTTCCAAATACTTGCACCAGAAATTACAATGCTTACCACTTGTCATCGTCATACCCGTCACCCGTGCCTCTGCAATGCATTGCATGCCCGGCTTCAGCCCTACGGCACCCCCCTCGGCCTCGGGCCATCCCCCTCCCCTTCCCCACACCCCCCAAAACACAGACTGTAGCTCTGCCCTGTCCTGTCCTGTCGTTGGCCTGCCCTACTACCATTGCACCGCGTTGCATTCACCGTGCGCCCTGAAGGATCACCAGGCACACTGTGGTCGGCGTTCGCCGACATGGTCATCCATCCTGGACTGGGACGGGGACGGACACTCGGAGGGTTACTTACCCACACCCCGAGGCCTCACCGGACATATCTCTCTCTTGGCTTGGGTTGGTTGTTTCGGACGGGACTGCGGGCGCTCACATGCCTGATATCGAAGGTGAACAGCGGATGCTCATGCGATGTGACCAAAACGGGATCAACTTTCAAGGAATTGATATGTAATGCACCAGTTTGGCTATGAGTACTGACACCACCACCAGGCTCATTTGCACTCGATCGATCACTGCAGTCAACCGACCGCCTATGTGGACCGTCACAGGATGTTGATCGACCTGTAGCCACTGATACTCGGTCTCGCGTCCTATCGTCTCTTCTCCGTCTCGTGCATATAGTCAACTCAACCAACTCCGCACTTCAAGTTTGGTCCCGTCTCTGCACTGAACCCCCCGCTGGGTCCGGTCAACCCCGCTGCACCAGGCCCGGCGCTGGGCCACGGCGGTGGATCTGAACGTCGCTCAGCCTTCCTCTCCTCTGCCGCAGATCACGGGACCAGTGACTCCATCTTGGTCCTTGATTGGCCAGATCGCTCTTGGTCGGTTACGGCTGCTGCTTTGCTATGATAGGCCGGTTAAACGACAGGTGGTCCTTGGGGACCGACCCCTGGACAATCTTTTGATGAGGGTGGCAGGGTGGTACTGTACCCCTCCTTGCCTTGCCCTTCCAGATGTTTGGGCCGGGTCTTCCGGCACACAGGCGAAGCGAAAGAATATCGGAAACGAGAATGAGATGGACGGACTCACGACTCGACTCACTCAGGCAAAATGGCGTCAAACGCAGCAGACATGAGACCAAGTACTACTACTGCTGCCCAAAGACAAGCTCACTTTTAGACGCGCACTCGGAACTCTCGCGTCCCGGTCGGCCATCCCAGAGCTCTCGTATGGTCGGCCAGTCAAGAATTGTGTACTTGCCTGTACCCAACAACAACACAGCGGGGCGAATAGCCGGTGTAGAGCGCGCGCACACACTCTGGGAGGGAGGTTGTCCTCGAATGTTGTTACCAGAAACGGCACTTGGTGCCTGGCCGCCCGCACGGGTGGCTTCAAGGTGGGCTCTCCTTCTGGGGTCGCTTCCCACAAGCGCACGTCGTGCCAAGCCGGATCCCAGTCCAAACGGCGGGATGGATCATGGATCTTGTTGTGCACAGCCTCGATTGTGGTCCCGACCGTCCGGCCGCAAGTCTGCGGGTGAAGTTGCAGACGATGGATGGGATGGGCGGGCAGACAGGCAAGGATGGCATGCTGCCCATGGCGGCCTCAGGGGGTTGGGTCATGTTGGTTCGTTGCACCCCCCCTCCTCTGAGAATCCCATGCTATACCTAGCACCTCTGCTGGGTGCATGCTTGCAAGTACTTGACCGATGGACCGATGGTGCAGTGCTGCTAGACTCATTCGCCTAGGCAAAGCGGCCAACGGCTCCCGTGGAAACTTAGTGTTGTAACTTCGTGGTGTTGCTGGCGCTCCTTGGGCCCGGTTGAGGCAATGCAGGGCTAGATAGACAGGTGCACACAGTGCTAACCACCAAAATCTGTCGACATCGCAGTCCGTGACGACGGCCCGCGAAGAGCATTGGTCTCTGGCTAGCTGTGTTTTGCCCGAACACGAAATGAACACTTGTCCCAAAGGTTGGATGGTTCGCTCCGGGTGAGATGAGAGCCACCGCGCGCCTACCGAATGAGGCATGTGTTCTGGCCATCAGCTTTACCCAGGAATCATGGCCAACACAGCGCTCGCTGTATCTACAACGTGATGGACCTTGTATTTGAAATCCAGTCTCACTCGCTGACCCCCGAGGACAAAGGGGGGGCTTCAAGTTGACACGCCAAGGGCTGAGGCCCAACAACGGACCCTAGCCTCGGCGTCAAGCCATCGAACGGTTGTGCAGTCCAGCCCAGATCCCCGGAACTCTTTGCCTTGAAGAAGGCAGCCCTCCCGTCAGCACCTTAACATAGCCCCCCCTTTTTCCCCCTCCCCCCTCATCCACCCTGGGTAACAGGGAATTGGGGGCGGGAGGGGTCCTCCGTCGCCGTTGGGCAGTGGAGTGAGCGAGATATTGCTTGAAAAACTTTGCCCAAACAAGCTATTTTCCTCGATTCCAGGCCGTCAGCAACGTGGATACCCCCCATCTTCCTCGCTTCTCGGAGCAGAGATCAGGTGGCCGATTGGTTCCACGACCGACCGACCGACCACCACCCCCGGCATCGAGGCACAACCTCCCAAGCTCTCGCGTAGGGCTGAAGCATGGGCAAAGTCACGCAGTGTCGCTTCAAGCCTGCTAATAAAGGAAGGTGTCATCTCCAAGCGACCCGGTGTCGGTAATTCTTGGCCTGGGCCCAGGACCCCGACGCACTGCCGATAGGTCAGGAGAGCGAGCTGTTCCATACACTCCATTTTCCGTACCCCTAGTTTTTTGCTTGCGGGCGCTGGCACCTGCCGATTTCCCTGGGGGCACAGCAGAGTGAAGACTTAATTGCACACCTACTGGCGGTGCAAGTAGACATCTCCCGTGAGATGGAGTGCGTCACGTAGGGCCGAGAGACCCGTGCGGCAGAGCGCCTGACGTCGGCCCAGTTATCACGGCAGGCATTCGTTCGAAAGTCCCGTCCGCCACTTGAAGGAGCCCACGTAGCGTGCAGACAGACAAGACAGGATCGACATGGCTCCTCCTCCTGCGTCTGCGTAAGTATATGCTTGACCACTCGAGCAAGGAGGCACACCTCGTCGGTGTGATGAACATTCCCCAAATTACAGGATGGCCTGGCTCTTCACCCCTGAACGCGTCGGCAAATGGTCCAATCAGATGTGCCTCCTACGCGACTTGCTTCATCGGTAATCAAGAGCAAAAATAGGACGTTCCTTGCCAGCAGGGATCTCCTTAGAGATGAGGTGGGGAGATGAGGTGCCTCCCGCTATTGGGCAGGGAGCCGGCCGGCGGCTTTACCACAGTGCACACGCCCTTCGGATGAACGGGATTGACATGCCACAGGCTGCCCATAGCCAGCCCCGACCGAGCCCGGGGCTTGACCGCTGTCTCCTGAGTTCCATCCGTGCTTGCTGTCCGCCACACCGGTTGAGACAACCTGGAGAGTCGTTCGGGGGGCTTCTTGCCTGTCATACAAGTACGTGTATCGGTTGTCAGTGATGTAAGCAGAGACAGTCGACAAGTACCAAGAAACCGATGATATGACCAAGGAAGAACGCCCCGAGAGGTTACTCGCGCCCTAACCATGACCGGAGCCCCCCCGCGCCTCAAACGACTGCCGCGAGTGCTCAAAGACACACACGTTGACCAGTTGGCAGGCAGAGACAGAGAAAGAAGCGTGTGTACATGCCGTCAGTGGTTGTAGATCCCTTCAACCCCAGCTTGCCTAGGCAGGAAAATGGTGGTGGGGGACCCTGGGGGTGCAGGACAAGTGGCCGAGAAAGGCGCCGGTTGGCTTGAGACGGACTGTGTGGTAGTGCTGTCGGTAGGCACATTGGTCAGCGCCCGGGACCAGGGATCCGCGGATCCCCTGCCTCCTTGGGCCCTTGGGGGCCCTTGACAGCGCGCGCAAGATAGATACAAAGATACTTCATTACGAATCAAGGATTTTGACGTGGACCGAGTCGAGCTGGTGCCATGCCCAAGGTCACTGGAACCGGCAGTCGAGGGAGCGAGAGTGTAGTGAGGCCGGCAACTAGCTCCACGTGTAACTAGGATTCAGGTTCCGCATGTCGACCGAGCCCACGGGAGGATGAAGCGTGTGTCCCTAGTTCATTGCTATTACTGTAGTCTTGGGATTTGCAAGGAGGGGCTGAGTTGAGTCAGTGTTGACCCCTCCCCGGATTCCGTCCGCGTGTCCGTCCGGAAGGGAGGGTCTCACGACGTGCTACCCTTGCATCGTGTCTCCCAGACCAGGTTGACCTTGGTCATGACGTTTGGCCTCGCCTACTGGCACTCGCTTCTAGAGCACGAGCGATTAGACGGTGCGTGCCGTTGGATCTGGGGTGGACTTGGATGGGAGGGGCGGTTGCGAGAGATGGCACCGCAACTACGCTGCGGAGAAGCAAGACAGCTCCGGGTCTAAAGCCCGAGCAGTATCGGAAACTGACGACTCGGAGCGCCGATGCGGGAGAACGGGGTTTAATCATATTGCAAGCGGTCGGCAGACCAAAAGTGGCAGACGGCCGTGCATCAGAGACGTCACTTGAGAGTTGAGACCGGCAGACTAGAATGTAGGGATATTCTTGAGAGGGGATGAGATGGGATGTCTGTTTGTCCGTTTAGTTCGGGTGGTCCGAGGTCGTGGGATTTGATTTCCCAGACCTGATCGAGGAAAGTTACTTGTTTGGGTCTAGCCAGGGTGTCGTCGAGATGAGCCACGCCAGGACAGGGAAGGGCAGGGCAGGGCAGAGCATAGGGCGTCCAGAGCAAGTGCAAGTACACTGAGGGTAGAAGCCAGGAGAAGCTTGCTTGGAAGGAAAGTCCGCTGCCCACTGCAGTGACTCCCCCCCGGCCGGCCCAATGTTAGCCCCGCGTCGCAGCTCCGCAGCACAGCCATCCTGGTCTCTGCAAGCTCACTGGCCAGCCCTACGAGGAAGAGGATGGATCGGATCGCATGACAGACGTGTCTCCCCCAAAGCCGACTGTGGGACGCGCGGGTTTCGCTTCTTTTTTCCTCTTGATGTGCTTCACCGGTGATGTACACACCTCACCGCACCACATGCCCCGAGTCCGGCCCGGGAAGGGGTGAAGGGGGGTTTGGAAAGGCATGGGGTCCATCTCTTGGACTGCTAGCTCGCCCGCAGCCGAAATGCCCATGTACCTGCGAAAGAAACATGAAACCTAATATGGAAATATGTCCTTGACCAAAGATGCCATGTTGTGTTCTGGCGGATTGCCGGACTCTGGTAGATGGAAGCCTATCTACTTACGAAGACCGTGTCGCAGCTGCCCTTACGTTTCCATGTTGTTACGAGAGGTGCAGCAACAGCTCCGTTTTAACACCAGCCTACCATCCGGGTCCGGTACCCGCAAGCCACCGTTCACCGTCGGTCGAGGAAATGAGCTTGTGCGGATGCTGCCACTGTCAAGAAGGGAGCTATGACCCGCCCCCTCTCCCCCTAACTTCACAGTGTTTTTGGCCCCCACCCACCCAGCGGGAAATGAAGCGCAGAGGCGGGCAAAAACAAGCGGGTGGACTGGGCTGGCCTAACGCTACGCTACCCTTCCCGCGCAAAAAGGTACCTATTTTGCTCACCACGTCACGACCAGCGTCGTCCTTCGCCGGGAAGGCCCCACCCCGGCCGGCAGGAGCGTCCATGAAAGTCTCCACCCAATGGAACCCGAACCAACCAATGTCAAGCCTCCATTCGCATCGCACCCTCGTTCGCATCTTGCCATATGCGGTGCCCCTCGGCCCTCGCCAGCTAACGACGCAGGCAGACTGGTAGGCGGCCAGGCAGATGCCCAATTCTCCCCTCGGTGAACACTCACCCACTGAAAAATACCGTGGCCAAAGTGCCTGCCTGGCCTCGAGGTACGTACGCGCATACACTTGCCATGGATCCCCCTAGCTCCATGCTTGCAGTAGGCTTGGCCCGAGACTGGCGGACGAAGCAGAAGGAGCAACCAAAACTAAACCAAACCAAGCAACCAAGGTCGGTCCACGTCCCCCAGTCCCGTCCCGCTAGGACCTGGCTTGATTGAGCTGCCAGTGGAAATAACACCCGGGCTGGTTGTAAGTTTCAGGCACCAGCCCAAGCCCGGCCAGCAGCTTTCGTCTTCACCTGTCCCGTCTTTGCCTACATCCGCGCGCCCGCCGCCTGCTGTTGCCCTGCCACCTGCCCACGCGCGGGGAAGGGAAGGGGAAGAAGACGCGGCTTCCAAGGTTGTCCTTTCCTTCCTTGCCCACTGCACCTCAGGGGTCGGTCGCCGGCGGATACAGGCACACTTCAACCCTCTCTGGACGCGCACACCCCCCTTGGGGCCTTGGGGGAGATGCCCATCCAGCACCCTTGCTGCCACCACCACCGTGCTCGTACGTGCGCCTATGGAATACAAGACGCTTGTGGTTCCGGCAAGCCCAAGTTCGGTACTTTTGTATCGTACAGTAGCACGAGGAGAACGCACCTTGCTTGGTAGCCCTGCCCTGTCGGAGATGCGAGCGAGCCCCTCTCCGTTTCCCCTCCTCCTCCGTTCCGTTGCGTTGCCCGCACTGCCCTGCCCTCCCCTCAGGCTCCCCGTTCGAGGCCATCCATCTCGCATCTTTTGTTCCATGGTACGCACACATGCCACGCACTCACTTACGAGCTCGCAAGTTGTCAAGTACTTGCGACGACATGAATTGGATGGCTCGGACTTTGACATGAGCCTCGCTTTTGATCGGACCAGTGTCGGCTGGCCGAGTACAGCCCCGGGGCAACTCTGCCACCATAGTCCGCTTGCTGCGGCGACGGCCCGCGCGCGTTCCGACCTCTAGCTGGGGGCCAAACGGCTAACAGACAAGACAGACACACACTTGTCGATCTGACGACCTGCCACGGACGAGATGGACCCCGGCGATAACACTCCTCACAATATCCGGCGAGAGGGGAGGGGAGCCCCGAGCAGAGGAGAACAGAGTGGAGGAATGAATGTCAAGCCTTGCGGCACCGGGTGGTCCGTACGTGCAGAGGCAGGTTCTCGGGATGCATGGCCAGCAACTCTCTGCCCTACGAGTAACCATACACCCCCCCAGTCCCCTTGCACGCCTCCTCCACCTTCCACGAGGAGTCGATGTACTTGACGTGCACGCACGTTGGAGACGCCTCTCTTCTCTTGGAGCGCCTCCTGTTCTAGACCCCTTCGCCCCCTTCGAGGTGGTCCCGCCAGGCAGGGGGATTCCCACGCCCCCCCTCCCCCCTTTCCACGCCCTCTTCGCGGCTTCACCCCCCCTCCCCCCCCAGCGGCATCCATCTATCCTTTCACAGCCAGCCAGCCCGCCCACCAGCGTGTCCAAGCCCACCAGGCTTCAGGGCCGTCGACATGGGGGGGAGGCCCTGGAGGGGAAGGGGGGGGTCCTTGCTTGACCTCTTCCCAACTGTCTGTCAAGCACACCACCTCCTGCGATCCCAGCCCTGCCCATCCTCGACTTTTGTGTATTTAACCTCCTCTCCCCCTCCCTCACCGTTGTGCGAGTCGTCTTGCCAGAATCCTACCTTACACGCATATCATCTCGCACCTTGGTCATTGAAACAACATCATACATTTCAAGCATCCTGCCACTACTGTACAACAAGCAAGCTATCCATCCATCTCGCCTACGAACATCATCACATCATCACCCACATATCATTCCAGCAGTTGCGTTTAAACCGATCCACTGGATTTCCGCCTTGATGCTTGCCGTATACCATCACGACCCCTACACGTCTTACGAGTACACGCCCGCCATGTCCATGTACACCATGCCCCCCCAACCACAATACGCGTATGCTGCGCCGCCACCCCCGCCTCCACAGAGACAGTTTGGTGGCCACGGAACCAGCAGTGCCTTTAGCAGCTCCGCCAACCCAGACGAGGATTGGACAAAGATTTCAGACCTCGCTGAGCGTCGGAGGATACAGAACCGCATTGCTCAGCGGAATTACCGTAGGCCACCCTCGGAGCGAACCTGATATGGGCAGTTGGTAGTTTGTGCGAACGTGGATGCTAACAGTCTTGACAGGCAAAAAGCTCAAGAGGCGCATGGAAGACCTCGAAAGGCGCGCCGGCGAGGAGGGGTCCTCGGAGCAGGAGAATAACACAGCTTCGGTCAAGTCGCCAAAGAGGACATCTCCAGTAACGAAACCCAAGACTGCACCTACAAAGCCCAACAAGCAGGAACAGTACACCCCGCCGATGGTGCAGGACGACGAACTCTTGTTCCCGCCCCCCGTCTACGATGACGCCAGGGCAAGGTCCCACACTCCGCCTGTTTACCCCTACGCAACATACCAGCCCTCGGAGGAGCTCATCTTTGCTCCTTCCTACTCCGCGTCGCCCCACGCCGTTCCCATGACCACCGAGGCGTACCCGGCATACTTTCTTGCCCCCGTCCCGGTCACCCTGCCGCCGATGAACCACTTCAACGACGCCGTCACCAAGCGCGAGTACCCCAGCCACGATGATGGCATGGGTTACATGCACTACGGCTACGTCCCGGGCGTCGAGATGACAACGCCCGGCTCGTACGACGCTTCCGATCCTCATGTGAGTCACGGTCGGCACACCCGCCGATAGCCACCTTGCTGATGGGTTTGAGCAGACTCCCCCGCTCTCCCACTCCTTCGACCACTCCGCAAACTGCTCCGAGGCCAGTTACGAGTACCCCACGACACCGCTGTCCATGCCCGGATCTCCTAGCATGATCCAAGCCTAGACACGCACACACACATACACACATACCGGGGCAGTTCGACCGATTGTTTGATTTACACTTTGCATTTGTGGAAACGGCGTTCATGACGGTAACCGGCGGATGGGAGCAAGCTTTGGAGTTAGGGGCGTTTTTTCTCTCCCAGATGAGGACTTGACGTTTAGGATCCGGGGTAACGGCAGCATACAAACATGGTGGCGCACGAGGCTGGCGGATCATCCCGCCCGTGGTACCAGTTTTCCGAGACAAGGGAGTTCTCCGCAGCATGTGCGCCTACGTAGATAGTCCACCCTCTATGAGTCAAGATCACAAGCTTTACAAATCCACCTGTCGTCCACATGATGTGTGCTGCTTGCCGTGTTGGTGGCTGCAAAGTTCATTGTCTCCTGGGTCCGTCCGGCCACGCCGGCTGGCGAACATTCCGGGGTGCATCGGTATGATGGCAAGATCACCATCTCTGATACCACAGAGGGTTTGGCTCGCCTGTTGCATCGCCTTGCACTAATCCGCGGACGCGGCCAACCCCTAACTTGGTACGCGTATCAACCAAAAGACGTCAGTGCATGCATGCTCGTGACGAGACTCATTCCCGCGCGTTTCCAATCAACCTAGCAACAAAAAGGGGCAGGGGACAAGAAGGCGGGGGAGTGTGGGCCGGTGAATTGCTGCGGTCGGTCTTGGACCGAGACGTCTCGGCGACTTTCGCTGAAAGTGTCCGGATGGCGGCGGAGTTTGGCCTCGGATTAACCCCGAGTCGAGGACGTGACGGAGCCCGACCCCGGACGGCCCGGAAAGCTACTTTCTACAATTTGAAAGAAAACGGACGTGCGAGTCCCGGCCTTGGCGATTCTGCGCCTCTTTGGTCCTAGCGCCAAAAGAGGTGCCACGACGCGGCTAGAACTTGCGCCCTTCTGGCGCGCCACAGATAGGCGCCCCTGGCGCCAGCCGTGCACCACACCCTATTGGCGCTCGGAGCTCGGCAGAAGCTGCTTCAATTGTCGTCATCACCATTGGAAGTCCTGGGCCTTAGAGTTGCAGCAGTTCGTGGCGTTCAAAGTTCAAAGTTCAACGACCACATTCGCATTTACACGCATATACCGGCTGCCATCTTCTATCTGTCAACAGGCAGAGAGGCCTCCAGCACTCTACGCCATCAAACTAGGCCTGAGACTAACCAGACTCCCCTCGTCAACACCGCCGCCCACCACCAGCGATGCCTCTTCACTACTTGTTTGGGGGTGACAGGTAGGACTCGGCCCCCGCGACCGCTCTCTCCGAGCCAGGACCGAGGAATGGTCTGTGCTAATGCCTCGTGGCAGGCCCTGGAATATGGATGGCTGGACCGACTCGGATGACCGCGTGCGTGGCGGGAAGAGCCAGTCCTATCTCACTGCGTCGTCCGAGGGCGCCCGCTTTCATGGCAATCTCGACATTACGGCCCTCGGCGGAGCCGGATTCGCATCACAGAGGACGGTCGGTATTCTGAAGCTCGATGTCTCCAAGTTTGACGGCATCGTCCTCGCCGTCGCCGAGGCCGACCCGAAGAAGCGTTTCACCCTGACTCTCAAGGACGAGGTGCTGCCCAAGCGCGACGACGGGCGTGACCAGAGCACGGTCAGTTGGGAGTATGATTTTACCGCGACCCCAAGGCGCGATATCTTCATCCACTGGAGTGACTTCAAGCCCACGTATCGCGGCAGACCCAAGGACGACGCGAAGCCTCTTGACACGGCAGACATCAAGCGTGTTAGCTTCATGATGAGGAGGTATGTATCACGACAACTGCATGCAGAGTCTTCCGTCAGGGTTTTGCTCGAAACTAATGCACGGGCCGCAGTTTCTTCGGCGACCAGCAAGGTGACTTCAGCCTCGTGATTCGTCACCTCGCCGCCTTTTCTGGCCGGCCTTCGACCTCGACGATGGCGGGATCCATTCGCAAGGAATCGCATGATGTAGCACTCCCCGCAAAAGCACAGTCGCAATGGAAGTCCTGGCTATGTGGCTTGTTTTAGTTGATGACGGCCCTGCCTCGGTCATATATCAGAAACCCCGCACGAGGAAAACAGAAGCACAGAGACAATCAACTAGCACGGTGACACTATTATTCATTTTTTTTTTCTTTTTTCCACTTGGAGCCTGGGGTGATACGAGCTCCTTTTTGCATTTCAGCTAAATGCGTGCCAGAACCTTGAGCAGGTCGGCTGTGACACCCATGGCAGTCACGTCACCTCCAGCACCGGCGCCCTGGACGATGAGGGGGTTGCTACCGTAACGCTCGGTGTAGAAGCTGATAATGTTGTCGCTGCCCTTAAGACCGGCAATGGGGTGGGACTTGTCGAACTTCTCAAGGCCAACCTTGACCTGCTTGGACGCCACGTCGATGCTGCCGACAAACCTGATGACCTTGCCCTCCTTCTCGGCGGCAGCCCTGGTCTCCTCCATCTCGGAGTCAAAGTTGGGCAGCTTCTCAAGGAATTCGTCGCCGCTAGTACAGGACTCGAGGGCCTTGGGGATCAGACTCTGAACGGGGAAGGAGGTGGGCGACTCGACAGGGAGGCCAGCCAACCTCGCGAGGATGGTCAGCTTGCGTGCGACGTCGAGGCCGTTCAGGTCATCACGCGGGTCGGGCTCCGTGTAACCCAGCTCCTTCGCCTTCTTGACCTCGACCGACCACTTGCCACCGGAGCCCGAGAGCGGGGCAAAGGAGTTGAAGAGGAAGGACATTGTGCCGCTGAAGACACCCTCAATCTTGGTCACCTTGTCACCAGTGTTGACGAGGTCGTTGAGCGTAGAAATGACGGGCAGGCCGGCACCGACGGAGGACTCGTGGAAGACACTGGCGCCCGAGGTCTCGGCGGCAGCAAAGATATCCTGCCACAGCTTGAACGAGCCAGAGAAGGCCTTCTTGTTGGGCGTGACGATGCTGATGCCCTTGGAGAGGAACGCAGGGTATTGGTCGGCCACATCCTGCGAGCTGGTGTTGTCCACCAGGACGACCTTTTGGGGAGCACTGGCGAGGTATTCGATGATCTGGGGAAGGGCCGGGGGCGCGGTGGACGAGGCGGCCAGGGTGTCGAGGACGTTCTCGGGGCTGATGGCCGAGTAGTCGCTCTCGTACAAAGCCTTCCTACTCGTCGAGATGTAGACCAAGCTCAGCTTGGGCGAGGGACGGCGGGCAGACAGAGAGGCCAGTTGGGAGAGGAAGCATTTGCCAACCCCGCCGGCGCCTGTAGTGGCGGCATGTTAGCAGGGAGTCACCATTTGAACCCATTGAAGGGGGGGTTGGGATGGTGTGAGCGTACCAATGATGGCAATCAGGACTTGCTTGTTAGCTGCGGCCATTGTGATAGCTGGATTGTGCGTGTATGTGTACACTGTAGGGAGTGGTTGGGTCGTCGATTTTTCTTCGGCTGTGGCTGAAGTGCGTGATCGGAGCTGTCGTCCAGCGCCTCGAGTGAGGGGCAGTCGTAGCACGACACTGGACCGACCGCGGGGTAATTGCAGTTACGTACCCACTGGCCGAAGTTTCGGTCAGGGGCCGGTGAGCTCTGGGGTCACCTCCATGACGAGTTGCATGCGACAGCTCGATTTAGACTACTCGTCATGGTTCAATACTTTGTGGTATGAATATTTCACATGTCTCCGGCTGGCCCAGGCACACCTCCTGGCGGTCCTCGACCCTTGAGGATTTTCCAACCAGGGGTGTCTCAAGTCGTGTCGTCATGCATCTAGGATTCGATGCACGTTGGGGCCGACCGGATCCGACCAGCTCCCCGCCCTTGCCGGAGCAAACACCAGGAATGTACGAGCTCCCCTTGGGTGCAGTGCCCTAGAGCTCTTGTCGAGTATTTGTAGAGAACCCTGAGCTGTCCCAACTTCCCCCTCCTCCAATTGACCCTGCATCGTCACCGACGAAGCTCTACGGTCGGGATTGACAAGCTATTGCCCAACATGACGCTCATCCAGTCTCTCCTCCATCTCACCAACTTCCGCTCCCCGTTCCTGCGGACGTTGGTGCCCTCCGTGTCGGCCGCGTTCGCCATCCAGGCCGCCTTTGCGATCCCCTCCATCCTCGCCGAGAGCGAGCGCTTCTATGACTTCTCTGGGTCTCTGACCTTCCTCTCCGTCACCGTCCTCAGCTTGTACCTCCCGTCAATCCGCGCCCGCTATGCCGCGACCGCTCTCGATGGCGCGCGGGACGTTGCCTCGCGAGCCGCCCTACCGAGCCTTTTCGCCCCATTCAGCAGCCCTGGGGGTATGGCCGCGCTGAACTGGCGCCAGGTTGTCCTCTCTGGTGCCGTGGCTTTCTGGGCGTCGCGCCGTAAGCACCCATCCTCCCCTTCTTCTGAACTGTCAACTAACCTCATTCGACAGTGGGAGCCTACCTCTTCCAGCGGGTGCTGGCCGACGGAAAAGACTCGCGCTTCGACAAGATCAAGAAGTCCCCGCCCAAGTTTGCCGTCGCCTTCTTCGCCCAGGCCACCTGGGTCAGCCTCTGCCTCATGCCAGTCATCGCCGTAAACGCCATTCCTGCCGCCGCCTTCGCCGCCCTGCCCCCAGTCAAGCTCACCGATATTATTGGACTCCTCATCTACGCGGGTGGCTTCTCGTTCGAGATCATTGCAGACAGGCAAAAGAGCAAGTGGCAGGCGGAGAAGAAGGCCAAGGTTCACGACGAAGAGTTCCTCACCAAGGGTCTTTGGTCACGAAGCCGTTTCCCCAACTACTTTGGAGAGATCTCTCTGTGGACCGGCATCGCTACCACGTCGGTTGGTCTGCTGGCGACTCGCCCGATCCAATCCAGCCTCGGACTCGCCTTTGGCCTTCCTGGGCTTCTCACCGCCGCCGGTATCTCGTACGTCAGCCCGGCCTTTGTCAGCTTCCTCCTCACCAAGGTCTCTGGAATCCCGCTGTCCGAGACCAAGTACGACAAGAAATTCGGGGACAGGAAAGATTATCAGCAGTGGAAGCAGAACACACCAAGGCTGTTCCCCAAGCTCTGGTAGGAGAAATGTCATGTAGTCAAATCACTCTTCCTCAATTGGAGATGCATTCTATTTTGAAGCCTTTCCCATGGGAATCCAATCGTAAATGTTCATAATTACCCAACCATTCTTGCATGTATCCAAACCGCTTACTTGTGGAACGCCTTGACCTTTTCAACCTCGTCATAACTGCCCATGAAGATACCCGCCTTGTCGTGGATGGTTTCCGGCACAACCTCCATCAACCGCCTCATCTTGCTGTCGATAGCTTGGCCGCCGGCTAAGGAGAATATGTTAGAGAGACGTCTTTCTGGCAAAACATGGACAGACACAACTTACCATTCTCAAAGACCATGGCCATGGGCGCGCACTCGTACAGAATACGCAGCTTGCCCTTGGGGCTCTTCTTGTCGGCGGGGTAGGCAAAGATGCCTCCGTACAGCAGAGTACGGTAGGCATCGGCAACCATGGAACCGATATACCTGGAGCTGTAGGGCTTGCCGTCGCTCTGGGCCTCCTTGAGGGAGGCGAAGTAGTCCTGGGTGCCCTTCTCCCAGTACAGAGAGTTACCCTCGTTGGCGGAGTAGATGGCGCGGGACTTGGGCAGGCGCATGTCGGGGTGGGTAAGGATGAACTCGCCAACGCCGTTGTCGAGGGTGAAGCCGTTGACGGTGCTGTTGCGCATGGTCATGACCAGCTGGGTGGAGGCGCCGTACATGGTGAAGCCGGCAGCGAGGAGCTCGGTGCCGGGCTTCAGGATATCCTCTTTCGTTCCGGACGAGCCGTCGGGGAGCTTGTGGATGGCGAAAATGGTGCCGACAGAGACACCGGCATCGAGGTTGGAGGAACCGTCAATGGGGTCGCATGCGACGGCGTACCGCGCGCCAGTGGCGTCCTTGAAGAAGATGACCTCCTCCTCCTCTTCGGAGACGAGCAGGGCGCACTTGCCGGACGACCTCATGGCCTCGATGAAGAGGTCATTGGAAATGACATCGAGCTTCTTCTGGTCATCGCCGGTGACGTTGGAGGAGCCGGCAAGGCCGGTAAGGTTGACCAGGGTGGCGCGGCGGATGTAGTAGGCAATCGACTTGAAGGAGAATTGCAGTGCGTGGCACAGCAGACTGTGAGGGGGGTTAGAGGACGGCCAGAGACAGATTGGGTTTGGGGGAGACCTACGTGAAATCTCCGGTGGCCTCCTTGTGCTTTGCCTGCTCTTCCGTGAGGAAACGAGTGAGGGTGACGATGTTGGTGTTGATCTTCTCGGTCTCGCCGCCGGAGCCGTTGGTGGTGTATTGAGACATGATGGGCGGATTGTATGGGTGAACTGGGGTGTTTGAGAGGGAGAAGAGAAGACTAGATTCCAGGAGGAAGAGGGGAAAAGGATGTAGACAAAGATTGGAGGGCGTGCGCGTGCTCCGACCGATATACCAGCGAGCGAGCGTGGCGGGAATGGCAAGCGGGTTGGTACGGTATGGTGGGGTAATTCTTCACGATGCCGTGGAGAGCCGAGGGGTAGTTTCTAGGTACAGGGAGGGACAGGGACGCGCCCGCTTGTCGGAGAAGATGTGACCGGGGTCTTTTTGGCGGGCACTTTTGACGATGACGTCTTGGGGATTTAAATCCGATGGGATTGGTAAGTAGATGAGGGTCGACCGGATTCGAAGGAGGAGAGGAGAAGAGCAAGAGAAGGTATTCACGAGGTCGACAGAGGGGGATTGTATTGTTGATATGTTAACGACACTGAGCTGATGCGCCGGCTGGGTTCGGAACACCAAGATGAGCGCCAATGCCGGGCTGGACTGTCCTGCCTCGACCTCTTTGCATTTAGGTACCCGTGATTGACCTCCCGCGACGAGGCATGACGGCGCAGCACAAGTACACGACTAGTACCGCGCTTCATGTTCTGGCCGGCCGGCCGACCGGGGGTTGGACGGATAAACTTCCAGCGACCAGCCAACAAACACGATAATGCCCCTCGCTCACCAACTCAGCAATTTCGACTGATGGCCAGGCCATGTCCCATGCCCGATAGGAGCAAGGCGGAGATGTCACGATATTCGTCCGCGGGCGGGCTCGACGCTGGACCGGGCAGACCCGCCGACGCCCGGGAACAAGACCGCAAGTCGCACGAATAAGAAGGGGCTCCCGCATGCGGTGGGCGCTCGCCATTGCAGCGGCCGGGACGAAAGCCACCCAAACTCGGCAGACGAGCCTCAAGCCTGGTCTCCACATGGGGTGCATTTCCGGCCGAGGGGAACCCGAGATGGGGGAGTTGACACTCGGGGAGAGCTCGTCGCGAGGATTTATCGGAAGGAGCTCGCTATTGCGTCGCGCCGAGCGAAGTACCGGGAGGGACATTGAGAACATGCGGGCCGGATTGCTCATGCTGACCCCCAACTTGAAGGTGTTTTCCGGGAAAGTTATGTAATAGGATGGGGGTCATCATCCGAGGCGGTGCAGGGCGACGATGATGGCTCAATCAACGTCGACAGCCACGGGAGTTGCGGAGAAAACTCGATGGGACGATAATTGACCCGAAGAGACAATGATAAAGAGTTGCCTGCGTCCTCGCTATTGTGACTGTTATCCCTTGAGACACCTCGACTTGTTCCCAGTGTTGACCATCCTGAGGTCTTGGATTGGACTTCCTGCACGCCGACTGAAGTGCAGATAGACTGCCATTTACTTCATCGCTAATTATAGAGTAGCTGTTCCTCTTCTCTCCATTGTAAACCATATCAATTCTCCTGATCGTCGACTTCGTCGCACAACTGTCACGGACGTTGACCTGTGGTTGAACGCAACAAACGACCCCGCCTTCCTCGGGACTCTCAAGCCAATCAGCAGCCTCTCCCACGGCCAAGGCATAACGTGACCCGTGCCGTCGGCAACAAGTCCTGGGGCCATCTCCAACGCGGTGTGGACCTCGGCATGTGCTCTCACACGCCAGGTGCTGTCGCCGATTGCGCGACCGGCCGATTAGCGACTTGCCTGTGCAAGTGCAGTTGCATCGGTCGGCGCATCCCCAAATCTCCTTGACTTTATGCTTCACTTTTTCCAAGACAGAACCACCTCCACACGAATCTGCCAACTTCTAATATCCATCTTGTCCGACCCGTGACGATAATCCATCCGTCCTTTCAGCCAGCGCCGTTGCTGCCACCCGCCGCCCCTCACCAATACCTCGAGTCGCGCAATCAAGACCGACATCGCCGTCCACCTCCTCCCACACACCCATCGCCAACATGGTTGCCGACGCCCTCATCCATCACCCCTCGGTGGCCCACTACCTCCGCTTCGTCGCCACCACCATCGGCCGCGACAAGCTCCTCCGCGCCGTCCAGTACTTCGCCCGCTTCTACGCCTGGTACCTCCTCCGTACCAACGGCCTGCCTTCCCAGATCGCTCCCTGGGATGCCATCAAGAAGCAGTTCGGCCTGACCCGCAAGCTGATGCGCGTCGGCAAGAACATTGAGCACTTCAAGGCCGCCGCCGTCGCCTCGGACGCCAAGACGCTCGACCCCGTCCTGCGCTACGCCGCCGTCGGCCGCCAGCTCGGCTACGCTGGCTACCTCTCCTTCGACGCCGCCACAGTCCTCGACTCTGTCGGTGCCTACAAGTCGCCCCGCGCAAAGACCTTCCAGCGCGAGGCCTACCGTTTCTGGGCCTTTGGCATCATCTTCAGCGTCATCGGCCAGTCCTACACCCTCTACCGCCTGCGGCAGCGCGAGGCAAAGGTCGATAAGAAGGAGGGTGAGGGCGTCGTTGAGAGCAAGAGGATAGCACTGTATGTTGTCCCTGTATGACAATCGATCGTATCGCTTGTAACTAACTCACTCTTTCTCCAGGGAACGTGCTGCCAGCCGCCTGCAGCTCTTCTCAGATGTCTGCGATCTGACTGTCCCGACAACCGCCCTTGGCTGGGCGTCCTTCGATGACGGTCTTGTTGGCCTCGCCGGTACTGTCAGCAGTTTGATTGGTGTCTATGCTCAGTGGAAGAAGACTGCCTAAGTTCTAGGCTGTTCTCGCCACTATTCATCCATTGCTTTGGCCTTTAGCCCTGCTACGTAAAGTCTGGTAGCCCACTGCCGCGCATCTAGACACCATCTCCGAGCCAGCTATGGAACCTCTCCTACTAGAGACGGCTGTCTTCTGTACGGCGCCAGCCCTTATATTACTTGATTCGACAGCTTGCCATATTGCTTGAGGACCATCACCTCCGTGGAATGTCATCACGCGAAGGTCAGGCGCCTTAGGAAAGTCAAAGTAACGACGAAAATTGAACACATGTCTTGTACTCGTACACGGCCGGCTTCTGTTTCCTCCAGCACTAGTTCCCGTCGTGACCGTGCATATCGTGCAAATCAATACCAGTTGTCGTTCTGTTGCCCCCTTTTCTGTGGAACCGTCTTGAAAACCACTCCCGACCAAATAGAAAGAAAGAAAACTCCGCACCAATCTTCAACCCTTGAATAATATCGCAGTCCTGTTCGAGCTCATCGTCGATCCATCATCTCCCCTGTCATGACATGAAGTGTCCGGCCCACCGATTCGAAGCGCCGACACTATGATTTGGAATTGGGGTCTCGAGGGATCTGGACGACGGTCAAGGACAGTCCCCAAGCGGGACGCGATGAGCGGGTGGAAATTACCAGTACCGACCACCACCTCCGCCGGCGCCGGCACCACCACGATCGTAGTCGCGAGGGTACGGGTCGCGAGGATAGCCGGCATCACGCGGAGGAGGGGGCACAAAGTCCCGAGGGGGCCGGTCGTAAGGCCTGGCTGCCGCATACGGGTCCGGAGGAGGGGGGTAATCCCGTCGGTAGGGATCGTCGTATCGGCCTCGTGGCGGCGGGGGAGGGTAGTCTTCCATGGGGCGGCGCGGCGGAGACCTGTAGCGAGCACGGTCATCGTAGTAGTCGCGGCGAGGGCTCCTGTCGCGGTAGCCGTCGCGGTAGTCGCCGCGGGGAGGACTATATCCGCGAGGAGGACCAGCGCCACGGCGATCCCAGTCGTTCATGGGAGGGGGGTAAGGCCTGCGTCCACCTGGGGAGCGGGAGCGGCCACGTGGATCGCGCGGAGGCGCGTCCGGCTGAGTCTGGCACAACGTTAGCCCTTCACCTTCCAGGCGATGGACCCTCGTTACTTACATCGGCGACGCAGGTAACGGCCTTGCCCTTGAACTCACGGCCATCGAGCTTTTCGACGGCAACGCGAAGATCAGCGGCAGACTCGAACTCGACGAAGCTGCCAGCAAAGGTTAGAGATAGCACTACGCACCAGGCTGGAGGAGCAACTTACCCTCGTCCGTCCTTTTCGCGTCCAGTCTCCGAGTACACCACGTCCAGGCTGGACTGACGGGCAAAGTCCTTGAGGTCCTATGTCCAGAAACCGTGTAAGTCGTTATCCAGGTGTCAAGTCATCAAGTCGCAGAAGATGCAGGCTGGTCCAGAAAAGGAGCCAAGGAACCGAGGGGCCGGGTCCATGGAGCCGGCTCGTTGCTTTTGAAGGCACTGGGATCAAGCGCACGACAGAGGGACGCTCTGGTGAGAACCACTACACAGACTAGAGACCCAGGATGGGAGACTCTTCCATTCCTTGGGCGCGCTCGGGAGAGTATGTCCTGTATCCAGGAGATCCAGGGATGAGAATGGAGGAGAAGTGCAACAGACCTGCCAGCTGGTATCGTTGGGGAGTCCAGAGATTTGCATCCGGAACTGGGTGCGACGGGGCCGTGGAGGGGCGCGTTCGTTGAAACCGGCGCCACTTCCCGGGCCCGGCCCTGGGGCGTTCTCGCGGTGTTTACTTCCGCGGGCAAACTGAACGGTAAGACGTTCGTTCATGAATTCCGAACCATCTTTTCGGGGGCAGTCCTGGTCAGCGTTGAACAATGGAGAGGAGGCGGCCGGGGTAACAAGTCCGGGGCTGAACCAAAGTGGACGTACGGAAAGCTGTTGGGCAGGGAGGTTAGCTAATGACACAGCAGAATGGAGTCAAGGAGAGACATACCTGGAACCACATCCCGGGCATCCATGGGGTCCTTGTATTCGATGAAGCCGAATCCATTCATGATCTTGATTTCGACAATCTCGCCAGTGCCATGGGTGGCGAAGTGGCTTTCGACATCCGCCTTGGTGGCTAGGAAGGGGTATCAGTTGCATGTCAGGGTCGCAATTGGGCGCAGTCGTCGTTGAAGCACACCTGTGCGAGGGAGGTTGCCCAGGTACAGCCTGGTGGAAGAAACCTCGGTCATGTTGGGCAGCGTCCTCGGATGGGGAGTATTTGTTTGTCGGGTTTGGTTATTGGTCGGACACGCGAGATGACCGGGAGGAATCGAAAGTCGATCCTCGGGGCAGGTGCCGCGTCTTCTTGGGGGAAGGGTCCTAGGGCAGCCGGGTGTAAGTATGCGGTCGGCCACGGAGGATCGGTGCCAGGAGCCAAGGGGAACGCGTCAGGAGGCCAGAGATGGGGAAGCTGGCGACTGAAGACAGGCTGGAACAGCGGTGATGGGAAGAGGCCAGCACCTCGAGGCGTCGTCCACCGCCGGGGCAAAGCGCTGGGGAAGGAAGGCGCGAGGCGGTGGCAGACTGGGTCCTGGGATCCTGGAAGCCGAGGAGGTGGGAGATTTACCGGTACCGGGGTGCTCCGTACTAGCTTTGCGCGTTGCGTTTGAAGGCGACAAACGGATCCTCTGTGTCGGCGATTTCGATATATATGCGATCGCGGTCGTCTTCGATTGGCGGGTGATGACGGCAGTCCGTCGCGGCGGCTTGGTTGAGGACAGGAAACGAAACGGCGGCGACAGCTTCCAGGAGATCGAGATGGATGGATGGGGCTGGGAAGGTAGTACAGCCCGGCAGGTGGGCATTCCCCGCTTGAGCTGCTCGTCGCGGACAGGGGTAGCGCCCCGCGAATCAGATCCGAGTCGGGCGGTGAACGTGATCGCTTAGTAAGCAAGGGGCTTATCTGCGCCCAGTTGAATGACGGGGAGACTCAGACACGACTCTCCCAGCTGTATTACTCTGCCACCTAGGTACTCTACGGGTATCGACTCGAATGTCCTTACTGCACACCGACTGCCATCTGACATTGCGCCGGGGAAAAAGTAACCAAGAAAGACGTGCACGGTCTCGACCTGAGATGCGCGTGCACAGTCCGAATAACGCCTGGCTGACCCAAGAAACGCCTGAAACACAAAGCTTGCTGCTCGCTTGCCACTACTGAAACAGAATATCCAGAATCTCGTCCATGATCGTGAAGGCCAGATGGGCGCTGCAGGAGGAATTAGTCAAATGGTTGTGTTGGAAGTGGCCGGGACACTTACTTGAGCCTCGAGTTGTTGAGCGTGGCAAAGATGCGGCGACTGGCAGCTTGCGCATTCACCCTGCCCACGACACTTCCCGCGACGTCCGGGACGAGGGTGGCCAGCATCAGACTGGCTTCCGTTCGGCTCCGCTTCTTGTCTGATGCCGTCCTGGGTTGCTTGTTCTTGCGCATCTGCCCGCCGGGCCAGATGCTGTCCGTGGCCAGACCGATGTACTTGAGGAGGGCATCCTCTTGAGTAGCCATCTTGACGTTGTCGCGAACCTTTCGTTCAATAGTGCCCCCGAGAAGCTGCTGTAGGACAACAACCACAGCCCGCCCGCGAAGCCAGTTGTTGCCGCGGTTGAGTTCGAACACCTCGAGGAAGATGTCGCAGATCGGTTTGATGAAGGGCTCCAGCTCCTTGTTCTCAAAGGCGTCAAGCTCAGCTTCCGCCTCGGCGGCGTTGATGCCCTCCTCGCCGCCGGGCAGAGGCATGGTGTTGAGTTGGCTTGTGGCAGCCGCGATGAGGTTCTGTCCAGCCAGCGATAGCTGATCAAGCACCGGCATGTTGCCCAGGATATCCTCCATGCCGTCTGTGACCGAGTCGTACAACCGAGTGATCATGTCCTTCTTGTCTTCTCGGTCGCCAATGTCCTGGCCTTGGGCAATGACACTCTGCGACAAGAAAGCTCGCAGGTCACGGCTGCGGCAGACCTCGGGCAGCAAGAGCAGCTCTCGCATGTAGGTTTCCAGGGCGGCCCGCCTCTTTCGGAGAAACTCGCTCTGGAACTTCATGATGACGCGGCGCCGGGGAAAGTCGAGATGACGCACCGATGCGTACCTCGCTCGCAGCTTCTGGTGAAGCTCGTGGAACTCGCTGTACCGCCGGGTGACCACCCATGTGGCCGCGGGCATCTTCTCGCCCGCATCCCTTTGTACTTCGACCACGTAGAGTGCAAACTCCCTACCGTCCTCCTCCTGGCCGACCTGGATGGACTTGATCTTGATCGTAGACCGGCCATACAAGCTGTTATCGCTCTCTTGCACCACGTACTGTTGTCTCTGGAGCTCCTTGCGACGTATCTCTCTCTGCAGACTGGCCTTGGATTTTCTCAAGATGCGCAGCTCAGCAGTGTTGTTGGTGAGCTCAGCCTTCTTGGTGAGCGAATCCACGATGGCATCCTGCGCATTAAGACGGTCGATATCGTTGGAAAGCACAGTGATAGCCTCGGCAAGACCGAGATCGCCTGGAGCCGCTTGATGAACCTCGTCTTCATCGCCATCGCCGTTTTCCTGCCCAATACCGTCCTCGTCCTCTCCTGCATGGGCGTCCTCATCACCGAACAGGTCGTCATCGACAAAGACTCCAATGCGTGAGGCGGCACTGACGAGACCCAGAGACGATAGGCTAGGCTTGTCGCCCTCCTTGACGAACGGGCCGAGCCGAGGCACGTCAATGGATCCCCTGGTGGAGTCGTTGTCGTTGGAGAAAAGACTAGCTGGACCAGCATCCTCGGCAGAGAATAGAGAGTCGCGAAACTCCTCTGCCGTTCGCGGGCGCTCGCCATCTTCCATGATGTTTGTGAGGGCCTCCTCCATGGCCTCAACGACTTTGGTGTCCGGTACATGGTGGTTGAGGTCCTGGTCAAGGCTTTGAATAGAGTCCATCATGCCGTCCTGCTCAACGTCGTCGTCGTCAAACAATGATACTGAAGGTCCCTCCGGCAATTGCCTCGAGGAGTCCGACAGGGGATCTACGCCACCACCGGCGGGAACGAGGGAAGTCAAGTCCGATGCTGAAGCGACACGTCTCGTGGACGAGCTGCCTGGTCGTGATGCGAGACGCTGGACAGCTTTGGGTTTGTTGTTGTGGAACGATTGGGACGTTCTGTAAGCTGGAGGCGGTTGAGCGGCTGGTGATGCCACGGAAGACTGTGTCGGTATGTGTGTGCCATTGCTTGCCGAAGACGACGACGCGATGACGGCAGATGCCTCCTGGGCCGCCAGGCATTTGTAGAAGAGGTCTGACTTTTTGAAGCTCGCAAAGTACTTTGCTTGCATCCTGTCAAGGGCGTCGCTCTGAGCTCGCAGAACGGCGCGGCGCGCCTTGTAGTGCTGCTCCGGCGTCGCTGCTTTGCCGGCATCGAGGAAAGCCCTGACGTCGGCTCGTTCTGTTTGTCCGACCTTGAGTTCAGGCTTGGACAAGTAGGCGTGATCGATCTGCGCAAGGTCGACTCGGTCCGAGTCCGTCCACATGGGCAAGTCCGCTGGCATTTGCTCATCATTCGTCTCTTCGTCTTCCAGTGGATTTCTGAAGCCATCAGCAACGAGCCAGAACTGAACAAGAGATAGCAATCGGTGACGGTCCATGAACTCCATGAAGTATGAAAGACCCGAAGAATCTCGAAGTAGCTCAGCGAGCGATGCATGCTCCAACTTTGAAGTACGAGGAGCTTCGGACAAGGGAGGGCCCGTAACCGTTGCTGCGGATGCCTTTTCCTTGCTCCCGGCTGCGAGAAGCTGCACCTTTTGATCCAGCAGCCGCTTGCCCATCTCCAGGCGACGCAGATACACCGGATCTGGACTGTCCTGCACCGAGTCACGCTTAAGCTGGCTGGCAACTTCGCTTCTCAGCCGACGGGCATCGGAGAGGTTGTTGACCTTGCGAATGGCCCGGATGAACTTTTCAAACTTCCTCTCGCTGTCGCCGGGAGTGAGGCGAGGAATCGCAGCCTTGGCGAGCCTTGGTGATGGAGAGGCATGCTGATCCAAAGCGGCGCGCAGTTTTCTGACAGTTGACCGGTCCTGCAACATGGAGCGTCCATAGTTCTCCATGATCTGGTTCCAGGTGTCGGGGTCGGAAAGCATCTGCATGATGGGGACGAGCACGGCGCAGGAGACGATCTCCCGAATGATGATGGATACTGCACGGCTTGCAAGGATGTTGGACGGGAGAATCTGGGGCAGGATTCTAGACACGGCATTCCGTAGGTAGTCCTGCTGCACCAGCTTCGTGTCTGGGAAAGACAATGAAGCCGCGGGGTGTAGTTTTCCATCTTTGTATTTTGACGCAATCGCGAGGTCCAGCTCTTCAGACTCGGTGACGGATCTGTTCAGCTTCTTGCCGCGTACCGATCGTTCCGCATCGTAGAACTCTCTGAAGTGTGTGGTGAGGATAGGGACGAGTCGGCTTGTGAGGATTTCGGAAAGGTCGACTTGGAGCAGCCGGTCGCGGACGTTTCCGAGAGCCAGGCGCGTAGCCTTGTCGACTTGGTTGGAGAACACAGGGTTCTTGCTGATGTTTGTGTACCAAGAGTTCACAAAGTCCCGGACTACATAGCCGAGTAGCTGGTCGAGGGCCTGGGAAACCTTGGTCGATTCGGGATAGAGGGCGACGGGCGTGTACGCCTGCTGGTCGCGTAGAGCGGACACATCTTTGAGCCACGGGGAGCCTCCGCCGAAGATTGCCCCCCTCACTCGTGGTGATCGCTGCTTCGGAGTGTGTCTGGTCCCCCGGGAGGTCAGGAGTATGAGGGCCGTCAATGCGACGATGGTTGTGACGATTGCGGCGACAAAGGCATATCCGACCCAGCGGATGGTCGGGACCCAGCTGGTGGCGTAGCCCCATCCGATGAAGCAAACGATCCCGGAAATAACTAGATCTGTCCTCTGGAGGGCCATAGTCTGGCGAGGTAGAGTGTCAAGGTCGATGCCGCATGGTGTTTGTCGGGTTGCACGGGGCCGAGATTACAAGAGGTCCTGCCTTCAGACGAAGGTGGGCTGGCAGGGGGGGTTCAGTGCATCGTCATCCTTATCGATAAGCGTCATGGAGGGGTTCACAACGGCACTGCAGGTCAAGCAAGCATGTCTCCAGGAAAATTGGTTCGGTTTATTTGATTGAGCGACGTCTGGTATCTCTTCTTGCCTTCACGCCTCTTCAGTCCAAGGCGGATCCTCGAGCCTGCGGTACACAGCGACAAATTTGTGGCCATTGTTCCGTCCGACCTTCTTGCTCTCCTCAGTTTCAAACTTCATCGTCTTGACACACTCGTCATCCTCGAGCTGCTCGTTCGGGATCCTCTCAAATGCAGGGTGGGCATCCAAATGCTCCACCATCCACTCGTGCAAAGACTCGACGTCGGTAATGGTGTAGAGGATGCCGCCTGGTCGCAGGGCAAATGCGTATTCGGAGCAGAGCGGCGTAGACACAATCCTCTGCTTGTGCTTCCGGGTCTTGAAGTGAGGATCGGGGAAGCAAATGAAGATCTTGGAGAGCTGCGCCTTCTTGAAGAAGTTGGGTAGGAACTTCATGGTGTTTCCGCGGATGCAGGCAATGTTCTGGTACTTGTTGTCCGTCGGGTTCTGCGCCCGCAGAGCACGTATCCTGTCTTGAACGAATTCGGTAACCTGCGATCTGATCTCGACGCCTTGAACGGATTAGCCAGCGCATAGGAATCTCTGGAGAGAGTTTGCGCCTACCAAGAAGGAGCTGATCTGGGAGTATCGGGGCGAGGCCAACCAACAGGCCTCCAAAACCACAGCCAATATCCACAACTTCGACGTTCTTCCGCAACGGCTTGACTGCTAGGGGATTGGAGTCGGTTGTAGAAGGCTCAGAGTCGGCGACAAATGCAGGGTAATGCGCGGACCAGTCCATCTCGTCTGGGCTAGGAGGACTGTGTAAGCCGTTAGCATACTGCCTTTCCGGCGAATTGACCGAAGGAGAACGCAACTAGACGAGATTGTGGTCCGAGAACGGGTTCGCATGCGCCCTTTGGCGATAGAACTTCTTCCGCGGCAGCTCCTTGCCCTCGGCGCCCTGCGCGTTGCGCCAGTCCTGGCGCATGGCCGCTCTGTTCTTGGCCTTGGCCATGGCGGCAGCCGGTGAAAGATTGCGCTGTGGTGGAGGTTCTCGAGATATAGGCAATTTGGCTGTGGTTCGGTCTTTGCGCCGTTCGAATGGTTGCTGGGCGTCTGGGTAGGAGTGTTGGCCTTGAAGAAGTGCCGGCCAAATATTTTTCTCCCAGAGGCTTGTCAAGTCCGCTGTAGAGAGGCCCAGTACAGCGGGGTGCAGCCCACCAGTGACTATTCAATTTGCACCCCTTCTGACCGCCTCCCGTCGATTTCTGCCACCACCTAATTTGAACCCCGCGGGAGCTAAGTTCCTTCAGCCAACAGAGCTTCATCCCTCCGAGTCACGGCCCCTCGTCCACCCCACCCTTGCCCGAGTTAAACCCCCCGCCATGGCCTACGATCGCGACACTACCGTTCAGTGTCTCAAGCGGCACTATGACCTCCTCGTTCGCCTAGCATATCTCTCTCCTGAAGTTGTTTTGAACCCACCGCCCGAGGGCTGGAGCGATGATGAGCTTGCTGTTGACATGCTCCGAGCTCTGGGCCGCTTAGAAACGGTCATCGATCTTCTGCGCCATCTGCCTTACCTACGGCTGGACTGGGCAGCTCGAGATGGGAGGTGGGAGGTCTACCCGGAGACACGCTCGATCTCGTATCTGGAAAGCGGCGGCGATCTCCGAGGGAAGACGGTTGAGTCCTGCCACAACGGGCTGTTTGACGTTTTGTTGATCCCTTTCGAAGGGGACCCTCCTGATGCCTTCATCTCGTTGACTGGTGGCAGGGAATCAACGTGCTGGGTGATTGACACGAATAAGGGTGATTGACACGAATAAGGGTGATTGACACGAATAAGGGTGATTGACACGAATAAGGGTGATTGACACGAATAAGGGTGATTGACACGAATAAGGGTGATTGACACGAATAAGGGTGATTGACACGAATAAGGGTGATTGTCTTTCCCCCGAATGACAAACTCCCTCTAATGCGATTACATAGGCCTGGTTTATCCTGTGGGATGGCATGTTCTTGACGACACTGCGCCGGAGAGTCAATGGTGGAGGCGGAACGGAGGGCCGGGGCGTGACATCAAGGAGTACTTGGACGAGGTGAATCATGCATTCGAGACCCTTGAGTTTGTTCCAGTGCCGCACTGGGCAGGTCCACGCATAATAAGCGGGCTCTATCGCGAAGGAAAGGTGAGTGTCTCTGCTGGCAGGCGGCAATGTCAAAAGCTATTTCCTGATGCCCGTCTGTTCCAGGTTATCAAGCACCTTTTCGAGGAGCATGGGTGGCCTGACTCCTTCCGGAGGGAAGAATACGTCCAGTCCTCACTGAGTCAAGGAGTCAAAGACGAGTACAACCATGCTTCAGACCTGGGATGGGCACAAGTAGTTCACCAACACAAGTAGGTGAATCGACCCGGTTGGAACACGCGAGATCTGGACCCGCAAGACATTCTCGTCGACGAGGGCAACTCGTCGCGCAGGCCAACGGAGGGACGACGCTGAGCACCGTTATCGATGATGCCACGTGGGTCATGTGTGCAGCGGAATTACTGATCACAAATGTAGTGGCGTGTGCTCTTGCCTGGGATGAGGCATACTACCAAGATGCCGAGAAGGACGATGACAATGACTGGTGATCGGAGGGGGAGGGGGAAGTGTGTAAAGGGGGAACGGAATTTGACGTTTCAATGAACCGTTACGAATGGGCGGGAAACGGACCAAGCACAGGTTCGCCGTAATATTTGTGCAAGTGTGGCTGGGGTTGTGCAGGCAAGCCACGGAGCTGAACACCGTTCGAGGTGAGGCGTGGTGGCTTTGCACTAACAGCTGCGACGCTCCGGAACATGCCATCACTCCGTCCATCCACCTGACAGACCCCGTAGACCCCGACCAGCCCTTCCACTGTTTGGCAACGCGGAATCCGGGGAAGCCACAACTGCCCGGCAGTGAGGCGATGACAGACGCTCACAATCTTCCAGAACTGACCCTGGTGCCTGCCTAGAGCAAGCCAGGCCAGGACTTGTAGGAGGCCACCTCGCAGACGGGCAGAGGGCAGCCGCTCCATTCCAATCCTTGCCTCACTCCATCAGGCAGTCATCAATCATCATTGCTTATTCGTCTGCTCGAATAATCACCAACTCATCCTCTCCGAAGCAACACATTAATCGCTGCCGCCGGTACCAGCTGAAAGGCTGAGTAGTTGGACCAGGATACACCACGCGGCATCAGACCACTCACGGCATCCATCCGAAGCTTCCCAGAGCCAGAACCCATGGACGAACAGGACCCAGAGCCTTCATGGCTCGGCTTCTTCTCCAGCTATGCACAGTCCTCAGAGTACCCTGCTGTTCTCAGGTACATTACGGGATCATTCGTACGTGAGCCGCAGCGACCATGCCGTCAGTTGACTAACACACGCCAGGCTTTCCTGGGGCTCATTTTGATACTCCCCTTCGTCTTCCTCATCCTCCTAGACCTTCTCATCTGGGCTGTTCGAGCCTGCTGGACCGGGCAACCACCTGAAGAAGCTGAGCAAGCTAGGTCAGGCGGCGCGGTTCAGGAGATTTCCGAGGACGCTCAGAATGATGCCCGATCTTCCACGACACCCAATCAGAACGAAGGCAGAGCACATCGCAGAGCGCGCGCGAGCAGTAGAGGCGATGGGTGACGATGACAGGGTTGGGGGTTCTGGCCCGAGAGTGCAGTATTAAGTGTAAGAGCAGATGCGCCGCAGGCACAGCAGACGTTTAATTCAAGCCTTCAACGGTATGAAATAAATCCGAGATGTACAAATGTGAGTGTCAGTGCCCGGTTGTCTCCCTGCCAGCGTGCACTGCAGGTACACTTGCGCGTGCTTCACAAGGCTGAGATCCTCAGTCGCTCGCTCCACTTTAACTTTGGACCTCTCTCCCACTGTACCGCCCAACACCAACTCGTCCTCCAACATCCCAACGCCTCATTCTTCCACACCTCACACCTCCGCACCCATCGCGCAACTATCACCCATCTTCGCGAAATCCCATATCCCCACTATCGAAACCATGCCGCAAGATCCGAACCTCTACGGGCAGCCCCCGCCAAAGAAGCGCAAGGGCAACATGGCCCTCTCCAGCTCCCTCGACTTTACTGCCCAACTCACCTCCCTAATGTCCTCAAGCTCTTCCTCAACCTCCGCCGCGCGACCTCGGAAACCAGCCAACACATCGAACACTATCACCCCCCTCGGCCGCAAGGCCCGCGCAGACCACGACAAAGACTCCAAAGACACCAAGCTCGTCCTAAAAGATGCCCCCGGCGAAGACGAAGCCGAAGTCCTCGCCCGCACACGACGGAAAATGGAAGCCAAAGCCCGCCTCTACGCCGCCATGAAACGCGGCGACTACATCCCCAAAGAAAACGAAGCAGCGCCCCTCGTCGACTTTGACCGGAAATGGGCCGAAACAAAAGACGACCCAGAAGCCAACACATCCTCCGGCGAAGACGATGACGACCCCGCCGACAAAGACGAAGAACCCGACACAGCCCTAATTGAATATGAAGACGACCTCGGACGCACCCGCCTCGTCACACGAGCCGAGCGAGACAGCCTCGAGAGACAACACCGACGCGGCCTCCTCGGCGCCGAAGAACTTGAGCGCATGTCCGCCCGTCCAGCGGCCCCCTCCAACCTGATATACGGCGACACCATCCAAACCCTCGCTTTCGTCCCCGAGGACGAAGACAAGATGGAGGCCATCGCGCGCAAGCGCGACCGCAGCGCCACGCCACCCGACCAGAAACACTACGACGCCGATAGCGAGATCCGCAACAGAGGCACAGGCTTCTTCAAGTTTAGCAAGGACGAGGAGACGCGCCAGGCCCAGATGACCAGTCTCGAGGAGGAGCGTCAGCGGACCGACGCCCGGCGGCGCGAGCAGGACGATGTAAAAGCCGCTCGGCGCAAGGAGATTGAAGACCGACGGAGAGACCTGGAAGCGAGGCGGGCCAAGAAAATGGCCGACAGCTTCCTGGATGGTCTCGCTGCAGATCTGGGCGCGAAGGAGCCACCGGCATAACGTGCCTCAAAGCGCAATGAGCATGCTGACATCGTGACAACCACTGTACCCAGTCTTGCGGACCTTGAAGCGTTCAATTATCTCACGGTGCATACATTGTCTATCTTCAGGACCAAAGAGGTTCCTGTGCTCCCAAATCGCGGCCAAGATCGCCGAATCAGTCGTCGCAAAAGTATACGTGGGCCGACATGTGCCAAAAGACCCGACGTCTTCTTGAAGCCCCTCCGTAGTTTCCCATCCTTTAAACGCCCATACCCAGATAAAACGTGACCGAACAAATGACGGCTTACAAGATACAATCGCCGCGCCAGAAGCAAGGCGCCAAGACATGACATGAGGGGAGGAGGTCATGGGCCCCTTGTAAAAGGCCCGCCTCCCGTGTAAACGCCGTATCGCGTGCTGGGGACACTTGGCCCCAGCGGCTAGATGCTTCTTGAATATATAAGAGAGGAAATGATCCGCCAGAATGTGGAATGATGTGAATGTCGAGGGTCATCATCTGAACCACCACATGCAGCCGCACTCGCTCAGGTGGGCGTATTTGCCGTCCTCTTGTCTGGGCAGTACACCTGTCGGGGCGTCAATCGGCTGTGCGGTGGGCTCTTCGAACCGGTAGGCCACCTGGCGCTGGTTCTCGATGATGTTGACTCTGATGGGCTGTCCGTTGGCACCGTACACGGGCTTGGAGCTGATGCCGTCTGCGCAGATTTCGACCTGCGTGCAAACTGCGGCGCGCGAGTCGTCGTCGGAAAGCCGGCTTTCCTCGATCTTGATGATATTGGGATAGGGAGGCGCGGCAATCTTGGGTGGCCTGGGCGTTGGCGCCGGGGGCGGTCCAACGCTGACAGTCTCCGTAAAGGCCCGGTTGTCTGGTGGAGGGACCGCCGACGAAGAGGGGATAGGTGATGTGGAGCTAGTCTCGGCAGTGAAGCCCCGATTCCTGGAGAGACTGTTTATCTGGTAAGGGTAGATGAATATCTCTAGCATGGTCCCTGGCCATTCGCAGATCCAGGGCCTGTCGCCGACTTGAGCGCCGATGACGCCGGCGCGTCGGAAGCCGCTGGTCGGGTCGTCCAGGACGAAGCCACGTCTCTTGTTGGCAGAGCCGACGTTGGGGAAGCGATCTTCGGCGATGATGACAGTCTTGTTGTAGACGAAGTGGCCGAACCAGGCAGGGCCCAGTTCCAGCTCAGCCGTGTCCTTGACCAGCCGCATTTGAATGGGGTCCTCGATGATTGGTGGTTGGGTACCCCATGTGTACAGATCCGAGGGCGAAGAGTTGTTGGAGAGGAAGAGTTGAAGGACATAATCGGCAACGGGCGAGGCATCCTGAAGATTTGCCAGCGTCATGGAGTAAATCTCAAAGGGAACGTTGCAGGTCCATGCCTGGGCCTGGCTGGTATCGTTGAAACAGGTGGTAGGTGCTTGCGACTCGATCAATGGAGGAAGGCTAAAAGTGCCTTCGACGAGCGGCGGGAGGTCTGCCGGTGGCGTGGCAAGGGGAATAATATCTGTGGTTGTGGTTGTGGTGGTACCAGTGGCGGGGAATGCATCTTCGTCTGGCTTCTTCTTGTTGTTTCCGTCTCCTTTGGCAAGCAGTGTGCCAATAACGGCACCGAGAACAATTCCCCTGTATCAATGTGTTAGCAAGGGGGGAAACGACCAAGAGAGGAAGGACGACGTACATGATGAGAAGTGCTACAGCAACCAGGCACACGGCCCAGTATGGCACTATTCCCCACATGCGCTTCTTTGCACGTGTTTGCCAGCGGGGACTCTTTTGCTTCTCGGTGTAGGCCTCGGCGGCCGTATTGATTTCATGCTGGCTCACGACATCCGAGGTGACGCTGCGGGTGGAGAGACGCGACTGTGCCGGAGGAAGAGGGAGGTCGTCGCGCGACTCATACTCTGGGTTCCGGGTGGCCAGACCGAGGCCGCCAGCACCGGGAATGGCGGGCGTTGTGCGCGATGTGGATGGGCCGTCTATCGGGTCCGCGACATGGGCGGCGACCTCGTTGTTCTTCGCGATGTAGGCGACGTCGGGATACCTTGTGTAGGGTGGCAGTTCCTCGGTGTGGCCCAGGGGACCGATAAGATCGGCGGCATCCTCGCCATCGGGCCCGATCCTTCTTTGATAGTTGTCTGGTCTTCCAAAACCAACGGTTACGTCGCTGCTGTCGCTTCCCTCGGTGGCCTGCGTGTAGAGGCCGTACGGATGCGTGGGACGCTGAGGGCCCTGGTAGGAGCGCTCCGACACGGGTGCCGTTGCGGACGTGGCCACGCTCATTGTACGCTGGGGGTACATCTGATAGGGATGTGACGGCCCCGAAGGTCCTTGATAGGGGCTGACGGAGCGTATGACGGGAGAGTCGACGGAGCCTGCGCCGGAGGAGGCGCGGGACAGTCGAGAGACGTTGGTGTGGACGAATGGCCCATCGTGGCGAAGTGCCAGATGATCTATTGCTCGGGGCGGCTTGGCGACGCTCGAGGGGCGATTGAGCATTTGAGGCTGGGCGCTCGGGGCGGCTGACGTGGACGGTGTAGATGATGTCGGAGCCGTTGGAGCCGTTGCGTTGGAATTGCTGATTGATGATGAAGCGCCATGGTTCGATGTCGAATCGGGGATCGTAGAAGGCCTAAAACCGTCGGCAATTGCGTAGGAAGCCGGGTCGTACTCGTCGTCGGTCATGTCGGTACGGGTGGTATTCGAAGAACGGACAGACAGCCTCCGCTCCACGTCGGAGCCTTTCCCATCAGATGATTGCATGCTGCTGGATTGTCGAACGTGTCGTCGGAAGAGGGCCGAGATGGGTGGAAGAGTCTGGTGCCGTCGACGGTCTCACGACGACATGGGGTGGAGGGGACCCCCAAGAGGCCGGCGGACAAGCGACACCCAGATTTAGTATCGGCAAGATTGATTGACCGAGCGACGGAGGATGATGGGTCGCGAGGAGAGTCAATGTCGTTGACGATGTTGAAGTCAGCGATTGTGCGCCGTGGTGGTGTGTGGGTGGTGGGCAGTCGAGTTCGGAACAGATGGGGAGCGAGCGAAAGAGGACTTGGCTGGCCAGAGTCCTTGGCTGGCAGACAGGACCGGTTGGCTGGCTGGCTTGAATGGCTGACTGGTCGGCGCCTCAGCCAAAACGGTGCAGCGGGTGGGCACTGGGCACTGGACAGGAAGGAAGGAAGACGCGCTAGAGCGGTAGCGAGCGACGGTGCCAGCCAACTTGCTTGCACTGGGGCAGTGCCCCGTCAGCGACAGTGTGAGGACAGCCGGGGGCCACAACACACCTGGAACCCTGAAGGGCAAGGGGACGCTAGATGAGATGCTCTGATTGGCCACTAGCCAAGTCGTCGAGGGGGCCGGACTGGGTCTGCATTCCAAGACAAAACCACTTCCCCGTCAGCCCCCTCGCATAGCGTGCACCGTGCGAAGCAAGAGACGATGCATCCCGGCTGGTCGTGTCTATTTTATTTTACCTTCAGTTCCATCCATGCCCGGCACCTGACGGAAGGTTCCACCGGGACAAACATTTCTGGGCGTGGGTACTTGGCGTTGGACGGATTCGATGGAGGGAGGCGAGACTTGGAAATCTTGGAAAGCTCACGATGGGAGCAATTGTTAGGAGGCAGAGGCCATTGAGTGTGAGTTGCCCCTATTACCCCTTGCCCGCCCCTCGCCTCCCCCTTCCCGTGCAGCTGCAGTGAATGCCAGTGCCCGCTCGGGAATGTGCCCCCGTCCAGTGCCCGTCCAGTGCCCACCCCTGACTGGTGGCCCAGTGGTGTGCGTCCCTTGCGTCACAAGTTGACACAACTGGCAGACGGGAAAGACCGACCGACTCTTGCAGGGAACAGGACCAGACATGGTGCCCCGGACCACACGGTTCTCACACTGTGGCTAGCCTGGAAGCGACCCACCCACGAAGAGCAGGTACGCGAGTTACAGAACTACCCGGGGACAGCCGGCGTGCTCTGCCTTCTGGCGATCCCGACGCTGTGATCCTGCACCCGCGCCAAGTACTTCGTAACAAAACAAGCAACCGGTCGGAGGCAGCCAGCGACAGGGGCAGCACCGACCACCACTCAACTGAGCCAGAAGGATCACAAGGGGTAAGAGTCTATCGTCCACTGCAGACGACGGGTTTCAACCTAGTGTCGAACTGCATCTGCACCCTGGCATCACCAGCTAACCGCTGCAGTCCATCAAACGAACATCCAGAAAGGCTCGTCCAATTGCGCCAGCAACAGGAGGACCAACACGACCAGTGCCATCAACGGAAGCTTCCGGACAAGGCAAGGCCTGACAAGGCCAGTCCGGGATGAAGAAACCTCCGGTTCCTGCCCCAACTCAAAATGGCGACGATACGACACTCTGACCGAGTCAGTCGAAATGAAATGCCTCTCGAAGCACCAGTAGTCCAGCACCAGCACCACCGAACAAGCCACCGACACGCGCAAATCCGTGGGGGGATCATCCGTGTCATCTCATCTACCGCTCCTCACCCTCGTCATCCAGCGTCTCAGTCCAGTGCCAGTGCCCGCCTATCGTCATTCGGATGCTCCCACAGTTACAACCGACCTGATCTTCCTTCCGTCTGCTTTTCTTCTCGACGGGCGGGCCATATGCAGCCATCCGGCCGTCGCAAGATTCATGACCCAGGATCAGGAGCCTGTCTTGGCGCGCGGGCGCGGGGAGGAAAGCAGCCAGGCCGGATGGATTGAACACACCGAACCTGAACCGGCATGGTCACACAGCCAGCACGAGCGGGCGGTCGACCGTGTTATTTTATGAGGGCTTGCGTTTGCCATTTGCTGCGTTCCCCCTCCATGATTCGCTGCCACGTCTGCGAGCTTGAGATGCCAGCGCCCCAAGCACCCCAAACACCCTCACCACAGGCGCACCTCGGTGCCTCCTGCAGGACTCTTGGATCTCACGCCTGCACCCTCTGGTCCAGTCGTTCTGAGAACAGCCCCATCCCCGCCCTTCACGACACCCACTCGACTGCAATGCGGCTCGGAGGCATCGCAAGGTGCACATTTGCAACCAGCAACACGGGCGCCTCGCCGAATGCCTGGGCCGCGCACTTTTCTTCGGTGTCAAGTGATGGGTGAGTGACCCCTAGCCTGGATTGACAAACCTACAGGGTAAGAAACTCTACCCGCTGCACTGGACCTGGACCTGGAGCAACGCGGGGATGCTTCGTTTCACATATCGATATACTCGTACCTGGACCGAACACGTCTGGTCCCCTTAACAGTCCACCCTAGCCTTGCCATGTTCCCCGGGGAAGGATGATGCCAGATCCCGGGGGCACGTCAGCGGCAGCAGCCACAGTAGACAAGAGCAACGGCCAATCCAATGACCACCGCGCCCGTTGGAGCACCGCAGACGAGACATGCAGGGCTGCCGTGGAAGTAGGGCGACTGCCGTTTGTCCCACCCCTATCAGACCACGGGGGCCGTAGCCTCGCTCGTGTCGCCCACGGCATATGTATGGCTACTAGAGATCGCCTGCCCTCCGAGCGCGAGGTCCGAGGGGGACGCCACAAGTCGTCGCCTGTCCTCTCGACCCTCTCGCCATATGCATGGTCCACCTGCATGAATGGTGCAGCAAGGGGTGCGGACCGAAACTCTGTGGTCTTCCTGGGAAGATGAGGCGAGCACCGCCGGACAGCTCGTTTGATACGCCTTGACCGTCCGCCGCTGATCCCGTCTGATAATGCGCGGGGGACGGGGACCTGGACAACGTTGTATATGATGCTGTGCAAGCCCCGTCTTGTGCTCGGCCTCTTCATCGAAAACCTTTCCCCTCCTTTTGGTGCTGTGCCTTTTGATCCTCATCTCATCACATCCCCTCCGCTCTGTTCTGCACTGCATCCCTTCAGACAGACGCCATGGCCCGTCACGGCTACGCATCGTCCGTCTCGAGTAGCTCCTCGGGCGGCTCTCGCTCGTCCTCTCGTTCATCCACCAGCTCTACGAGGTCCAGGGTGTCAGAGGTGTCACATACCAACATCAAGTCTGATTCCTGGAGCATCAAGTTGATGAAGTACACCACGGGCATCAACCCCCAACGGCCCATGGCGCTGCGCAAGCAAAAGGTCGAGATTTTCCCCGACGACTACGACTATGACAATGACGACAACGATTCCATCTCCAGCGAGTGTCTGGCCTACCACTACGCATATGCCTGGGTCACTCCGCGGTTTGATGACAGCGCCTCGGACTTTAGCTCGAGCAAGCGCAGCACCCGCTCAACACGCGAGAAGTACGCTTCAGTGCAGCGGAAGCAGCAGCAACAACAGCGAGCTCAGCCTCCTCCCCCTCGCCCAGCGCCTTTCGCCCACGGTGTACCGCCGCCACCACCTCCTCCGATGGGCATGGGAATGGGAATGGGCATGGATCCCGGCATGGAGCCGGGCTTCTACGACTTCCAGGGAGACCCGGGGTTCCCAGACCCCCACATGCCTCCTCCGCCGCCGCCGCCGCCCCAGAGCGCCGGCCCGGCCTTCATTGACTTGAACGCCCAAGGAGGCGGCGGCAGAGGCGGCGGAGGCGGCCCTGGGAAGCCGGGCAAGTACGATGACTGGGAATGATTGATGGCCCGGTTGACAGGACCGGTGTTGAAGTCATATCCTCCTGGTTTGGACTTTGTGCTATTTTGGAGTTTGGCCATGTCATGTCCCCCCAAGCCTTTTTCCAGTTTTCTACCACAGACGCCTGCCTACAATCTGGCAGGCTCGCACCCAAGGATAGGAGGGTCAACAGTACCTTCTTGGGTGCGGAAAAAGGGACGCATCGTGGCGCCGGCGAGCCCACGGGGGACTTTGTGTTTTGTATCAACGGCTGCTGTACTTTATGACTGTTTTATGAGCCAATGCCATGCGCTTGCTGTTTGCTTTGCCTTTGCTTGAGACTGGACATCGCGATTACTTCTGACTGCTGTTGTGCTAATTCCATGGCCATGACCATGACAGAACAGCGTCATCAAACGCATGGGACCATGTTTGAAAAGAGGCCTCATGGTTCGTGTTCACGCCGAACGACTCACCCTCGATTGGCCAACTTACGCTGACAGGACGGAGGCTCACGACCGCAGTCCGCCCCAGTTGAGGCCTCTCGCTCCAATCGTGGCCAGGAGTCATCTCGGCGTGCAGGAGTAGCTAGCGCATGCTTTTACAGTTTCCGACGTGGCAGGGCTGGCAGCATGGAAACTCGAACGCCCATGGTCGAATCGCATTCCACCGGCACAAAGTCGACCATCGTCAAGCCCCATCCCAGTGGGCTGTGCCATTCCCGAAAGAGGCCACATCTGGCGCCAGGCATCGGCTTCAACCTGCAGATAGGGCAGGGGGCTCTGAAGATTTCGTATCGTCTACTACAGCAGCAGCAACAGCTTCCCCTACCGATGACGTCTGCCAACCACAGCTGCCTGGCCTGGCCCGTCGCCTCGCCAGCAAACGGGTGCGACCCAACGCCTGGACACGCCTCGCATGCTGCACGGCGGGTTGTCTCAGTGAGACATGTGCTCCCCCATAACGATGGTCGGTGACTCAACCTGGCCATCAGCGCAGTCGTCATGGCCCAATCAGGCGGTCGCGACGGCACTCTCTGCCGCTACAGGGCTCCCCCTCGCGGGAGGGGTGGGCAAAGCTACCTACCCAGCAGGCAGACATCACCACGGCCTCGCCGCCGTTGGGTGGAGAGGTGAGGCCTCAAATGTTCGACGACAGGCTGGACCTCTGACCTCGTGCCGCAGTGCATGATGCTTGTCAGACCAGAGCAGACCGCGCCCCAGGGACGCCTCGCGCCCTCCTGACAAGTCATGGATGAGATGGCAGATTCTGACTGCATGAATATAAGTTGATTGCCATTTCGACGTTTGTGTTATTGCCTTTCCCTCACACCATCCTCTCTCCACTGGAGAACAGGCTTTATTTCTGTGCTTTTTCGTCTCTCCGTGGTCACTTCACCGCGAGGCTTCCACCGCTTGTGCCTTATTCGCCATCGCGACCAACCCGAACAAGAGTCATTTCACGAATAACCCAGCCATGGCAACCGTTGGATCCTCCTGCGCGGGCGCAGGGCCTGACGCCGATGCGCCTTTCGCAGCGCTCCCATCATCACCTGCGAACACCGCCATTCTCGAGTTCTTCTTTCCCGGCTTTGGGATCATCTCCAGCGGCCTTCAGAAGTACTTGGGCATTGACCTTAACGTGTACATTCCCGCCGTCATCCTCGTCGGCGCTGGAATCTTCAGCTGGAGGTACTTCAGCGACTACATCTGGGGGCTTATCGAGGCATATCTCATGTCTTCGGTGGAAATCCGGACAGACGATGAGATTTATGTACGTCTCGGCGATTCCACCACTTGGTGCGCCTAGGGGAGAAACTGACTTCGGTTCCAGAACATGCTCATGGCCTGGGTAGCAGACCAGAACTTTTCCAAAAAGTCCCGTCGCTTCATCGCAAACACCAACCTCAACTCCCGCTCCTGGTACCTGTGGAGGTGGTCGGATGACGATGATGAGGAGACTGGCGACGAAGGCGATATTACCAGCTCCAACCACGGCAAGGCCAAGAAAGCCCTGTCCTACACCCCCAGCTTCGGCAGCCACAGTTTCTGGTACAACGGAAGACTCTTGAGGTTCAGGAGGAGCCAGGACCGCAACCAGCAGGGCTACCTTACGTCCAGCGAGCGTGAGGAAATCAGCATCGCGTGTTTCGGTCGCAGCCCCGCCATTCTCAAGCAACTCCTCCTGGAAGCCCGCGCCGAGTACCTTCGCAAGGACACCAAGAAGACCATGATTTACCGTGGCGGCACCCGCAGCGGCACCACCGACCCCTCATGGCAGAGGTGCATGGCACGAGCCGCCCGCCCCTTTTCCACCGTCATCCTCAACGAGAAGAAGAAGCAGGAGATCATCGACGACGTGGCCGAGTACCTGTCGCCCGCCACGAGGAACTGGTACTCCAACCGAGGCATCCCCTGGCGCAGAGGTTACCTGTTGGCCGGACCTCCTGGCACTGGTAAAAGTTCACTGTCCCTCGCGCTGGCGGGTCACTTCAAGATGCGCATCTACATTGTCAGCCTGAGTTCGCCTATCGCCAACGAGGAATCGCTCATGACCCTCTTCACCGATCTCCCTCAGCGCTGCGTCGTTCTCCTCGAGGATATCGACACCGCTGGACTGACGCACACTCGTGAGGAGAACGGCAAGGTTGCTGCCAAACCCGAGGCCACCGCCGCCGACGTTCCCGTCCCGGGTCAGGTGACGATGGGTGCCCCGGTAACGCCGCCTGCGAGGCTGTCACTCTCTGGTCTGCTGAACATCCTGGACGGCGTCGCCAGTCAGGAGGGTCGTGTTCTTATCATGACCACGAACCACATTGAGAAGCTGGACCGGGCCCTGATTCGCCCAGGCCGCGTGGACATGATTGTTCAGTTCAGCCTGGCTGACAAGGAGATCATCAGTGCCATCTTCCGGGCCATCCACGCACCCCTCGAGGGTGACGATGGAGTGAAGGCTGCGCCCACAGTGGCTACCATGACATCGGAGGGTGCCGAGGCGGCAGAGAAGGCGGCGGCGGCGGCGAAGCTGAAGGAGACTCTTGAGCGTGTCGACTCACTCTCTCACATCTTTGCCGAAAAGATCCCCGCCCACGAATTCAGTCCGGCGGAGATTCAGGGCTTCCTCCTCAAGCACAAGCGCGACCCCCAGGCGGCCATTGACGGCGCCCTCGACTGGGTCCAAGAGACTCGGAAGCAGAAGAAGGAGAAGGAGCTGCGCGAGGCGGAGGAGAAGCGGGCCGCGGAGAAGAAGGAGAAGGAGGAAAAGGAGAAGGTCGAGAAGGAGAAGTCTGAGAAAGAAAAGGAGGAAAAGGACAAGGCCGAGAAGGAGAAGGCGGTTGTCGCCGCACCTAAGGCGAAGACGGACGAGAAGCCGCAGGAGAAGGCCCAGTCTGACAAGGCCGCCGCTGAACCCCCCAAGGCTGTGGAGGCCGAGGCCGGGACCAAGGCTGATAAGGCTGACGAGGCATGCGCCGAAAAGCCGGCACCAGAAGTCATCGAGACTCCAACGTCAGTGCCGCTGGAGGTGTCTGCCAAGGCGGACCATCCGACAAAGGTTGAAGTCAAGTTGACCAATACCGATACCAAGGCCCATCCGAAGGGACCAGCGTCGGACTCCGGCTACGACACTCCTGGGGAAACCTAGGCGGGCGACGATCGGATGGAGAAGTCAGGCATATCGAGGGTCTAGGGCAGGAGTTCCGGGCAGAAGTAGAAAGACCGTCGGCTGCCAGATTGTTAGCCAAGGCACTGGGAGAACGAACGGCCGCGCTGCTTGTTGTAGTATAGATTAAGAGTCATGAATGATTTCCCCATCAACTGCCTCTGTCCAAGTCCGTTATGACCGAGGTCGTGGGGAAGTGCGGATCTGGTGATGTCCGAGTCTCCGAGGACCGGGTGTGAAGATGCCGTTCGCTCGGCGGCCCTGACTTTGGTGGTTGATCCCAGCTTCCGGATCGTCTGGCGTCGATTGGTTCCCGGCACCAGGACTGGCGCCGGTTCAACAAGTGGCGGTTTGAGAAAACAGTTGGGATGACAGACGTTGGGTTGGGTTGGCCTCCACAGCAAGGGGAGAGGAGGCTGAGCCACTGGAGACATGACGCGGCTGGAAGACCCCAGACCTGCTGAGTGTGACGAGATCGATCAACCAAGGTCTTGAAGTCAAAGATGGTGCTCATGAACGAATGGCCTTGAGTCTTGTCCGCAAATTGGCAGGTCGTGATGGCTGTGTCGCTTCACATTGTCGGGGATGGAGTCGAGTGGATGATGAATCGCGGGACGCGCCACGGAGACTAGTCTCGGACGGGAACCAGGGCTAGGACCGATATGGGATAGTGTCGATAATATGGTCTGATTGGCCAGGGCCCTGGTCATTCCGTTGAGGCAAAAAAATGTCACACACAGCCTCTGTTCGGGCGGGTGTTTGCGCGTCTCGTTTCGTTCGTACCTCCCCTGGCAGGGCGGTGGGCGGACAGGGCAGGACAGGGCAGGCACTATCCACATCACTCGGTCTGACCTTGCCGATGCTGTCGCGATGATCATGATTGCCAGGCACCGGACCACGGCGGACAAGGAAGGAAGGGACCTCGGGCGGGAAGGTGCCTGGCGCACTAACGGACTGGACAATTTCTGAGACCCGGGCCGCTCTGCAGTCTGCGCTGCGCTGCTGATCGAGGCCATTCCCCATCGAGGTGTCGCGGCTGCTACGTCAGTGGGGAACAATATTAAATTCGCAACCCTCTCAATGTGCATCCCCCCTTTTCCCCTATAAGTACTACTTTGTTGTCCCTCAAGACGCTGCCACGGGGGGCGTAGATAACAAAGACGACAACTCCCAGATTCTCTGTGATCGCATCACCCAAGTCTACAGGTATGTTTCCCTTTGTTGGCGTTGCTGCATCGCTGCCCTGGGCAAGTGGCGGGCCAAGACGGTCCCCCTCCCCTCCCCGTGCTCGTGCTCGTGCTCGCGTCCAGGGGTCGCGACCAGGGGGAGGAAACAATTGGACCACCTGCAGCCCGTGGAGGGGCAGCCCAGCACAGCACACACAGCACACAAGTTGGGTCGCGAAGGGGGGTGTGGGATGGGAGGGGAGAGGGGCATCTCTCTGGTCTCCCATCCCACCATCTTTTGCGGTCCTCGGGAGCGCGGGGCAGGCCAATGCCCCAAACAGCGGTGAAATCCCTTTGGTCTTGTGTGTGATGTTGACTGACATCTTTCTTGCCTTGCCCCTCTACTAGATCTTTCCCCTCCGTCACGATCTCCTCGCTTCCCACCACCACCACCTCAAACTCACACCGGTGATATCCTCATTCAACCTTCTCAACCATGGCGTCCCGACCGGAGAACATTGGCATCAAGGCCATTGAAATCTACTTCCCCAACCAGGTGTGTTTCTGCCCCTACTCTCCTGACCCCTTTTCCCGCTTGATCTGCCACCCCGCGCCGACACCGCACCACCACACCCAAAACCCCCCAACTGACGAGAATGCCTGTCTAGTACGTTGCGCAAACCGAGCTCGAGAAGTTCGATGGCGTGAGCGCTGGAAAGTACACAATCGGCCTTGGCCAGACCAAGATGGCCTTCTGCGACGACCGCGAGGGTATGTTCCTCTTCCCCCTTTTCGGTACCAGACACACGTGCTCACCAATGTACCCCTCGCAGACATCTACTCTCTCGCCCTGACCGCCGTCTCGAAGCTGATCAAGAACTACAACATCGACACAAACTCGATCGGCCGCCTCGAGGTCGGTACCGAGACCATCCTCGACAAGTCCAAGTCCGTCAAGTCCGTCCTGATGCAGCTCTTTGGCGAGAACACCAACATTGAGGGTGTCGACACCGTCAACGCTTGCTACGGCGGTACCAACGCCTACTTCAACGCCATCAACTGGGTCGAGTCTTCCGGCTGGGACGGCCGTGACGCCATTGTCGTCGCTGGCGACATCGCTCTGTACGCCAAGGGCAACGCCCGCCCGACTGGCGGTGTCGGCTGCGTCGCCATGCTCATTGGCCCCAACGCCCCCCTTGTCGCCGACCCCGGCCTGCGCGGCAGCTACATGCAGCACGCCTACGACTTCTACAAGCCCGACCTGACGAGCGAGTACCCCGTCGTCGATGGCCACTACTCCGTCTACTGCTACTCCAAGGCCTTTGACGCCGCCTACCGCGACTACGTCCGTCGTGAGACCAAGCTGGCCAACGGCAGCAACGGCGCCGTCAACGGAGACGCCGACAAGACCTCCCTGGACCGCTTCGACTACCTTGCCTTCCACTCCCCTACCTGCAAGCAGGTTCAGAAGTCCTACGGCCGCCTGCTCTACCACGACTACCTGAGCAACCCCGAGCACCCCACCTTCGCCGATGTTCCCGCCGAGTACCGCGACCTCGACTACGAGAAGTCCCTGACCGACAAGGTTCTCGAGAAGACCTTTGTCACCCTGACCAAGAAGAAGTTCCAGGAGAGGGTCAGCCCCGCCACCCAGGTCGCCACCAACTGCGGCAACATGTACTGCGCCAGCGTCTGGAGCGGTCTCGCCTCCATCATCGGCCACGTCGACGACGCCGCTCTCCAGGGCAAGCGCATCGCCCTCTTCAGCTACGGTTCCGGCCTCGCCTCCAGCTTCTTCTCCTTCCGCGTCAAGGGAAGCCTCGCCAACATTTCCAAGGTCCTTGACCTCCCCGCCAGGCTGGAGGCTCGCCAGGAGGTCACCCCCGAGGTGTACGACGCCGTAAGTGACAGCCTTGCTACCCCTTGGAAGTTGTAATGCTAACCACACCCGCAGACTTGCGAGCTCCGCAAGAAGGCCCACCTCCAGAAGAGCTACTCGCCCGAGGGTGATGTTTCTCAGCTGAAGCCCGGCACCTACTACCTCACCAACATTGACGACAAGTTCAGGCGCGAGTACGAGGTCAAGGCATAGATGACCAACTGATTCTTCTCACACAACACACACAAGCGGCGATGACTTTTTTCTCGGGCGAGGGTGGCATGGAATCTTTTTCTGCGGTTGCTCAATAGAAGGCATAGAACCTGCGTATCCTTCCTGTTCTCACCGGCCGCCATATATACGCGATTAGTAGCATAGCCAGGCTGTGCTGTTGGGGGTGGCGTTGGAAGGGTTCTCCCGGGCACGCCGCGAAATGCCCCTTGGCGGGCAGAGCTACGCGGGAACGAGGGAGGGAGGATTTGCCCCGCGCCTTGGATGCGGGATATAGTACCGGCGCCGGTGTAGATACGCCCAGCCCGGTCTTTAATACTCATGTTTGGAAGATGCACCTCGCAGTTGAAGCGTCTCGTCTTGAAATCTATGGTCTCGCTGGACTCTATGTGGGAGATGTTTTACAAAATGATGGCACATGAGGGGTGTGGCCCCCGGGTCGGAACGAGCAACCTAAGACTCGTTCTTCGATCCCTTGGCAGCGTCCCCCTTGTACTTCCACTCGGCGTTGCGGTGGAGGTAGTAGTCCTTGCTCTTGATGGACTTCCAGATACCGTAGAGCCCTGCGAGGGGCCACTGCGACTTGAAGCGCTTGCGGAACACCTTGAGCTCTTCCTTGCGCGCATCCGGGTCGACCTTGACCTTGTCGTAGACCGTGGGGAGATGCTGAGCGCCGTACTTCTCCCGCAGCGCATCGTACCACTCGCGACCGCCATACGAGGCCCAGAACTCCTCGGGCTTCTGGTACACATGTGCGTAAAGCCACTTCATGCCGTTCAGCTCGCGCAGCTTGTCCTCAACATCGCGGTTAACCTTGACAAAGTCCTCGGGGTCCTTGGGGCCCCAGCCCCACAGACCAATGTTGAGCATGGGCATGTCCTTTCCAGGGTTGCTGTCTGCGTCGGCGGGCTCGTTGGTATGCGGGTGGAATGTGGGCCTAGGAGTCTGTTGCAGAGGGCAAAGCCAGAGAGGCCAGATACCGGTGCGCTCGGCGGTGTAATCGATGAACTTTTCAGCAGTGGCGTACGGGAGAGCGAGGTCTTGGACGAAGAAGCGGGCGGATTCACCGCTGCCGTGGAGGGCGCGGTAGAGCATACGGGTGTGCAGGAAGTCGTCGAGGAACCAGCGGAAGAAACGGTTGAAGGGAGTGAAGCTGAAGTAGTCGAAAGCGGCGATGCCGACCCAGAACCCGCCGCGATCGTAGCGGAAGAGGTACTCGGCGAGGGGGATGTAGTCGACGGTGGCTGGGGCTTGGGAGGCAGTCCGGTCCTTGACGTGCAGGCAGAACCACGGGTCCCAGGCACCACTGAAGGTTTGGGGCTTGGTGCCAGCCGGGGGTTCGTCGTTCGTCATGCTGCCGGTGATGACAACACCATGATCCTTGGAGAAGAGGATTCCGTCGACATAGTCGTTGGCAGGGTTGCGGGTTTCGGCGCGAACCTTTTCAATAGCCTCGGCGACGCTCGATGTCCTGTGGTACGTCGTCTTGACAAAGCGCTTGGCCTCGACGAGCTGCAGCTCAATGAGCGTCGTGATGCCGAGGGTTCCGACAGCACCAGCCGCACCACGGAAAAGATCCGGCTTCTCCGTGCGCGACGTCTTGACCACATCTCCATTCGCCAACACCATCTCCACCTCATTGATCGTATCATCAAAGAAGCCATGCTTGAAGCTCGAGCTCTCGCCCGCCGTTCCGGCAAAACCACCTCCCGCGGTAATACCGGGAAACTCCATCACCACAGGCGGCACCAGACCGTGCGGCAGGGTCTTCTCGACAAGCCGGTCCATGGGCACATTGGGCTCGACGAGGGCGACGCGGCGCGCCTTGTTGACTTCGAGGACATTGTTGAGAGCGCTGATGTCGACGAATTGCTTGCCGCGGATGGGGCGTGTGCTGTTTGTCGAGCCGTGGAAGATGCGGTAGGGCTCTTTGCGGTCGAAAAAGGCCTTGACGGCGGCCGAGATTTTCGACACGGCCTGCTTGTGACGCTCCATCGCGAGGGTTGGTGGTGGGACACTGGGAAGTGAGTGAGGAAGTGAGAAGAGTCGGTCGTTGGTAACGGAGCTTTCGCGGAGCTCGGGTTGAAGACTGGGGCCGCGTGTTTGCTAGGGCCACGCCCGTGCTGTGGTTAAACCACGCCAAGCTTCTCACCTCCTCCACTCGGGCTGTGCTGAATTCTGGGATTCTAACGTTGACAACTCCGCCTTCTCGAAAAGACCTCGATGCGCAGCTCATGGAGTGCTTGAAGACACCATGTTGTCTAGTATCTGGGATGCGCAGGTAACGCCCTGAAGTCTGCCGCGAGATCTTCAGCTAACGGAGTCGCAGTAGAATCACCACATGTCAAATGGCCTGATTGATGCATGCGATTGGTCTCGTCAGTCGTTTGCACACAAAGAGGGGTAGCCATGTAGCAAGTCATATGGATCCAAGCTGAGCCCTGCATCAAAAGCCCAGCCTGATCGCTTCGAAGCCTCCTATCACACCAGACCCCTCCGTGTAAACAGTCCTCATCGGCGCTCTAGTGCCAACGGTTCACGGGCAATGGAAACGCTTCCATGCATCGAATCCAGCCTCGAAGCAGCGCGCCATGAAGAGACACAGGCGATGGAGACGGTTCCATGCACCAAGCCCAGCCCCGAGGCATCGGATCGTGAAGAGAGCCAGCCAGGAACCCGCACGCCTTACTATCGACGCACTGCCACTCGCCTCAGACTCATCGACCAAGTTCTGCTGGCCTTCCACCGTCTTCTCGACTGCCTCGACTACTACCAGCGATGCTTTAAGAAATTGGACGAGTGGTGCACTTTCGAGACCCAATTCAACACTTTTGTCGACGCAGTCCGCCACCAGCAGAAGCAATTCGGTACAAACATCTTGCGTCTTGTTGATCCTACATATAAATCGAAGGATATAGAGAACTTCTTCCGAAACAGTCCTAAATATGGATTCTGGAATGGCACGAATAGCTTGGTCCGCACTTTCTGGCCGTCGCATTTCACATTCAGAGACCATGATACCGATGGTCCCATCAGTATCATCGAGCAGGTCCATCAGACGACGCTCAATCTCCAGGATCTTTTGAAATTCAAGAATGGTGATGTAGGTAACTGTCAAATCTGATGCGGGCCTGGAAACTGTCAACTAAGCAGCCCGGGTTCAGTTGGACAAGATTCGGTTCGAGCCAGATCATATGAATCAGAACCCCTCGCCATGGCAACGGCGCTTCACCAGCGTCCGCGAAGGTTTCGACCAAGATGCTCCTCAGAAGGAAATACGACTGCTTGAAGAATACAACAAAAAGCTCTCCGGTATTCTGGATTCCCGAGCGGCTGATGCAGAGAGGGCATCCGAGGCGGATACGACACTGGATCTCGGGACGACAGATCGTACCGAAATACACATGGTTCGCTTTGATGATGTTGAAGCAGCGCACGATGCGTTATTTGGGACAGATGTCGACAACAAAGCTCCTAATATTGAAGTGTTATGGAAGACCTTCGTCGATCTCATCTTTCGCCAGGAAACCATATCCAAAGCCATGGTCATCGCGCTGCAACACGATGACATCAACCAATCAGTCTTTCGTTCCAACATAGAAAAGGCCGTCAAAGCATTTGCCGCTCAGCTCTTGGATGAGAAACCCAATGACCAGCCCATCTGCAAAATCTTCCAAGGCTACTCTCCAATTATCTCCTCCCGGATCATCAACGAAGCACTCACGCGAGCTAGCCTCAACACCAAGATGTCTGAGGCAGTAGTTGTTCTCCCTTTAGGGGCAGAAAGCAGCGAGGAAGAAAAGGAGGAAAGTCAAGACGACATCATTGGAAGGGGTACTGGTGAGGCAGATGCTATCGGTAACGATACCCCGGGCGAAGGTCTTGACGTGATGACCTTTCAAGACACAGTGTCGTCGAGCCGGGCCTTCGGCACATTGTTGGACAACCTGCACGACATCGTCTTCCCAACATTCAACTCCCGTCTACGGCAGCTAATGGACAGAGAGAAGGAGGAGAGCGGTCCATCAGCCGAGACCAAGTTGGGAGAGCTCTTCTCGGAGCTTGCCTATGCTCGAGCCTCACACATCGAAGTCAGCTTGGATACCCCCGGCTACATTGATTGGCTTCAGCTCTGTTTTGAAAGGGGAACAAGACAACAATGGACCTGGTCGCCTCTGCGACAACCTTTGCAGCCACTCCGAGAAGGAGAAGTCAGAATCAGTTGGAAATGTGTACGTCTCATCAATGACTTCCGGCCAAACACGGGCATCAAGACTGATTTATGGACTAGGCGTGCCACAAGACTCGCCGGGCGACGGTCTCGAAACAAGTAGCTGAACGCCTTGTAGCGATTGCAAAAATGCCAAGTTCGGACTCAGGCACCAGTAGCGACGATTCCTCAGGACCTCTGGATTCCCCGTCAAGCCAGCCTGGATCTGGGTCCACCGCACGCACCTCCCAAGCTGGGGATGATCCGTCTCTCAAGGAAGACATGCTGCCCGATACTCAGATTGTGCCGAAGGATCCCGAGGTCATTGATGAGAGGGCCAGTCTTGAACAACAGCTTCCCCGTGGCACCATCTACTTCATGACAGCCAAAGGGGCGTTCCATCCTCGGCAAGAAGGCCTAGTGCGAAGCTTCATCACATCGAATGATAAGTGCGACCATCAATTCTTCGCGGAGCTCAAGGAGGAGTACTGGAAGCACCGGGGTCTTTTACGGCGATACCTTGGAATGTACGGCTTCAAAGGCTGCGACTTCTTCAAGGTTGGTATCTTGCCACTCCTCTAGGCTCGGAACATGACTGACGATGTCCAGCTCCGCACATACAAAGCAGGCCGATATGGAGAAATGGCTCCAGGCCTTCCCTCCGCACAAGACCTCGGCTACTCCTTCAAGACCAGAAACCCCCAGCCACAGGTCAGCGCCGAAGAGTTCCGAGACCACTTCCACGGGTGTCAATGCACCGAAAGCTCTTGCAAGGAGACCAGCACATTGGACTACATCCCCAGAAAGGTCAACGCGGGACATGACCAGCCGCCTGTAGTCATCAAGGATGAAATCTTCTGGGGCATCATTGCCCGCGAAGATGACAAAAATTCCGTCTACATGCTGGCCGTGTACGTTTCTCTCGTCTATCTCTGCTTCGGAATCGGCATCGCCCCCATGTTTGTGTGGCTCGATACCCGCGGCGTTACTGACGAAGCTTCTCTGGCTAACCGCAAAGACAACTTGTCAAACGCCGTGGTCCCTTTCAACATGATGTTCTGCTTTCTGGGGCCTGTTTTGGCGGCTGTCTTTGCTTGAGACAGGCTCTGGCAATGCGACGTCGAGTTCAGCGACCTCTCCCTTGGATTGGGCAACATTCTGCGTAGTCATGGAAAGGATGATCTGGATAGATGGATGGAAAGGTGATGAGGATGGACAGGTGATGAGGATGAACCGAATGAGGTTCGATATGGCTAGAAGCCCGTTAGGATAAATAACTAGGTAGTATGTCCTGCGACGTCTACTACGGCCAGTGCCACTCCTGCCTTGTCCGATCTCGAACCCCAAGCTCAGGCGTCCCGGTCACGTCTAGTGTCAACTCAACCCCAGTCCCGTCCCATGCGCTTCTCAATTCATCATCCAGTTCGTAAGACCCCTTACCCCGGACAATGGATATCTTCTCCAGGAAAGGAAGACGTCCGGAGACTTTCGCGGCCAGGTCGATCAAAGCGAGGCCAAGGTCCGACGGGTCATAGTCGGCCTCGTCGAGGATACGAAGGCCGCGTAAGGACGCTGGCAGGGCGTCAATGCAGATGCCCGAAACGTCTCCGAGCCCGTCCTCTGCAACTGGGTTGCCGATACGCTTCGAGTCGGTGATGAGATACTCGAGTTCTTTCAAGGACGCGAGTCCATGATCAAAGGTCCGGTCTGTCTCATCCAAGTCATCCATAAACTCGATGTCGGAATAGTCGACACACAGCTTCCTCAAATGGGGGCAGTGCAATGCGACAGCATTCTGAATGTCGAGGGCGTATCCGTCTTCGTCGATGTACTCGGAAGGCCAAGTTCCGCCGAAGGCCATTGTCTCGAGGCGCGGGAATGCCTGCAACAGAAAAGGCCAGGACGGGGCCGTGACGAGAGACCTCTCCATCATCAGACTCGTGACGTTGGGGAAGACGGGGAAGGCGTCTTGTCCCACTTCATGCGAGTCCGCGCCAAACATGTCGAGATGGAGGGAGGCGATGTTGGGCGCCGCATCCGCGAGGGGTTTGAGGCACCTAGGGGCGAGGAATGACTCGGTGTCCCCATGAGCGATCGAGACTGACCTCAGATTTGGCAAGGAGCTGGGTTCGAAGCCGAAACAGACCGATCGATAGTGTGATAGGATGGAGATCCTGGTGAGGTTCGGGAGGAGAGCTATAAGGGCGGCGTCAAGGATATGGTCGTCGACTGTGCTCTCGAGATCCCAATCTCCCACATCTTCGCTGAGATGTTCCCGAGCATACACCAATCTGCGTTCGAAATCTTCCATCAAAGAGGGCGGGTAATTGTCGACATGGTCCAATTCCGGCCAATCGAATGTCCAGAGGGAGGGGTGCAGCTCCTGAACATGACGCGCCAGCTCAGGGTGGGCAGCGAGCGTGCGCAAAAGTCGCGACGGCTTCCTGGAATTTGGCACGTGGTAGAGGATAGGCGTCGCCATGTGGTTCAAGTTCTTTGAGACAAGACATAGGCGGGCAATGTCGGTGAGGTCGGTCTTGTGGAGGCGAAATACACACTCCTCCCCGTTGCAGTGACTGCAGAACGACTCGATGATTCGCAGCCATAGCTCTGGCGGCAGGTCGGAGATGGGCATGGCTGGGGCTGGGTTGTCAGGATTTTGGGAGATTCGGGGTGGTGAGGGAGGGAAGAAGGGAGAAGTTAGGGAGGGGAGCCGTTTGTCATTTGTGAGGTGCATGGGTTACGCGGGAGGGGCGGCGGCTGCAGGCAGCAACCACTAAACCACCTTCACGCTGAGTCCTAAGGAACGCAGCGAAGGCAGATATCACCTAAAGATAATATGTACTGGGGGGTTAGTGGCTTGTGGTCGTTCACACCTCGAGCTTTGCTGTTGCAGATAATTGAAAAGGCATAATTGACGTTGACACTGACCTCATAGCTGGCAGGCAGGCACTGTCGATGGACAGGTCACGGGAATGACCAGGTGAAGGACAAAGATTGCACCTGAAAAGTGGAATGAATTCATCCTCAATTCCAGGGAAGGGTTCCCTCCTGTGGTGTCACAGACGGTGTAGCCTGGCGATCGACCCAGTAGGCCTTGGCGTTGAGCTTTGGATAGGCAGCCAGCAGTGGGGTGGATGAGGTGGAAACTGTCTTGGGATATTGCTATAAAGTACTCATGCCCATTCGCCCTGATGCCCAAACATGCTCACAACAGGCACACCCAAACGTAGCTGGCAATATCCTGAAAAGTCAAAGCTGGGATGAGAATATCCTCCTCCCGTGGGCCAGGGACTCGATCGTATACAAGTCCAAATTCGAGAACCATCGGAAGAGGCCGCGACTGTGGTTTCGTCGTGATAATGAAGTCGTCGTGCCGTGGTAAGTTGGGAGAGTCGAAGTCTGGGCGGAGAGTAACACTGATTTCAGTATCGCACAGAGGCTCGCCGTCTTCTCCGTAGCGCCATTTTTCAAAGACGAACTCGTGCTTTCCGGACTCCTGACGCCGGATATCGATAATGATAACAATCCTGACCTGCCCCTCGCTCATCTTGAACCACCCCTGCATGACGCGCCGCAGGCTTGAGTGCGACTGAGTCTCCCCGACCACGACCATGATAGTTGGACAGGGGTCTTTGCGACGAATCCGACTAACAGGTTGCCACGAAGCGTCTGGCTCGGCGTGAAATCTGTCGTCTTTGGACTTGACTGTTGTTGACCCGCAGCCCCGGATGAAGGGGTCGATGCCCGTGTTGCTGGAAAACCCGCGGATGTATTGCGAGAATCTTCCTACCGTGACCTGTTGTGGCATCGAAGAAGGTACACGGAAGATTGTCTCTCGAGTGTGGCTGTCGTAGAAGAGGAGGGTGGATTTCTGAGATTGTTGCTGCTCGATCCAAGACATGACTCCCTGAATCTCGTCATGGGGGGCACCGTCGAAGGTAATAGTGTCCATCTCTGCGTACGCGCCACGGGTCATCAGGTTGATGAAGGCGGTCTGACCAGGCCAAGTGGAGGCGTTGACGGTGAGTCGCTGCATCTGGACGTTGATTGCCTGCATCTTTGTAAAATGTGGTCGGAAAGATTGGTTGATTGATTCTGGAGAAGAGGAAAAGAGTGATGAGGGCAGCGGCCGTTCATTATATACTTGTTCCGAGGTGCCGGAGGCGGTGGCTTGCCATGAGGTGGCGTTAAGGCCTGAATGTCCACCTCAAAAGTTTCTGATCCGAGGCTGGTAAAGGATGAGGCGTAGTACGGCCACGAGCGGCCGCGATTCACTCCAGAACTATGCCACAAGCCACGCGGTGTCGAGTTGCCCATGTTGCTAGCTTGAACACTCAGTGCCATGTCCGCCTCTCAATAAACCCGCAACGATGGATTTTGCCAAAAACTATACATCGTGCCTCCAACCCACATCCTTCTGAGTCTGAATGGGAACTTTGGCGTCTCTTGTTCCCAATCAGCACCCGAAGTGGCAAGAAGTTTGCGCTGCTTATCGGTGATCGAGCTGATACCAGTCGACTTCAAGCTGGATGGCCCATGTTCCACGGTTCCGCTGGCTGCCGACACCCCAGGAGAGACTGCGCTCAGGGCCCACCTCGCCAGTCTGCCAGCTCGCTCAGCCCAGGACTTGCGCGCCTGCAAGTCCTGGAGAAGAGTATCCATGTTTGGCGGCCTCATTCTCAACACCAACTCCTCCAGTGTCAGTGTCAGGGAAAGAGGTTCGTACTCCGGCCTGTCGTCAGCCCACCCGTAATGTAGCATGCCCTTATACATCTCGTGGGCGTGTAGTCGATAAAACTCGAAGCGCACGTCCGCGTCTAGCTCTCTTTGCTGGCCAAGGAGAAGTTGAAGCACCGAGAATGGCCCATCAGCCTTCCTTTCGTCTTGGAGCCGAGTCTGGTCCCGTCCTCGGTACCAATTCTGTGCCGAATAATTGGCCAGCCAAGCAAGAAAGGCCACCCACCCAGGGACGTATAGTGACCATTCGGTGTCTTTCCGGTCGTGCAACAGAACTCGCCCGGATAGCCTTGCTCCAGCACTCAGCAGGCAGCCCACGAGATCAACGTCGGAGTGGTCCCGACCCCAAATTGCAGATAGGATCAAGCAAAAGTGCGGGCAACTTGGACAGAGTTCAGGCTCTCCTGACGCGAACGCGTCCAAAATAAACTCTGCAGAGGCCCCGATGTGTGCAGAATGGTGAAGAAAGGAGAATGTGGGACACGCGCGTCCGCAGTCATCCTCGAGGTCAAGACGAGTCCCGAAAACCGATCCCCGTTTCATTCCTTCTTCCCATAGAGCGCCCCAATGGACTCCTCCAACCGTGACCGTGTCCCCCACGTACGAGACGGAGGAGAAGATTTGTGTCTGTGCTTCTTCCTGATAATGTCGCAGGATCTTGTCACATTCACCTAAAGCCCGAGACGATCCCCTTGCAGACTGACACACGCCCATGAACTTGTCTCTCAGGGTCACTGGGCCATCAAAACTCGCCAGTGCCCTATAAGACAGTCTGGCAAATTTGACTTCGGCGAGCCCCAGTCTCATGTGGTAGTCTGACGGTACAAAGGCGCGGTTGCCGAGGTGTTGTTGCATAGCCAATACTATCTCCGGTTGTCTGACAAAGTCCAAAGCGGTTCGATGGAAGAACTCGATTCGCTGTCCAAAGTAAAGGTCTTTCTCGTGGCCATCACTCCTCAGCTCAAGCAGCCCCTTGCAGACCAGCTTGAGCTGACGCTCTGCATACTGAACACACTTGCCGACTTGCTCATCAGTATAAGCACACCGCGGTCTGTTGTAAGGGAAATCGCCGTCCTCCAGGTCCTCCATCCAGGATACCGCAATTGCGTTGAAGCTGTGGGTGGGCCATTCCCTGAGCGTCAGGAGGAGGAGGTAGGCCCGACCTCTGTCTTCGGGGCTGATCGATTGGAACAGATGGAGGAGAAAGTCCGTGAGGTCTTTTGGCGTGTTGAGGATCTTTGCCTCGAGACTCCTGTAGGTATCACCGTGCAAAATGCCCTCGGACAGGGTATGTGCCACTATACGCGCCCAGAGAAAGACGCCTTCAGACCCATGGGTGATTTCCCTGGCAAGGTTATGAATTTCCTCGGGTTCAAGATGGCCATCGTTGCTGTCCATAAGTATCTTGTGGGAAAATTCGTAGATGTCGGGGTCCGTAAGTTCGTGGAGATTTATCCTGGCAATCTTGCCGAATACATGGTGGAATTCATGGTACGGCCGGCTACTCGTGCAAATCCTGACATACGGGTTGGTAGCCCACTCTCTGAGTTGCTTGGCGAGCTTCTGGTAGTCGTGACTCTTCCCGTCGAGTTCATCGAGGCCATCGACAAAAAGACAAAGTCTGTAGTCGCAGTGCTTGGTAAAACTCTGAATGAGCAGTTCCATAGCATTTTGAAGCTCGAATTGCCGGTAAGATATTGATGAAGACGTGTGTTGTTCATAGTTTGACGACTGATGCTTGGATTGAGGGAAAACGTGATCAGCAAGATCCGGACATTGGCGCAGGACTTGGAAGAGGATGGATCGGTATAGGCCCTCCAAGGACTTTTCCAGTGGACTTCCAGCATTCCAGAAGAAGAGCCTCGCGATTACGAGCTTCTTCCCCCCGGCCCAGGTCGTCAACGTATCGTGAAGGCCCTCGTTTTGACTCAGCAGCTTCATCAGCGTTGATTTGCCCGAGCCCGGCTTTCCGGAAATGTGAAGGACAATGCCCCCCTTCGTACCCCAGAGTCGTACTGCGTCCCGAGCTTGGACGGTGACCGCACCAAGTTCTTTGCTTTCTAGGCGCGACAGAAATCGATCAAACTGTCCATCTTTGACAGAGTCCACGCGGGAAAAGAGTCTGTCAAAGTTCAAACGATCAAGGACGTGGAAGTGGGTTGGAGTCTGCTGGGGCAGGGCCGCTATTACTTTCTTGAAAGAAGCGAGGTCCAACTGAGTTTGGTTCAGTGAGAGGGAGTGTTCAATGTCTGCCGTTGCTGCAGAGGTGTTGCCGCTTGTGACGACTTGAGCCAGTCGAAGAACCTTGGATTCGAGTGTTTCGACGGTGACTTTAACCGACTGTAGCTCCTGGATGTTTTTACTGAAGAATGTCGCATGATCTTGCTGCATGGTCTTGATCTGGCTGCCAACAGCTCTGCCGCTGTCGCAGAGCATCATGTTGAGGCGAAGAAGCAGCTGAAGCTTGTACGAATCGAGTTTCTGCTCGATCTCTCGGATTTTGCCAGTTTTCCGGAGTGTCTTGAAGGCCGCCTCCAAGCTGCGCAAGGCCTTGTTTCCATCAGCTTTGGGTTCAAACGACCTGAGCAGGGCCACGAGCTCATTGGAAAGAGTGTTGCAGTGGCCTGCAATGCTGGCTAGGGCTTGTTCATGTAGTGTTGGTGGAGCAGGTGTCGTCTGGGACAGTTGTTTGGTGATGGCCTGAAGATCATCAACGATCTTTCTGGTGTCAAGGTTGGCGCCAGACCCGCCTTGAACTTGCTGATAGATCGTGGTGGAGCCATCGATGAGCTTGTAGGAGAAGTCAATGAAGGTAATGATCGATGATGCGAGACCGGCGGCTTCCATGATGCCGACCAGACTTGTTGCAGGACTCTTGGCTCCAGCTGAGAATGTAGGTGGCAAGTGGGAAGGAGATCAATGGGCATGATGAGGGCGCGGGGTTCGGGCACGCGATGGGGGCGAAGGATGCACAGCCTCGGATGTGGTGCGGTGAGGCTGTTATGCAGGGCACATGGCCAATCGCCGGACTCATATGCCTGGCAGACACCTGCATGGGGCCTCCACCGCTTGGCTTGCTGTCAGGAGGAAGACGAGTTGATCTTCGCCGACCGTCGCTTCGACATCACCACGCACGATCCCGAGCTTGCTGTGGCCGATGCCCATCCCCGTCAGATGTCAGTCCTGCCCCAAATATATTCCTCCGCTTGTTGAGCGCTGCTTGTTCATTGCCGCGGACTTGGCAAGTGACCCAAGAGGAACAGTCCGCCTTCCTCCAGGATTATGAGCTGCGCTTCTGTTCCCAAAGTGGCGGGCCGAGTGGTCGAAGCTCGGCACGGTAGACACCTTTCATCGAGGGACATCCCTTTGAGCGAGATCGGTAGGCGATTATCCATTAATTTGACTGCCAGGAGCTGCTCCCGTGGATTCTCTTGCTGCGGCGTTCAATTGAAAGTGCAGCAGGCTGCCCTTGGCCATTCTCTCGCCGTGGGCCACAGTGACGCCGGAAAGGACCCGGTTCAGGCCAGTCCACGGGTGCTCCATCAAGAACCTGGACATCTTGACCAGGCAGACTGACGGGGCCACACGTGGGAGTTCAGGCACTCAGAATCCACCAAGGACAGCCGCCACGACGGCCACGGCCGTGACCATCCAGACGCCTGTCCCAATCTCCAGTCGAGCAATGCCATTCTCCGGCTCGAGGCCAGACGTAGCAGTCACGACCTGGTCGGTGCCTAAATCACCGGCAACGGCAGTGGAGGCGCTCGAGGCTGCTGAGGTTGAGGACGGCTCGATGGCGGTCGTGGTAGCGGTCGCTTGAAGGGCCTCCTCATAACAGGCGCCGAAGATGATTGTGAGGTTAAGCCAGCTCTCGGCGGCGGGGAATTCGAACATTGCGTTGTACCAGTTGTCCGGGCAGAGGGGGGCGAGCTCGAGGGCATCGGAGCTGTGCGCCTACTACCAGGAGGAGGCCGAGCTACCGTACTCGAGGTATTCGCTGACGGCGCTGGGCGGCATTGCGGTGGTAATCTGGCACCATTCCTCCTTGCTGGGGTTGCAGACGACGAGGGCAGCGCGACCGGTGACGGTTGAGGCGCACTCTTTGAAGTATGAGGCGCCGCGGTTTTGGACAGACTTGGAGAGAGTCTCAGAGGGGCGGGGGATGCCGAAGAAGCGGGTGAGGTTTGATGCCGCACAGTACCACGGGTCCGGCTCTTCAAGCTCGGGGAACGTCGTGGGAATCAGGATCTCGTGGGCGGTCGAGTCCCAGTCCAGCGCCGTGGCCAACGGAGGCAAGGCGGCGGCGGCGGCGAGCAACGCCGTGGGAGAGAGGCCCCTCATGAGTGGTGGTTCTGGTGGTCAGGTCGCGGGCACTCCTTTGATGCTGATGGTTTGGTCTGGAGCAGGCGCCAAGTCGAGGTGTTGTCACCGTTTGTCCCTCGGTCAAAAGTTGCGAGAGGAGTGTCGAGGGTCCTGGGCGGCAAAAGAGGAGGAAAGGAGGAAGACTCTTGCGAGCAATCCATCACCGATTCTCGGTGGATTCCGAGTTGAGAGAAAAAAGATGCCATTGCGTTACTTCATTCCCGGGCCATCGGCATACGGTCCCTGGTGCCAAGATGGATGTTGGTTCTAGGAGAAATTGCATTGTCGGTTGTTGTTGGTCGTTGGCTGTTGGTTAGGACAGCGGGAGTCGCAGCGGAGTGCCTGTGTGAGGTGGAGATGCGTCGGGGGCCAGGGTCCCCCCACGTGATTCCAACACTGTGAAGCCGCGACTGTCAGTGAGCTTCCCCCCATAATAATCCAGCACTTGAAGCTCCCCCAGCTTCATCCTCAGTCAACTCCAATGGCATTTTTCTTCAGAAGACCAGATGCCCAGCACCCGCCTGAGAGCTGCATTTGAAGAAAAAGCCTCTCGTACAAGATGTCCGATTTTGCCGGCCGAGCTCTAGCGTCAATTCGCTCGGACCTGACGATCTAGCAGAACCGAACCGTGGCACGCATGTCCTCCATCTCCACCGTCGCGATGGAGCACGGCCAATTCTCACTGGGGCCTCCTGGGCTACGCCGCGGGTACGAGCGTCCTGTTCCGGCTGATGGCTGTCGTCTTGGCTGTTGGTGCAGGTAAGGTGGTTGGCGTAATTACTTTAATACGACAGCAGGCTACAGGCACACTCCTCCTTGTTTGTTTTCTCTCCTCCATGTCCCTCTTGTGACCACGATGGAACCCGTCCCAGTCACGATGGAAGCGGTAAAGGCCAGCCTCAGACCAACCCAGATCCAGCGCCTGGACGAGGTTGCGGCCGGGATGCTCAAAGCCTACCGTACCCTCGTCCGGATGGAATACCTAGAAGACGCGTGGGTGCACGAGGGACCCCACGATGTCGACGCCTTTCTCCCGGCCTGGCGCCAGCAAGGTATCCCGTACTCCATCGCCTATCTGTACAGCATTCTGCCCTACGTCAATGATTACGGCAACAAGAGCATCGACTTCATTTTCGGGGGGAGATTTGCCGGCTTTCCCCATTTTCCCCAACTCGATATGACGGGCTATCGCAACCCGGAGTCTTCAGATGACAGCAGGGAACAGTTGCGTCCCTGGATGACAATGCTCTCTTTCAGCGGGGAAAAAAGGGCTGCGCTGATATACGATGCTCGCCGCCACGTCATTGGTATTTACGAACAGATCGAATACGGCACCAGTGATCCAAACTGGACTTTCGAGCACCAACTAGCGACGTATGGCTCGGACGAGGACGAGGACGAATACAATTGCGACAGCGGCAACAGCGACAGCGACGTCGACGACAACGACGACGACGACGAATACTATGGCGAGGAGTGTTACTGGGACGAAATGAAAGGCCGGCATGCCGCTCATGTGCTTCAAGACATAGTTCTCTGGTACGAGAACCTCACCCACCTCCCTGGCGGAGGAGATGAGGGTGATGGCGAAGGGTCCGCGGCCTTCACCAGGTCGCTGTACATCAAGCACGGCTGGCCACGCAACTTTGACGGCACAGCCTTTCTCGTCGACCAGGCCAAATCCTACGCGATCAAACGAGCAGAGCGAGACCCCAAACCGGGTATCCTCGCAAGAATCAACAGGTTCCGGAGATTCCTTCAGTCTCCCCCTCCACCCCCTGAGGGTGAGATGACCATGGCCGAGGGCGACAACGCGGAGCATTTCTGGAATGCGCGTTGGCGGCGGTTCCAGGAGGGGCGCTCAAGGATCGATGTGCCCATCTTGCTTCGGGAGTCGGAGAAGGCGTACGAACTGCCGAGCGACCTTCAGGTGCGGCTGTTGAAGCAGCTGCGCGCCAGCATCAGGCATCTGGAGAAGAAGCTCTCCAGTGGCGGGGTCGTGGAGTACGACCACTGGCCCGGCTCGGAGCATATTCGCGTGGAATATACCAAGAAGTGCTTGGATATCGAAAAGAGAGCGTATCAGGAGTGCAAGGCAGAGCTTGGTGGCGACGCCTTCTTCGCCCAGCACGACATGGTCGAGATGGACCTTGACCCGGACAATTCCCCCAGCCCGGAGCTGCAGGAACGTTCGCGTCTTCATATTGAAGCCGCACGCGAGTGGCTGGCCCGGGTGCCGCCAGAGGCGCCCCAGGCGAGGAAGACGGCCGAGGCTTACATCAAGAAGCACGAAGCTAATCTGTCAAGTCGACGTCGAGGACCTAGTTTGAAGTTTATGAGTATCAGCACAGCAAATTTCTGACCGCGCTCCAGAAGCGGAGGGCGGGGAAACCCTGCAAGGCGACTGTCGTGGTGACGATCACACTGCACTGAACTGGTGAACTTCGCCCCCAAGGCAACCAAACCACTTCGGCGCCAACTCCGTCATCACCCCCTGACTAACTTGACACGGAAGACGTACCAACAAGTCAAAGCCCAAGCCTGATTCAAGTTTGCCTTCCAGGGCAAGGCGGAACCACTTGAATGGCCAGTCACCGACAAGACCCTGACGCCTTGCGGGGGTCTCGCTGCTCAGCCGCATTTTCAGCTCGAATTTCTGGCCAGTAGTTTGCGCCTTGTCTCCCTCCCTACCAGGCTAACTTGACAAAGCAAGGCACAGAAAGACAAGCATAAATATAGGCTTCAGGGACGTCCAGGACCCTGGGAGTGGAATTGGCTTCACGTACCGGGAGAACAGTCAGTCGATCGTAGCCAAGGCCTGGAATCGAGCAAGCGAGCGAGCATCACCACAGAAACCTCCCTTTAGCCATTTACCCAATTCATCATGTTCTCCAAGACCAAAAACAGCCCTGCTGCCCTCCTCCTCTCCAGCCTGGCGGCCTCCTCCATGGTCGCCAGCGCCGAACCTACCGTTGCACCCCGAGCTGTCACGACATCGGCTGCCGAGCTGTCCGACTCGTCCACCCGTGTGACCACCTCTTTCTACTCATTCGTCACGACCCAGATCCCTCGCGATGAGCGCTCCATTGGCATGGGCCTGCAGCGCGAGGGCACTGACGAGTACTGTAAGTTGAATCACCGACCCAACTTCCCCTGCCCTGACTCACATCCATCAAAGACTGGCTCTACTGCATCAACGATCCCTTCACCACCAAGAGCGGTTTCGCCGGCTGCGGCACTGACGATTTGTACACGGCCTGCTCAAGCCGCGTGGCGACGGGCATTGATGGCGGGGAGATTCTCTGGTATGTGCCCCCCTTCCTCCTTTCTATCTGCAGGCTCCTAGCGACTGACACCCCCCAGCGACCAACAATGCGTCACTCACAAGATCTATGCCGACCTCGACGTCACCACCTTTACGCCTTTCATCGGCTGCGGCAAGGGGACGTCGACGATGAACCTGGTGCGCACATCCACGGGGACAGCATCTCCTGCTTCGGTAACGGCGGAGGAAGAGTCGACCTCGGCGACAGCCACCGCGTCGCAGACGGATTCATCGGGTCATCGCTTGCAGTGCGGTGTCTTTTATCTCGTCAGCTTGGCTGCAGCTATGCATCTCTTCGTCTGACAACTTACATATCATGGACACCATCATAAGCATCAAGCGTGAATGGATCTGGGAAGGAATTTAGATCCCTGTCTGGACACAAACGCAATACCCACACATTACCTCACCTCTCTGCCCTGGGCTGTTCAGTGCATCAAATCATGGGTATTCAACTTCCTCACACCCTCCTACAACTTTGCTGCCGCCTCAGGCTGCAGACTAGCAACAGCAACCTGCTCAAGAACTTGCGCCCTGATATCCTCCTCCGCCACATTGCTCAACCCACTAAAATGCAGCTCAACCTCCTCCAGCGTCTTGGCCTTGACCGTCATCGCCCGTGACTCTATCAGATCCGGCGCCTCTGCAGCCTGCTTCAAGAACCCAGTCCACTGACTGTAGTTCCTCCGCGCAGCTGGGATATCGGTGAGAAGAATGGCGAAACAATGCGGCATGCCCTCGTACTCTTCGAAAACCACCTTGACACCTTGGCTCTGGAGCTTCTGCGCGATGTACTTGTCCTCATCGGCCAGGAGTTCCCAGCCAGTGCAGATGTATGTCGGCGGAGCGCCAGTCCAGTCACGGGCCATGAGTAGGGTAGCCAGTGGGTGTGCGAGAAGTGCATCTTCGGCGTAGATCTGGCCTCTTGGAGGCGATGCAGGCCAAATCTCGCAGGATGGAAAGACCGCGGCGCGCTGCTTGTCCACTGATGGGAGGTAGTCGTATTTTCCATTGCCGACGCAGCTGGGGGAGCTTTGGAGGATGTCCATCCAGGGAGAGTTGATGCCCACGCCAGCGGGCATTGGAAGTTCACGCTCCTCGCCGTACCAAGCGATCTTTCGGCCCTGTCGGCGTAGCTCAAGCAGTGTCTGGACAAGAGCCAGGCTGAGATTTCCACCGGCACTAAGACGTGTTAGCTGGGCACACACCAAGTGCCTAAGACTGCATCTCACCTGTCTCCTGCAAATACGATGTGCTCAGGTTGCACCGCCTCATGGTAGGCATCCGGTGGCGGGTACAGCAGTGTCAGGTACGCCACCAGGGCATCCAGCACCGCAGATGGAAAAGGGTTCTGCGGCGCCAACCGATACCTCACCGAATAGCAGCGTCCCCCCGTCAACTTGGCCAGCTTCTTCATCAATGGCCTGTAAGTGCACGGATCGAGCAGGTAGTATGCTCCACCATGGAAATACAACACCGTCAACGGGTTGGAAACCTCCTTCTGCATCTCATCATACCGCTCCCTCTCCGAGATGGAGGGGAGCACCGACTCGGGCGTCGCCGCAGCCCGGTAACCCGTCCACTCAGCCTCGACAGCTCGAGTCTCTAGCCACCTCATGTCGACTAGCGACATGTCCTGATCCTGAAGACCGTTGACGGCCGACACGAGAGCGTCCAGCACATCATTCTCTGGGGGCACAGGCGTGGCGTACTTGGACACCCAGAGACGGCCTTTGATGCCAGGGTCCCGATTTGCGAATCTCTGTGTCCAAGAAATCGATTTCGGGGCGTCGGGCTGTAAAAAGGCGCGAAGCACGGAGACGATGAGCTCGCTGCGTAGGTCGAGGTATTTGCTCTGCTCCGAGAGTCGAAGGACATGTGACACAGCGACTCTGACCATAAGTGGCAGATGTGGCAAGATGGCCTTGAAGAGCATCCAGTGCTGGGCCGTGTCGCCTGCCATTTGGGTGTCGGTATTTGCTGTAGTCGTGGCCATATTTCTTGGATGATATTTGGAGATCTGACAGAGGAAAAAAAAAGCAGAGTCGTTGAAGGGGAAGCACTGCTCATAGATAGCCTTAGCGGATGCCAAAAGCTGGGGCGGCCAAGTAAATGTCTATGATGGCGAGCCTCGGTTCGGGACCATCAGGTGCCCCGACACCGCTCCCCGCAAGCTTGTACCAAGTGTGCGAGTCAACGAGCGGTCGGTTAAATCTGGTGTTCAGCCAGGTCAGGCCGGACACGTCGCTCCCGGTTTGTGGACTGCATGTCGTTGGCCCCTGGGGTTTCCACGTTCATGTTTTGGCGTGCAGTGCATTTCTACCAAGTGGGCGGGTGCCAGTGGGCGGCGTTTCAGTCCGGACGCTGGCAATCCCGCAGGGGACCCTGTCACTTTGACGAGGGATGTGCCGGAAAAGGAAATGCTTGCGGAGGGGGAAGCTGGGGCGCTGAAGAGCTGAAGAGTTGGGGAAAAGATGCCGAGGTTCGAGACGCGATTAGCGACAACCACCCAACTGTAATGCTGTAGCCATTTCATTTCCAAGTATCCCTACTCCCACTGACCTGGAGACAGCGCCGCTTAATACTAGTATACAAATTGTCGTGCCGCAGAACCATCTCGGCCAGACTTTGATCCATGGTCTCGGCCAGGGCTCCCCCACCTAAGCTCTCGCCCAGACTCTCGCCCAGGCGCTCAGCTATGCTCGCAACTAGGTGTTCTTCCTATGCAGACCCGCTGGCCTCCTGCTGCGAGCTGCCACCAGCTTCACTAGTCGTCGCCGGGGTTGCCGGCGTCGGCGTAGCAGGCTTGTTGGCCATGGCCATCTGCCACGCCGGGATGGAAGCCTTGCCTCCCGTGCCACCAAGGGTGAAGCCCTTGTTCGCAGCCGACGGCGTGCTCGGCTTGGCTGGCTCGCTCTCCTTAACCGCCTCGGCCGGCTTCTCGTCAGCCACAGAGGGCGCCCTGAACGACGGGCTCGGCGTGCCTCCAACAGGACGCAGACCAGTGCCTGCCGTCGACGGGGTCGAGGACGAGGCCATGCGCTGGGTGATCAGGGTCTTGAGGCTCGTAAGCTCAGTGTTGATCTCCTTGAGCCTCTGGTCCGTCAGGTCCTTCTGCGTCTCCATGGCCTTGGGGATGGCGTCCTTGAGGTTGTAGATATCATCCCGGATGCGCTGCGCCTCGTCGTCGCGGCGCCGGTTGGCCGACTTGAGGTCACTGATGGCCGATTCAAAGTCCGACAGGGCCGTGTCCAGCTTCTCGGTGCGCTCCTTCTCGGCCGTCTTAAGTACCTCGGTGTCCTTCGCCAGCTGCTCTACCAGGGCAAAGGCCTTGTCGAACTGCTCCTCAATCGATTTCTTGTCCTGCTCGAGTCGCTCGGGGGTCGGCGGCGCAACCAGTGGGTACACATAACGCTGCGTCTGTCAGCCACAGGCACGGAAGGAAGACCTGTTCCATGGGGGTTTGCATACCTTTGTCAGGGCGTACACTCCGTATCCTACTCCGCTGACGACGGTGGCCATGATGAACCAGTCTCGCCAGTCCCTCTTGGGGGGTGGCGGAGGCGGCTGCCAGGCAGCATATTGTGGAGGATACTGGGGCTGTTGCTGATAGTACTGAGGCTGTGTCGCCGGCACAGGGCTGCCGTTTGCCGTCGCCACGGCTCCCGCCGGCTGATGGACGCCAACCCGAGCCAGCGCCGCATCGATCTCTTCTTGTGTGAGGTTCTTCGTTCGGAGGAAGCTAACGCGGTTCGCCACGGACGAGTTGGCAACGCTCGGGTCTAGCAGGACTGAAGGGGGTGTCAGTACGGTCACGACATGGTGACAGAAACGAGGGGTTCGTACATTGCGCCTGGAGAGAAACAAGAGTCAGTATTTGGGATGACGTTGGAGAAGAGCGCAGGTGGTCATGCTTACCGCCGAAGCGACGATTTCCTCCCGTATCGCCATGTTGAAGCTGACCAGACCAGCGCAACTATTGAAGGCCTTGGGATGCTGGTGGGAGAGATCTCAGCTGGGGTATCGAAGATGAAGGCGGCACATGTGTCGATGGCCCAGAAGAACGCGACCGAAGTCCGGCCTGGACTCTGGACCGAGGCTTCGAGTCGGGGCCGGGGACCGGTACCAAGGTACGGCAACGTCCTGATGGGGTATAGCGAGGTGGCTGGGGTAGTCGCTGACATAATCTGAGGGACAAGCAGTGTAGTCCAATTTGGGTCAGCTCCTTGACGGGCGGTGCCTGACATCCCATGTTTGGGCGCGAAGACGCATCGACCAATCAATGGTGGTCTCCCTTTGTTTACGTCTGTGTCAGTATCCTCACAGCAACACCATCACACCCCACCACTTGCGCTCGCGAACATCCCAGCTTCACCGACCAGAGTATACAGCTATTGGAATCGCATCACCTCAACTTTTGTTCCTCGAGCCTTTTTCTACACCAAAACCCGTGGGACAGCTCACCGGGCCGCCAACACTGACGGCAACGGCACTATACCTCCCCCGCACCATGTCGCAAGACACCGGCCTTTGGAGCGTCCGCCGACCCCGCGAGGCAAGTTACTGGGCGCCCTTGACCAGTCGCAGGACTCCAACTAACCATGCGCAATCATACAGACTCTCGGTAGCATCAACCTCAACTCCAACCTTCCCCAGCCCGCGTCCGCCATGAAGCGATCCAGTACGGCCGGCGGCGCGCCCTTTTCGAATGGCCATGTACGCTCCATGTCCGGGTCCAGACAGTCTCTGGCAATGTCGCGACCGAGCCAACCCCTATTCAACCGCTCATCATCCGGAACGAACCTCGCAGACATGGGCATGTCGTCGATCAAGAGACAGTCTACGCTGCGCGACGCGAAAAGCTTTGCGCCCACACCCTCGCATGCGCGAACCTCGTCGACGGACGCCGACCGGCGAAGCAGTGTCTACCGCGCGCGACCATCCAACAACGGCCCGATGAGCCATCAGAGCTTCTTCCAACAAGCACCACAGCCTGCGGGCGTGCCCCGAGACCCCCGCCCTCTTCGCGACCGATCATACCAGGCGAGGATCGGCCAGGAACTGCTCGACTATCTCGCGCAAAACAACTTTGAGATGCAAATGAAGCACACGCTATCGCAAAATATCATCAAGTCGCCGACACAGAAGGACTTTAACTTTTTGTTTCAATGGCTGTACCACCGCATCGACCCGAGCTACCGATTCCAAAAGAACATTGACCAAGAGGTCCCACCAATCCTCAAGCAGCTCCGGTACCCATACGAGAGGAGCATCACGAAGAGTCAGATTGCAGCGGTCGGAGGCCAGAACTGGAGCACCTTCCTGGGTCTGCTGCACTGGATGATGCAGCTGGCCCAGATGCTCGACGGGTACAGCCTGAACCACTACGACGAAGCATGCGTGGAGGCCGGGATTGATGTCAGCGGCGACCACATCATTTTCGACTTCCTCAGCAAGGCATATAGGGACTGGCTTTCCATGGATGAGGATGCTGATGACGAAGAGGCGAACCGGGTGCTTGCGCCGCACGTCGAGCTCATGGCAGCCGCATTTGAGCGGGCCAACTCCAAGTACACGTCCGAGCTGGAGATGCTCGAGGCAGAAAACAGCCGGCTGCAGCGCGAAATCGAAGACCTCGAAAAGTCGACACCCGACCCCGCCGTCCTGGACAACCACTTCAAGATTATGGAGGAGGACAAGATCAAGTTTGAGGAGTACAACGCGCTCGCCGTTCAAAGGACGGACAAGTACGAGAGCCGCATCCAGGTCCTGCAGGAGGAGCTTGAGAAGCTTGCGCAGGAGCTCGGTGAGGCCGAAGATGAACGACGTGGACTTCAAAGAGTGGTGGATGGCCAGGGGATCAGCATGCAGGATATTGACCGCATGACTTCTGAAAGGGAGCGCCTGCAAAAAGGCATTGAATCTGCTGGCCACCGCCTGGAGGACCTCAAGAAGAAGGTTTTGGACCGAGAGCTGGAGGCCAGCCACAAGCTGGAGGAGCTGGAGAGGATGGTCGACAAGTACAACACGCTGGCGTACCAAATCGCCCTCATCCCATCAACTGCGGCCAACGCAAATGGGCAAAATTACGAGCTCCAGGTCACGGTCAGCGATGGGCCAGACTTTACTGCATCGCAGCTCCAGCTGTCTGGCGGCGCAGGGTCTTCAGACAGGCTGCTTGTTGACCCAGTCACGGGGTATCAGCCAGCGCACATTCTCAACCTCGACCTCCGGGGGCAAGTCAGAAGCAGCTTCATCACCCTGCGCAAGGAGATATCCGACAGGAGAAGCATTGCCATGGATGTGATGATCAAGGACCACGACCTTCTTGATGGCATCCGGGAGGCGATTGAAGACAAGCGCAGCGAGGTTGAGGCTCTGGAGCACCGAGTCCGGGCTGCCGAGGAGGAGTACGAAACGACGAAGGAGGTGAGCAGAGTCATGCGCCACACGATTTCTGGCTGGATGCTAACGTGCGTCAGGTCACGACGACACAGAAGATGGCGTCGGATGCGCAGATTGAAAAGATGGAGAAGGAGCTTGCGAAGATGAGGGCGTCTCTGACCGAGTCTGTGCAGCTGATGGAGCAGCGCGAGATGACGACAAGTATCGAGTAAGTATTGACCCTGTGGGAGTGGCTTGGTGGTGGATGATGCTAACTCTGGATGCCTAGATACGAACAGCTTGTGCTGCGGGCCAACGCCCTGCGAGAGGAGCTTCATACCGAGATTGACCGGATGCTTAACGATGTCATCAAGTTTAAGATCCACGTCCAGAAGAACCTTGACGACTACGAAGGCTTCGTTACCGACGAGCTGGAGCGCGAGCTCGGGACCGACGAAGTAAAGGGCGACACCCGGACGCTCGACTTTTGATGACGGGCGAGCGTTTTTGACGCCACGGGCTGGCGGGCTGGTGGACGGTGGGCGAGTATGACGGACCGCCATTCACGAGGAGATGAAATGTTTGTTGCATTGGCTTCTGGAGGCGACACAGGCACCAGCGATAATACCCCTTGAGCGCGTCTGTGGCGTTTATTTGTGTAGGAGTTTGGCCATGCAGGAAAGCAAGCCATTGGGGGCGGGCCTCAAAGTTTGAGTGCGGTCAGGTATATAAGAAGACTGGAGGATGTCTGGCTCTTGATTTGAAGCATTGTTGCAGCATCTTTCGCCCGTCTTTTGCAAACATGTCGCAGTCATCGGACAACAGCTACATCCTCCGACGACACCAAGCCAACGGCAAGGTGATCCTGGATCGGAAGTTTGAGGCCTTGGGAAGGATCGTCTCCTCACGGGCTGCGTCGGAGTCGCAACGAGGTCGTCTTCGGGCACGCAGTCTTTCGACATGTCTGGGTGCAAGGATCAAGACTTTGGAGGGGTATATTGCCGATTTGGAGACGCTCGGGGAGGATGCGACTCATAACACTCTCTATAGATTTACGCTCCGAGACTGTGTCGATGAACTTTCTTGCCTTAGGGAAGGTATTGTGGTTTCGGGCGATAGATTCGACGCAACTGCGATGAATGTTCAACGACTCAGGGGCATGCGAGCAGCCAACACAATAACCGATTCGATATCAAACATTAGGCAGTACATGTCAAGCACACCAGCCACGCCATTGCCAAGCGACACTGAAAGCTTGTACTCCCAACCCGACGAAGGCTATTTTACCAGGCCTACAAGTTACACATCATCTACCAACTTCTACCCCGAATCACAACAGCAACCCACCAGAAAGCAATACTGGGGTTCAAATGACCAAGCAACACAAACCGGTCGAAACATTTTCAACGGATTTCCGGACAACATTCAGAGGGAAAGCTACTCAACTACCAATAATTCCCCGCCACAGAAGGGCATACCGTCACAACATGAAGCCAGCGGAGAGGACAAGAACAAGAGTCGCCTCTCCAAGGCAAAGATGCAATACCGATGGGCTCAGAGTACCGAGTGGTGGCAGGTCGCTTCCAAGCCCTGGATGGAAGTCCAGCTGTGAAAGAAGCACAAGAAAGTTCCAGGTCCACCCACATTCCCCAACGGCTGGTGTCGTGCAGCAGTACGGAGATAAAGGCACAAACACCACCTAAGACCGGCCCCCATCGCCCGGGGGTCCCTGCAAAGCCGCCTAGCCCCGATCATTGTCCAGGGTCCGAATGAGAGTCTGTCCAGGGCCTGGAAGGTATTCGGTACAACTCTGCATTCGAGAGCGAGCACAACCAAGGACTGGCCTGGTGACCAGGAATGCTCTTCATGGATACATAGATACTTTGTGCTTCACATTGAGAAGCAATACATGTCAGATATTCAAAGCAACGCATCCCACACCCGTCCGTCCCGAGTTTAAACATGTCGGGTAGTACCCACTACCGATAAGTCCGGTGACAGCTCGAGGGCCGCAAGCTCCGTCCATCACTGTGAGCTCCCTAGCTCTGGGTAGCTCCCCCTTCTCCAAATCGTCCCATCACAGTATCCGCGCGCCAAACGTCCTCCCTCCCGAAGAGCGAAGCCGCGAGCACCGAGTGGTGACGTGCTGGATAGCTTCTTCACACCCCTCGGCCGAGCACTGACCGCCCGTCGTCGACCGGGGGGTAGGTAAGGCAAAGGGAGCACTGACCGGGTATCGTCAATGACGCCGGACATAACAAAATCTCGGCCCATCCTTGCCCACTTCACACGCGGGTCCGCCGGGAAAAGTAACAGCTACCTTCTTCTCTTTTTTCACTGCACATGGTGTCCCTATGCATGCCGATCTGCGACACATCACACGGTCAGTCTGGGCGTGAGATTCGTTGACCAGGGTCTGTCTCCTGCATCCGTTCGCGCATTCGGACTCGGAGACAAATAACATCAGGCACCGGCCGGGCAGACTGACACCATACCACACCACCAAGCCAAGCCACACAACGCCTGGCCTTCCGGCCCTCCCTGTCCTTGACCCCCTCTAGGCTCTAGGTATATATGGCCAGGCCGGCCCCTCCCGCCTCTGACACCCTCCGCCATCATGTTCCGCCCTCTCCTCCGCAACGCCCTGCGCAACAACTGGCGACCCTCGACCTTACCCAAGCCCGTCACAGCTGGCCTTAAGAGAGCCTCTGCCCCGCTGACAGCCATGGCGTCCCTCGCAGTTGCGTCCTACACGTCCACCATCACCAAGGCCCCTGGCATCACCAATGCTCCCGACAATGTCTCCGCCAAAGCTCACCACGTCAAGAAGGGAGACGTGACGGTCAGCTTCAAGAACCCTCACCCTTCCTACAGTGACATTGGCCCGGCTACCATCCTCAAGCATGTCCTGTGGTACGTTGCCCTGTCCTACTGCCCCCCCTGCCCCCCTCCCGCTGACCCTTGCCCTCCTACAGGCCGAACCTGAGCGGCAACATCAAAATGCCCGACACCACCCCTCCCACCGTCGAGGTCGTCAAGCCGGACTTCCTACCCACCCGAACTTCCTCGGACAAGCTCCGCGCCACCTGGCTCGGCCATGCCTGCTACTACGTCGAGTTCCCCTCGGGTCTGCGCGTCCTCTTCGATCCCGTCTTCGAGGACCGCTGCTCTCCATTCACCTTCATGGGTCCCTCGCGCTACACCAAGAAGCCCTGCAACCTTGCCGACATTCCCTACGTCGACGCTGTTGTGATCAGCCACAGCCACTACGATCATCTCTCCCACACTTCGGTCCTCGAGATTCAGAAGCACAACCCCAATGCCCACTTCTTTGTGGGCCTCGGTCTCGAGTCGTGGTTCAAGAAGGCTGGTCTGCGCAACGTCACGGAGCTCGATTGGTGGGAGAATGCCCAAGTCGAGCTGACTGTCGACAAGCAACCCGACGAGACTTCTGGCGAAACCAAGGGCACGTCTCCCCAGACCATCAGCGCTACAATCTCTTGCCTCCCCTGCCAGCACACCTCGGCCCGCACGCCGTTTGATAAGGACACGACGCTCTGGTGCTCTTGGGCCGTCATCACTGGCGGCAAGTCAGTCTGGTTCGGCGGCGACACCGGCTACCGCGCCGTCCCCCGCGACGGCATGGACCTCGACTCGCCCGAATTCAAGGCCCTCCCCGTCTGCCCTCAATTCAAGGAGATCGGCGACCACCGCGGCCCTTTTGATCTCGGCCTCATCCCTATCGGCGCATACTACCCCCGCATCGCCTTCTCCGGCATGCACGCCAACCCGTACGACTCGGTCGACATCTTCCAGGACACACGCTGCGAGAGGGCCATGGGCATCCACTGGGGAACTTGGGCGCTTACCTACGAGGAAGTTCTCGAGCCACCCAAGCTGCTGCAGGACGCCATGAAGCGCAAGGGTCTTCCTGCCACGGGCGTGTTTGACATTTGCGACATTGGCGAGAGTCGTGAGTTCTAAGAGGGGGTCTAAAAGCTGGTGTTGACCAGCATGTATCACCAGATGGATTCGTGTTGCTTTAGGGAAGCGAGGCGTTCAGTGAGACAGCACACAGCACATCTCAGGACTAGAGCCAGAACCAGGATTGGCTGGCGTTTGCTATAGAGAGTCATCGGCAGACTTCTTCATGTACATTGCTCCCAGAAAGAGAAGAAGTTCGTTCTGCCCAATACCCACATCACCACTTTGAAAAGAGCACAGTGAATCGTGACATCTTGATAAAACACGCTATGATGACAAGGCCAGGTCCGACCCGGCATTTTCCCTCCCCAGGACGATCCGTAGAGCACTTCCATGAGATGCGTCCCATACTTCCTGGTGGCATCCATCCTGAACGCCGACAAATGAAACAAACCCCTACGGCTCACTGGTTGGCAATTCCGTCAAACAGCTTCACCAAGCCCATGGCCGCACCAGCCGCCGCACCTCCAACAACAACCATCTCGGCACCGCCAACAATACCCTCAAACACCCTCTGCCTACCAGACCAACCGGTAACAGCACACGTCTTGGCATAGCCAAAGACGAACAGCGCCACAGCCATGACACCGATAGAAATCCACAGAGCCAGGTCAACGCTGGAGACGAAGAAGTACGGCATGAGCGGCAGAAGACCGCCGAAGAAGTAACCAGCAGCAATTGTCAGGGCGGAGATGGCAGCGCGGTTCGAAGCAGGTTCCTGGATGCAGTGGCCGAAACGCATGAGGAAATCAACCTGCGACTCCGGCGAGCGGGCAAGATGCCTGGAGAGATCGTCGAGAATGTGAGGCGGGAGGTCGTATGAAGCAAAGACGTCGCGGACCGTGTCGGCTGCTGCGCCGGTGGGGTCGAGGTCAACCTGCTTCTCGCACTCTTTGCGGGTCTCGCGGTAGGAAGCGCTGGGAAAGGTTAGCATGCATCTCGGAGAGGCGGCTTGTGGGACCGGGACTTACGCTTCGCTCTTGGCTCCGAGATATCCTCCAAGACCCATGGAGATGGCACCGGCGATGAGCTCGGCAAGACCGCCGTAGATGACGACCTTTGTCTGGCCCAGGGCAGAGAGGCCCGCCGTCAGGGCAAAGGGAACGGTCAGACCATCTGAGAGACCGATGGTGGCATCAGAGATGATGCGGGCGTCAATCTTGAAGGCCTTGGTAGAAGGGAAGTCTTCCGTGTCGTTGTCGAGCTTTGGGGAGGAGAGAAGGGGCTGACGCTCCGGGTCTGAGATGGTATCATCAGACGCCGTGCTGCCGGGTCCCTTGCGGCCTGGCTGGCCAAGGAGCATGTTCTTGATGGAGACGAGAGACATGGTGTCTAATAACTCCGTATGTTTGTATGAGAGGGTGGTGTTGTGTTGGTTTTCGGTGTGGTGGGGGAGCTCCGGAGCTCTAGGTGTAGCTTGCTGGGTAGCTTCTCGAGCTAGATATGCCAATGGTGTATAAGTCAAAGACGAAATAATCAACCAGAGGACTTGGGATGAAAGCTGGGGAGTGTAAGATGCGCAGAGGACTGAAACTACAGATCTACTTGACAGGTAAACAAACAGGAACAAACAAGCGGACAAGGGCAAGATTATATCTCCCACCACCCGCCAAGAAATCCCATCTCAACGGTGAAAGATTGCGGAGCTAGACACGCCTCCTGTCCTCGCGGAATGGAGAACCGCCGTGAAACCAGGTCGAAAGAGTACAGGCGCCGTGCTCTCTTTGGTCACCCTTTGTAATCGCCTATGCGTGAGTTGTGATTGGTCGGAGAGGCAAAAGCAAGAGCTGTGATTGGGTGGGGACAAGGAGCGGGGACCATCGGCAGGACAAGTCTTGATGCCGGTGTCCCGAGGGTTGACGACCTCCGTTCCGCATGTTCCTCAAATGCGGCGTTTGGATCAATGCATTCACCGGTAGTGGTCATGAGGTTGGCAAACGGGGTTTTGGGGGGATGGTATTTAGAGGACCGAGCTGCTCTGTCTGTCAGCCGGTATGTCCGTTGGTAGGCAGAATACGTACGCAGTCTTGAGTTGCCACACCGGCCGGGCAGGACATGACTAGGACACTGCAGCGACCCCGTGCTGACCTACTTTCAGGGGTCCACTGGTGCACGACCAACGCCTGCCTGAATCATCCAGACCCTGAAAAGGGATGCAGATTTTCAGCTGTCTCTAGTCCACATTACACATGGCCATTCTCCATGGTCCCGTTGGTCCAGGTGGAGTGCTAAAAGTCTGTCTCGAGCCGACCTTTTCCACTGTCAGAGAGGGGATATCTTTCGGGTGTACAGGGTGTTCCAATGATTTGGCCGAGCTTACCGTACATGAAGTGCCCTTTTCCCTCCATGGCATCCTGTCACAGCCGTGCTGTGCTGAGCCCTTGATGATATGCAGCCATCTGTGCCTCGTATCTCCGAGTCCGGGGAACTATCGACCAGCTCCCCGTACTGCACAAGACTTGACCGCTGCTCATCCACCTTCCCCTACTGGCCTACTGGTAGACTGGGGCCCTGGTCCTCTTCCACGACGAATCTGGGGCATTGGCCAGTAATATTCGAGGTGTTCATAATGCACCCAGAGCTGATTTGCCCTGGGAAGCATGTCTGAAGGTTGTTGAGAAGGACTGCAACCGTCGTAGCTCAGAGGAGGCCCGATAGAAGTAGGAACCACACCGGCATGGTGGCAATTTGTTGATGAAAAGCTGTGAGGTCCACCACAGCAAGGCACGTCCAGCTGTGCGGGTCGAAATGCTTCGTACGGTCGTTGCAAGCTTTGCCAAGCTCCTGCAGATACTGTATGTTCGAGTCGAGTTGCCAGCGTTCGTGGCTTCCCTGCTCGTCTTTGCTCCTCAACCCCTCTCGCGGAGTTTCGCAAGAGCCGCAGCAACCCCATCGGTAAGCTCATCGGCGACAGCGCTGCTGCTCTCGCCAGCCTTCGACCGCTGCCGGGCTTCTGCCTCCGCTGTCTTTTGCGACTCCTCAATCGCCTGGGCAATCATGGCCTCTTCGTCATCCTGAAAAGCCGTGGCCGGCCGTGCTGGTTGCTGCTTCTCGCGACTCGGGCCAGCCTCCTCAGCCGGTGTCGACGTCGACGAAGTCGCATAGGACTGCATCTCTCGCAGTGGCACCCGGCCAATGGGCACGGCACTGTCGAGCCTCGAAGGCGTGCCGCTCTCGCTCGTGACCTGGTCAATCTTCCGCTTGGCCGCCTTTTGCACCCGGAAAGGCTCTTCCACCGCGGCGACCCATTTGTTGACCTTTGTAGATCCCCACCCGCCAATAAGGTTGATCTCCCCCGAATCGGCGTTGATGGCATTCTTGAGCGTGCCAAAGTTGCTCACCAGAGCAATGGCGTCAGCCTTGTTTACGCTCCTCGGCACCGTGACGAAGTCGACCAGTTTCTCTGCGTAGCTCGATGACTGCTGTCCACGGATGGCGCTAAAGTTGGCGTGCTCGTATGATTTGTACAGCTCCAGATACCGGGCTGCCTCGGCAGCGGACCAACACAGGATAAGGGTGACGTTATTGATGAGAGAGGTCTTGGCGAGCTCTCGCAGCGGGTCCTCGTGGTTTGGTATGTCCACCATTGTGAGCAAGACGCGGACATTATACTTGCCTTGCAGGTTGCGGATGCGCTGGTAGATGTACTCGGGGTGGAGGCGGTGGTACTTTAGACTGCGCGGTATGAGCATAGGGGAGAGAGGGGAGCGGCGGAGCAGTCACCTGAGGAATAATGCGCATGTCGTCTGTCCCAGCAGGTAATCGGCCGGGATGTCACTGTACTCCCACGCGAAGGAACGGATGGACGACAGGACAGGGTTGCCTCTCTGACGGGGCGAGACTTTGATGTTTGACCCCGACGAGCGTGATGGCAGGGCCTGTGGTTTCGGCTGCACCGGCTTTCCATCTGCTGTTCGTGACGGAGGAGCCTTGTCAAGCCGCTGGGGCGTCGGTTGCTGAACCCGGGGTGGTTGGGGCTGTTGCACGGGGGGTCTCGAGGCCTGCGCGGAGTTGGAGGTACCCGTGGCTGCCAGAGCGGCCAGAAAGTCATCGTCGGCGCCAAAATCGTCGTCCATGGTGGCTATCAGTTCCGCAGACACCGGGAGAATCCTCAAATCTATGGCGAGATGAGAGCTGGTGCCATTGCCGAGGTCCGCCGGTGAGTGGTCTGTCGAAGGTCAGTCATGATGCGTGAATGAGCCGGCTTGACATCCAGTCGAGCTTTATCGATAAGCTTGGTGGTTGGACCTTGATGACTAATCAGAATGAAGGGCAGCTGAAGCCTGCAGCACTTCAGCACCATGTCGGATTTGCAGGATATGAGAAGGTCGGCATGAGCCGAGTTTCTCTCTTCCTAGGTAGTCTGCTTGCAAGTGTCTTTCTTTCGGCATGTATCAGCTATGAAAAGGCAGTGTTGATGAATTGTGCTTTTGGGCAGCTCCTTCCGGAGTGGCATTATTTGATACACATTACAGAATTACAATGTCCAGCTGCTCTATGCCGTGTAGCTTCCCAAATCCTTGTCCCCTTACATCGTGGTATCATGTGCTCGTATCTCGCAGCAGACCACCCTATCTAGTCCAGACTCTCCATAGGAAGGCTTGCAATTACCTGCTCATTTGGTGGCGCAAGAGCCGACTCCCCAGAGAGAACGTCATGGAGAGAGTACAGCGCTGCCAACCAGGTGTCAAACATGGTCTCAACGCCGTCCAAACCACCCCGCTGGGCCTGCATATCCAACACGGTGTCACGCAGCCTCTCGTAAGCCTCGATCATGACGAGGATTTGCAGCGCGGACGAGTCCGAGGAAGCACCCCCCTTGTCGAACATGGCCATGGCCAATTCGCGCGTTAGGAGCTCCGTGCAGATCTGCAGACCGACGTTGGCGTGGCCTCCAAAGGTCGACTCGGGACGCTGGTGGGGCTGCTCCTGGATGTGCTTGAGCGCTCTAAGCGGTGATGGCGGTTCGGGCGAGAAGGACAGGGGTTTGAAGTAGATGGCTTCCTCGTCAAACGCTACAAGTGTGCCGTCTGAAGCCGCGGGCGAGTTGGCGACTGCCGCTTGTTCCGGGGCGTTCAGTGAGCTGGAGCTCTTAAACTGAAGGTCGCCGGCGCTGAGTTGCGGCTTCAAGTAGGCAGTGACATCGAGGCTTGGGGCGCGCGACATGGGTGGCTCGGAGTGGGGATTCGTGTGGATGGATTCGGCGTCATGCGGATCCAGCAGGGCCTGGTATTGCGCCGCGACGAGATCGGCTCCCCCAGTCAACTTGCCGCCCTTGAACAGGTCTCTTGTGAAGGCCTCGCCCTCCAGCTGGCCTATTGTGTGCACTGGCGTCTTTGCGCGGCGGCGCATAGTTGATGCGGTCGATGTTGACGAGGCTGGGGAGCTTGTGGAGCTATCGAGGGAGGGGCGGGATGAGGCAGTCTGTGTAGCGAGGTGGGCGAGCTCGGGGATCAGGTTCGGGATATCGTTTGCGTCCGTGGCGGGAGCGGACTGGGCATGGGCATCCGACTCCATGACGCTGCCCCTGCGCAAGTATTCAACCCATTTGGCATCGCTTAGATCGGGAGGAGCGCGGGGTGATGTCGGAAACGGTGACCGCACTCCTGGAGAGCTGGCTGTCTGACTGATGGCGCTGGGTGCCTGGCTGACGGCACTGAGGTTGGAGTGTTTTGTGGGAGGGGCAGCGCATGATGCTGATCTCCGAGGGTTCTTTTGCAGTTTCCGCCGGGTCCGTTCTGGTGGTGTCGGTGAAAGGCCGACATTTGGTGATGGTGTCCTGCCCTGGTCGAGGGAGGAACGTTTCGCGAGGCGGCTTGAGCTGCGCACGGGGAGTTGCGGTGGTGCTGTCGACATGATGGCGGTTCTACTGTGATTGATGACTATGTCGGAATCATCGGCGGTGTGCTGGAGAGGCCAGCTGGAGTCATATGTACGAAAGTACGACAGCAGCCTACGGCGGTGACGAGCTGAAGCGGCTGGTGAAGCCGGGGGATGACGTAGGGAGCCAGTCAGTGGACGATGGCGGGCGAGGTGGTTGCGCCATGGTGCAGGGATCCTATTCGGGAGCTCTGACAGGGCCCCTGAATGGGAGGAATGGAGGGAGGCAGGACACGGAGGGAGGGAGCTTGGGACTCGGAGCAATGGGAGGTGGGCGTGAGGCGGGGATGGTGGTGCGGGTGACAGGGTGACAGGGCTGCCAGGGTCTTGGTTGGTGAGTTGTCAACGTGGTGGTGGGTGGGGAGAAACCGGATTTCACCGGCCAAGTTGCCAGCATATCCTGACGAGTCCCCGCAATCTCAATTGGACGGCTTCTTTGGGAGGGAGCTATGTCAGGCTGACAGCATGCACCTAGGCCTGGAAAAAGACGACGATTTTTACTTGTTCCTCGAAGTGGTGTGCGAGGCGCAGGGTCGTCGTCGTCGGCTCAGGTACCGGGCTGGATCGGTTTGGCGGCGCCGATCCGGAGAGGGAGGCACCGACTGACGGGTCGAGCAAGGTATGGATCGACGAGAGGTCAATTTCCGCGTGGATTGTGTCGATGTCATTCTCGAGCGATGTCAGACATTCAGGAACGGGGAATGGTGGAATGGTCGGATGCTGTCTCCGGCCAGTTCGGTGGGTCGTCGAAGAGCATTCGGTACCTGACCTGTACCTGGACAATCCGGGTCCAGAGGGTGCGTGTCGGCCGTTGGAGAAACACCATACCTTGCTGAGTGTCTGTGTCTGACAGAGGAACTGTATTGGCGTCTGTATCTGGCGGGATGCTCGGAGGGTTTGCAAAGGCGTTGGGGCATTTCGATGGATGCTGAATCCTTTGAGCATGTCCATGAACTGATCCTGACGGTATTTTTGCTGTGTGTCGTTCTCGGTCGCTGTCGGTCGCCGTCTTCTTCCGAAAATCGTGTCATGATCAACCCAGCGAAGGATCGACTGTAACCTCAGGCTTGCAGTCAAAGCTGACGCCGGCTGACGCTGAGGCCTTGAACTTCTCTGCCTCTTAAGGTCGAGTCCTCACCTCGAGCTGTGTTGCCTCGATCTTCACAGTCGTATCGCCTGCTGCCGCTGCCGCTGCCGCCGCCGCTGCACAAGTCCAGACCTCCAACTGAACCCCGCTGTACCCCTCCTCTTCACCACACTGCAGTGTCACCAACATGGCGTCTGGCCTCTTCGTCGACCCCACAACCCTTCTGCGCGTCGCGCCCCTCGTGACAAGCACCGCGGCCGTCTGGTTCTGCGCCGACCAGTACCTCTACTACGGCACATTCCTGCACCGCGACGTCCGACAGAAAACGAACGAAGTACTCCCAGCATACTGGAACGCCCATTTGTCAAAGGGCCTCTTCAACATCTTTTCCCTGTACGGTCTCTCGGTCGCCACGGGCCTGGCCAACGCCTTGTCTGGGAGTAGTCGCCCCGCTGCCCCGGGATCCCGATGGTACCTCGCCGGAGCGTGTTTCTCAATCGCTCATTTCGTGTTTGTTCCGTGGGCTGCTGAGCAGATTCGTGCCATGGTTCATGATGGGAATGCTGTCGAGTCGCAGGCAAAGTGGATGAAGGTGCATCTGACGAGGACCTTTACGGTTGATGTCCCGGGCTGGGTTTGTTTCGGGCTGGCGGTGCTGCATTCTGTTCACGCCATTTGAGGGGAGGGAGATCGGGGTGTCGGGTATGATGGCTTGGTGCTGTCGTCGGGGGTAGTATCATGTGGCCATAGGGACTTGAACGGGTAATTGACAATGTCGAGTCGGCCGTGCCGACGATGGACTCCTTACCCTTCGGATATCAATCTTTGATCTGGAGCCTTTCTTTCCTTGGTGCGCCATCGGGATCCGTCGGCCGTGGAGTTTTGAATTTCCGGAGAAAAAAGGTCACCCCGTCACGGCCACGCGCTCGAGTCGGCGGAGAAGTGACCGAGCCGCGTGTCTCGTGCCTCATCGTCTGTTCCAGACCTCTGCATTTGAAGCTCTACCGATCCTGACGCGGCCTGTGAACGCTGTTCTCGCTGTATTATTTGTCCATTCCCACTCTTTTCACGGGGGTCACGACGCATCTCTGCTTCGTTAGCCTCAGTCACCAACCGCTAGAAACATCCGACGGTTAATTTTCTCCACCAATCACACATCTCAATTCCTCCGTCGACGGTGCCGGAGCCGGCACCGGCACACACGGAGGCTCCTGGGTTCACGTCGGAGGCGGGGGACACCCCCACCAATCTAGGTGCTTTCATAACATCCGGTGATGCCATCACAGCTGGTTCACGATAGTGTAGTACTCTCCCCCCAAGATGAGAGTACCTAACCCCTCCAACCCCTCTATCCCACGGTGCCCCTCGTTCAATTGCCCCGCCAAAGTCCTCCGATCGCTTGTCACAGACACGATATTGTTGGACGCCCCTTGGCCCCAGGGTCATGCCGTCTATCCACGGCCGACCCGAACTCTAGAAGGGCGGGGAAGAGGCGCGGGTAATTTGCTGGAGGGGAAAGTTGAAGCCAGACTTTATAAATGTAGTCCCGTCACCCTTTGCTCGTCATTGACAGTGCTCTTCTTCCCCTCATCATACCCCTCCTCACCCTCCCTCTTCCCTACTCAAACCCTCTCATCCTTCAAGATGCCTGAGATTACTATCACCGGCTGGTCCACCCGCGATGTGAGGTTTCCCACCTCCCTCGACAAGACGGGCTCCGATGCCATGAACGCCGCCGGCGACTACTCGGCCGCCTACTGCATCCTCGAGACCGACTCGGAGTTCTCCGGTCACGGCATGGTCAGCACTCACTCCTCTATTCCCAAGCCCTAGTAACAAACGCCTCTAACTTCCTTCCTCCAGACCTTCACCATCGGCCGTGGCAACGACATCGTCTGCAAGGCCATCGACTACCTCGTCGACAGGATCCAGGGCAAGACTCTCTCCTCTCTCGTCGAGAACTGGGGCCAGACCTGGCGCTACCTCGTCAACGACAGCCAGCTCCGCTGGATCGGCCCCGAGAAGGGTGTCATCCACCTCGCCCTCGGCTCCGTCGTCAACGCCATCTGGGACCTGTGGGCCAAGGTCCTCGGCAAGCCCGTCTGGCGCATCGTCGCCGAGATGACACCCGAGAAGTTCGTCGAGTGCATCGACTTCCGTTACATCACCGACGCCATCACCCCCGAGGAGGCCATTGCCATGCTCAAGGAGCAGGAGCCTACAAAGGCCCAGCGCATCAAGGACGCCGAGAACAGCCGCGCCGTCCCTGCCTACACCACCTCTGCCGGCTGGCTCGGCTACGGCGAGGACAAGATGAAGGCCCTCCTCGAGGAGACCGTCTCCAAGGGTTACCGCCACTTCAAGCTCAAGGTCGGCAGCAACGTCGACCAGGACAAGCGCCGCCTCACCATTGCCCGCGACGTCATTGGCTACGACAAGGGCAACATCCTCATGGTCGACGCCAACCAGGTCTGGTCCGTCCCGGAGGCCATTGAGTACATGAAGCAGCTCAAGGAGTTCAAGCCCTGGTTCATCGAGGAGCCCACCTCCCCCGATGACATTCTCGGCCACAAGGCCGTCCGTGACGCCCTCAAGCCCTACGGCATTGGTGTCGCCACTGGCGAGATGTGCCAGAACCGTGTCGTCTTCAAGCAGCTCCTCATGTCGGGCGCCATTGACGTCTGCCAGATCGACGCCTGCCGCATGGGCGGTGTCAACGAGGTCCTCGCCGTTCTGCTGATGGCCAAGAAGTTCGGTGTCCCCATCGTCCCCCACTCGGGCGGCGTCGGTCTCCCCGAGTACACCCAGCACCTGAGCACCATTGACTACGTCGTTGTCAGCGGCAAGCTCTCCGTGCTCGAGTACGTCGACCACCTCCATGAGCACTTCCTCCACCCCTCGGTCATCAAGGACGGCTACTACCAGACCCCCATGGAGCCTGGCTACAGCGTCGAGATGAAGGCCGAGAGCATGGACCAGTACACCTTCCCCGGCACCGAGGGCGTCAGCTGGTGGAAGAGCGAGGAGGCCAAGCCCATCCTCGAGGGCATCAAGATTTGAGCGGGGCCATGCGGAGGCACCGGGGGTCAAGCATTGACTTGCTTGTCCGCAGGGCAACGATGGCATCCTGTATCGCTCGAAAAAGAGGCAGCGATCCTTTGACGAGGGTCAAAAATACCCGAAACGACATGGAGGGACTGGGGGTCTGGCCACAGAGGCCAATCCGTGGGGCAACGATGGCATCCCATGCGACCTTTTTGATGAAAGAAGAGTCGCCCCAAAAGTACACCGTGCTCGCCGAGAGCTCGCCGCGGGGTCCGATGAGTCGGTCGCGGAGAGAAGGAGGCGTCGTGGATGGGAGGTGGTGGAAGACAAGGCTGCTTCAGTTGAAGTGAGGCCTGCGATGCGTTAGACATCGAAATAAAGAAGCGAAGCTTTTCGCATCTTTACAACAAGTCCAATGATGAATTGCAGTGATGTGACGTGATGATGGAAGGTGCAGTGCAGGGGAAAGTGCAGTGGAAGATGCCAAGAGTTGGGTGGAGTTGCTCGGTCGGCCAGTGCAGTCGATGGTCCCAAACAGCGGCTGGAGGCCTGTGCGCCCAGGGAATTGAAGGTGCAGGAGCGGGTGGGTGCCGTTCGATTGGATCATCCCGCAATCTCCAAGACCCTGAAGAGAGCACGTGTCCCCGTCCTCATCTCTCACACGACACTCGTCGCCCATGTAAAATCTCCTTCTCCATCGCAGCCGCGCTTTCGTCCTTCGAGGTATTCCGAGCTTTGACAGCAGGCTGTTCAAGTTGTACGCGTTCATTGCAGTCTTTCTTCGCACATAATTATCGCGACCGGCCCTAGCTCGACTCGACTTGACACGACTCGACTCGCCCCGTCACCACAGCACTTCAACCTCCCATAATCCCACCACAGCCATGCCTCCCAAGCAGCGCAAGGCCGCCAAGGCTGAAGAGCCGGCCTCTTCGCCCTCTTCAGCAGAGATGACGCAAAAGTTCACAAAGGACCTCCAGAGCCTCGCGGAAAAGGCCAAGAAGGACAGCACCAAGAGCAATGTGGCGGATCAGATCAAAATCTACATCAAGGTTGCCCTGGTTCTCACCCTCGCCGGCGCTTTCGCCAATGCCTCGTACCTCGCTCTGAGCCCCGTCTACGGCTCTATCCCCTCGTCCATCTACCACTCTCGCGTCGTCATGGGCGCTGCCTTTACCGGCTGGGCCAGCAACATCTTTCTCAACCGCTACATGCCCTTCGACCCCGTCACCCTGCTGCCCATCATCGCCATGTGGATCCCGACCATCCAGTGGGCCATGTACAAGTACAGCAACCAGATGACTGCTCACTGGGGACCCCTGGCTACTGAGATGGCCACCATCTTCCCTCTCATCACCATCACAACCTCCACCGTCGCCACCACCCTCGAGGACGCAGACCTGTCCTGGCTGCCCAAGCAGGTTGCCGAGGCCGGCCCTGGCATCGGTGCTTGGCTCTTCTATAAGCTCGCCGAGAGCTTCACCGGCGGCCTCATTCAGAACCTCATCGGAGCCTCCTTCATCACTACCAGGGTTGGTGTTGAGCTGTTCATCTCGGCTCACTACCTCCTGGTGGCCCCTTCGGCCTGGATCGGTCTCGCCCTCCCCTCGCTTTACCACGTCGCCATGCTCAACGTCCACACCATGATCGCCCCGGCCACTCACGGTCTCAACATGACCCTTCAGGCAGACAACTGGCTCCTCCTGGACCGCAAAGAGTCCAACACGGGCTACATCTCCGTCCTCGAGAGTCTCGACCAGGGCTTCCGCGTCATGCGTTGCGATCACTCCCTTCTTGGTGGCGAGTGGACCAAGGTGCGGCCCACGGACCCCAGGGTGGCCGAGCCCATCTACGGCGTCTTTGTCATGCTTGAGGCCGTGAGGCTCATCAAGGTGCCTGCTCCTGTTCCCGACAACGAGGCCAAGGCTCTTGTCGTGTGAGTCATTTCTCATCCCTCTGAGACACCTCTTGCTGACAGCCCTCGCAGCGGCCTTGGTATTGGCACTACGCCTGCTGCTCTTGTTTCCCACGGCATCGACACGACTGTCGTCGAGATTGACCCTGTGGTTCACGAGTTTGCCGCCAAGTATTTCCACCTGCCCTCGAACCACACGTCTGTCATTGAGGATGCCGTGAGCTACACCCAGTCTCTTGTGGAGAAGCCCGACGCTCGGTTCGACTACATTGTCCACGACGTCTTCACCGGTGGTGCCGAGCCCATCCCGCTCTTCACTCTCGAGTTCCTCCAGGGTCTGAACTCTCTGCTCACTCCCGAAGGAGTTGTTGCCATTGTGAGTCAAACCTGATCTGCCTCAAGATAACATTTTCGTAGCCTAACACCGCCAGAACTACGCCGGTGACTTGACAGGCCCTGCCCCCCGCATCGTCGTCAACACCATCAGAGAGGTGTTCCCCTCGTGCAGGATCTTCCGCGAGTCCGCCGCCCCCAGCAAGAGCAAGCTCGAGAAGGAAGGCATTGACTTCACCAACATGGTCATCTTCTGCAAGAAGACCAGCGGCAAGCTGACATTCAACCGCCCCGTCCAGGCCGACTTCCTCGGTAGCCGATCGCGCCAGGCGTTCCTCATGCCCGAGCACGAGGTCCTCGACAAGCACATTACCAGCGGCGAGAACGATGGCATTCTGACCAAGAATGACACGCAGAAGCTGGCGCAATGGCACCAGAAGAGCGCCCTGGGACACTGGGAGATTATGCGTACAGTGCTCCCGCCCAAGATCTGGGAGCTGTGGTAGACTGCCATGGGCAGCAGTCACAGTCTACTTGGAATCTTTCTGCAGACATCAGCCATTTTTGTAGTAGTAATCACTTTATAAAAGTATGTATGTATTTCTGGTATCTGCAGCCACTCTACCCTCCAATCCGCTCAACCGTCCTACTTTGTCGGTGTCGTTGTGCCGGCAGCCTCCACCGCCTGCTCCTGGCCAATTTCGTTCAGATCCTTGACGGCGCTGGACAGATACTTCGGCACCTCATCGAGCTTGTTGTATGGCCCAGGGATAAAGTCCCCAAATGCCTGGTACATGGGCACAACGCCGGTCCAGACCCGATTGACGACCTCCTGGTTCTCCTTGTCGTGCTTCTCGTCACTAGGCGGACCAGAGCGGATCTTTGCGCTTCCAGTAGATATTGTTACCTTGAGCACGCTGGTGGAAGACATCTCGGCGCCATTGGGCGGCAGACGGGTGTTGGGCCACCTGCCCCTGATGACGCCATCGGTAATGAGCTCCATGGCGTACAATTTCTCAGGTGTATCTTCGACCACAGTGGCGTGCCCGAAAAGTACGGCGGAGCGGTAGTTCATGCTGTGGGAGTTTGGCGTCAAGGCGAGGACGAGACCGTCGACGTGGGTGGCGGCGATGCTAACGGGGAGGCCGGCGGGCGTGTTGTCGTCGGCAGGGGCGGCGCGGGAGGTGTTCATCATGCGGGAGGAGACGTAGCCATGGAGGTAGAGATCGAGGACATCCCCCTCGTCGGAGGAAGGGCGGGCAAAGGAGCCCATGTGGCCGATCATGGGGAGGATGACGGGGAAAGGGGAGTCGGGGGAATTGAATGAGACGTGGAGGATGGGGACGGAGTTGACGATGTTATGGATCGTGCGGAGGGCATACGAGGCTGGCCTGTGTTAGATGCTGCGGATGTGTTGCTGGGAGAATCTTACCGCGGGGACTGTAGCGCTTGACTGTGCCAAATGGCCGCTTGGGGTATTCGAGATCGGTACGAGCCATGATGAAGGAATCACTGAATGAACCAGCAGAGTTGTGGTTGATGATCAATGAGGATATGTTTCAGTGGATGTAGTTATACTAGACTCAGTACCTAGGGAAGTCGTCATCCGTCGGAACTTGTCCCGAGAGGTCCATCTGCCAGACATCAGCGACGCCCTTCTCGGGATTTACGGTGCCGTACGCGTGCTACTGCTGAGGAATTCAAGGCCTCTGATTCGAGCGAAGGAGCACTCAGTTGCAGACGCCACACAGCACATGTCCACCAGGCTGCAGAGGGACCTAGGTGAGTCAAGTCAAGTGCTCTCAAGCGTGCAGGTGACTCTGCATAGAGGTGTGTGTCGGGCGGGGGGCCGTAGATACGTACCGGGGCCGGACCGGGACCCCGCAGCGAGCCACCGGGCCGGGGCCGATCTGCTTCTTCTACCACTTCCTCCCGCGGTCGTTCGTTGCCAGCAGTTCGCGTTGACTCATGGTAAGCTGGAGGCAGGGTCATGCAGCTTGCGATATTGATGATATAGCTTATCTACGAAAGTATAGGTTCTTGTACTGGGGCGTTCTAATATTAGAGGCGTACCTACATCCTGCCCGTTGACCTGCCTGCGACAGGTTAATATAAGCTGGCCTATATTTTATTCTCTGTAGCTGCTAGTATTCTCATCAACTTGCAGGACGCAGTTTGTTTGACCAACTCACGCCGGCCTTATCTTCTAATCAATACTGATTAAATGCCACCCATCTTCCAAAAGCCAGTCAGTGGCAGACACCGTCATTCCACCACGTGCCAACGGCCGCCCACTTGTCGCGTGCCATCCTCCCATTCCTCTTCCATCTCTTCCAAAAACAACCTCCCATCTCGCATACATCTCGCATCAATCTCCCACCACCTCATCGCGCCATCGGAGGACGTGCCCTCACCATGGCCAGAAATACTCGTCCGACATGACAGCGCAACGTGGGCGCCCGCAACTTCAGACGGACACAACGTTTAGTGTTTCCTCATGTGTTCTTTGGCAGCTCTCGCAACCACGGTCGCCGACCTGTCACGACAGCCTACAGGTGCTGGACTTGGCAGCCTCTCCTCCTGAGGCCGGCTCACCAGCGTTCCGCAGACGTTGCAAACAAGTTGCCTTACCCATTCGTCAGTCCCATCTTGCAGAGCGCCCGTCCATCGTCACATTGGAGATTTGCCCCCCTGGTGTGGCGCCCCGTGCGGGCGGCAGCCTGTGCTGTCAGCGGCGGATGGGTGGATGCCAGTGTGGTCGCGATTCTATCTCCGACAGTGCCTGTTTCAGGGGCGTCGCAGACTTCGCGGCCGCCGGGACTACCAAGTCTTTTTCGCCCCTCTTTGGTCCTTCGTGCCTGCCTTGCAGCCCCCCTCCACGCCTGCCAATGCCATCAGGACCATGCCATCGGCCTATCGACCCAGCCTTTATCGGACTCCGGTCCAATGGCCCCATGTCAAAGTCGGATGGGGGAAGTAGAGATCGAGACCAGCCGCGTTTCGGGACTCGACGTGATTGCCTCCACCACCTCATTGTGTAGGAGGCAACTGCTTCCCTAGGCGCTCCTGCAGGTACCAAACGTCAACTCCCCGCCGTCTCCGCTCCGGGGTGGGTTCCAGGGTTCCAGTCCAGGGTTCCAGGGTTTCCATCCGTGATCCATCATGGCTCGTGCTGCACCGCTCCCGTCCTCGAGGGCGAGGCCGACGAGGGGGGGCCTCGCCTCGCCTCCTCCTCCTTGTGGTCCTGGCGTTCCATCGATGCATGCTCCCACCGAGTACCGCCCCTCCGCTGCCGCCGCTGCTCATCGCGAATGCCTCTCTCCTGCACAACCCTTGCCTGGTTCATCTCGTAGAAGCAAGCCCATGCCTCGCCACTGACCGAGGGCATCACCAACAGAGTCGCCCAACCCGAGAGCCATCGACCATGACCGTCTAGTCGTCATGATGCTTCGTTTCCTTTGTATCTACTAATCTTCTCTTCTCCGCCAACCCATTGATTGGGTCCTTTGGATATCCTCCGGCCGGTCCTTACACCACACACAACACACACATCGCTCGACGGCTTCTCGCCGCCGTAGCCACCACCAACAACACCATGTCATTCTTATCCAGTACCTCACAGGCCCTCATCGCGGCCTTTACCTTCGGCATCACCTTCCAGGCGGCTGCCGGAGCTTTCTTTCTTTACGTTCAGGGTCAGGGGAAGAAGCTATTCCGGGACGGCCTGAGGCTGGCCCTCACCACATTCATTGCGAGCGCCGCGCTCTGGTCCCAAATCGCCTTCTCCGCTACCCTCATCGACCCTACATCATCCCTCGGGTGCCAGGTCGCCATAATCTTCGCTTCCGTCTTCGATCAGCTCGCTAGGTTCACCCTCGAACAGTACCTGCTATGGGCAATCAACAGCGGCCTGAAGAAGGCCCCTGACACCTTTGTCCCCCAGGGCATCCTCATGATCCGCCTAGTCGCCGGCGGCATCTTTGTCGGCTTCCAGCGACCCCAGGCCTTCCCCGTCTGCCAAACCTCCAACGGCATGTTCGCCATTGGCATCGCCGTTGCCGCCACCGACCTTGTCATGATCCTCATCTTCGTCGTCCGTGCCATCATGATCGGTCTTCTGCAGGACATGAGGGAGAAGCGTCCTGGCGCACAACGGAGCAAGGCCATCCTGTTTCTCATCTTCGGCCTCGCCCTTTGGACAGGGGTAAGTGTTGCCATTGTCCCCCTGTGTCCCCTCGGAGTGGCCAAACTGACCTACTTCTTTCCAGGCGAGCGTGCCCATGTTCCTCGGTATCCAGTCTATTGACCTCATTTGGCGGTCTGCCCTCCCTGCCGGCACCCTCTCCCTCCTCCTCGGCCTCGTTGCCGCCTTCAAGGGAGACCTCATGATGTCCAGGGAGAGAGCCTCCATCGGTCCAAGTGGCCCCTCCATGTCCCCTGGTTTCAATAACTCCCGCGACCTGCAGAGCCGAGACATCTCCACCGCCGAGTCCAACTACCCGCCCTCGAGATTCGAAGACCTCAAGGGAGACGACGTCACCACCATCATGGCGTACCCGAACGGCCAGCAGATCAGGGGCCCCGCCCAGGCCATGGCCGGCAATATGACTGTCGTCTCGTCGGGATACGCCGCCGCCCCTGCAGGCGCAGCCATTGGGCTCGCTGTTGGACGGCCCTCCATGGATGGCCGCGGTTTCCCACCAGCACAGGCTGCCTACGCCAGGGATAACTCGAAACTTCAATCCAAGGCCAAGGGCATCACGGTCGGAAAACTCGCCATCTCCCACCCCATCCTGCAGAGGCAGACTGAGGAGGGCCCCCTGAACAAGATTGCAACCATCGACCTTGCCACCGCTGCCAGGATGGACCGGGAACGCCGCGACCTCGCCAACTTGACCGACTCCCAGAGCCTCATCGCACAACGCGCTGCGCCGCTGCCCCCCGTCATGACACACGAGGAGGTCCTGCGGAGGGAACAGAGCTTCAAACGCAAGCAGGTGAACAGGCCGTCCACGGAGCTTCTCGGACCCCCTCGCCCGCTGGAATTTGAGGAGCCGCGTTCCATCGACGCAACAGCTGCGGTCAACACATCTCTGCAGCCTTCCCCTGGCGTCGACACCGTTCGCCGGAGGTCCCCTCGCTCCTCTCCCCGCCAGCCGACTCCCCCGAGCCCTCCTCGATCGGCGACTACCAACATGAACCGCGATGCAGCCCTTGCACAAATTGAACGCGCCGAGAGTGTCCGCACCATGAACACCCAGAGCTCCGCCGCCACTGCCGTCGAACCAGTCCTCAACACCGGTAGTCCCGCCAAGCCGATGAACGTGTCACCAAAGCAAATCGAGGACCCCATGGAACCTGCCCGCCCTGCGCTGCCCCCCACGTGGCCGAAGCAAAAGTCCGTCAGGAACACCATTCGACCGTCCAGGACGCAGACCTCGCATTCTCCCGAAACCGCCCAGGAGGGAAGCGCCTCTAGGCTGTCCCCTGAAAGCACCCTCCAGAGGCGTGGTACAGTCGGGCTGCCCTCCAACCCTCGGTCCCGGGCTGTCAAGACTCCAGGCCAGGACATGTCTGGACGAACGCCGACTGTCATGTTCATGAAGGGCATCCAGTACAACGACCCCGTTGCCGTTCAAAACATCATGCAAGACGCCAGTGCCAAGACACCCAGAGCTCCCGCCAACGAGCCAGCAAACGACTCGAGGGAGTCTGTCCTCCACCGTCCTCGCCCGATACCCAGGCAGGTCGAGAAGGACCGTCAGATCTTCCCCGCCGAGCAGTCTCCCGTGGGCCACAAGCGAACTCGCTCTGGCGGCTCCATGGTCAGCCGTCTCCGTGATCAGCCCGCCAGCCCGCCCAACCTTCCGCCTCTTCCTCCCGCTCCCAAGAGCGCTGGTTATCCCGCGCGACCCCAACCCAATGACACTCGCAGCATGACCTTTGATGAAAAGATGGATCTTTTCTTCCCTGGCCCCAAGAGCGCTGGGGCAGTGCAGGGAAACGTGCCCATTCCCGAGATGCCCGCCCTTCCCTCGGCATATGCTCTTGAGAGGAACCAGTCCACCACCTCAAGATCTCGTCCCAGCGACTTCCTCAGAAACTCGTCAAGAGCCTCCGAAAGCTCAGCAAAGACATCGATTCGCACACAGAGCATTCTTGAGATTGCACAGAGCCCCGAGCGGCCTCCGATGCCCAACACCTCAAAGTTTAGCATTGACACGTACATGACGACCGACAGGCAGCCCTCGGACGAGGCCAAGGCTTCTTGGCTGCCGGAACTTGTCGCCAACACCCGCGTCCGGTCTCAGCAGTCCAACGATGGTGCCAAGCGCAGGTCGTCCTCCGTGCTCCCCCTCAACGACGGCACATTGTCTGAGTTCAGCGACGCCAGGACTCGCAACGACGAGGAGACTGCCACCAACTGGGGCTCTGTTCACTCACCCATCGTCATGGAGGCTCGCCAAGTCCAGGTTCCCGTTCCTGCTGTTAACCCCAAGTACATTCAGCAGCAGCAGGATAACTTCCTCCCCATGCCTGACGTCGGAAGTGGCCGCGAGCTCATGACAATCATGCTGGATCCTGCCGTCGAGCGCGATCGGAACATTGTACCCAAGGTGGCCTCTCAGATGGCCCCTCAGGTGGCCCCCCAGATGGCCCCCCAGGTAGCCTCCCAGGTTCAAGAACACTGGCACCACCGCGTTGGCGACCAGTGTGCCACATTCACGTCCAGAACGCGGCGAGTCGTCACTCGCCGGATGCCGCCCCCTACGCCTCTGCTCCTGAACCTCCCCGGTAAGACTCAGATAATTATTGCTGGAGAGCCCTCTCCGCTAGAGTCGCCGCAAGAGGCGCTGCTGGCTATCCAGAACCAACTCAAGAAGTTTGAGGAGCCTGCCCAAGACTCCGATGACGACCAGGAGGAGCGTCTTCGCCTCCTGGAAAGTCTGGAGCAGGAAATGGGACAGCAGGAGGATCAGTGGCACGAGATGCAGATTGGCATCCACCGCGATTCGCTCTCCACCGTGGCAACCATGAGCCGTCGTGTCTCGCACCAAGACGTCGTATCGCCTGCGTCTTCCTCCCTGAAGCCTCAATCTCAGCGGACAAGCTTCGCCGCACACCGCGAAGCTCGCCGTGCCTCGCGTCTGCAGGTCCCCAACAAGAACCAGTCTGTCGCCAGCATCGATAGTGTTCTAAGCCCCGCCACCAGGCGCCGCAGCCTCTGGGAGAGGAAGCTTGCCGAAGTTGAGCTTGACTACGCCAACAACTCGGACTTCTTGGCACCGATGCCTTCTGTCAAGATGATGTCCGTCTCCATGTCGCAGCTGGGCAGCCCGACTCCCCCCGACACCGACTCGGACAACGAAGAGATCCTGCGTGCCCGCGAGGTTCTGAAGCGACAAAACGCCCCTGTGGCTAAGCTTTGGGTACCTGGACAGTCAGATGTTCCCGCCGCACAACAGGGTCTTCTCTGGACGCGTCCCATGCCTCCCAAGCCTGTTGCCCCGGAGGACATTCCCGGCCTCATGGTCCGACCCGCGGTTCGCAAGAACACACAGCCTCTCGCCGTCGTCAGCACCCAGCTGTGGAGGGCTCAGGAGAAGTTCCGTCCCCGCTCGTACGCAGCCACTACTGGACTCTGGAGAGGAGCTGCCCTTCCCGAGGCGCCCAAGCCCAAGCCCCGACCTGTCACTCAACGGCCGCCGCGACGCAACAAGCGTGTGAGCAACCTGGCTGATATCATTGAGAACCCCGAACCGATTCCCAACAAGAGAGGCACTCTTGGCATCTTCCAATTCCCCTGGGGCGAGATGTCGGAGAACCCCACGGTTCAGGTGCGCCCGAACAACATGTTCATGGCCATGCCTGGTACCATGTCCACTGGCGGGTCATCAGTCAGGGCCGCCCTTGAGGCTCGCTCAATGCAGCTCATGTCTGAGGAGCAGTCCTCGTCCTTCTTCGAGGACTACGACGAAGAAGAGGAAGATGACGATGCCTACATTTCCGAGATCAACGAGGAGGAGGACAGCGACGGAGAGTTTGACGAGTCTACTCTTTGGGAGATTGCCAGCCTTCTGCGGTCCGACCAGGTGCCTTCTAAGTACAGCCTGCTCCCCCAGCCATTTGCCGAGGAGAGAAACGAGGAGCCGTTCGAGAGCGTCTTCGAGGCATCCGACTACGAGATGGAGGACGAGGAATTCGACATGATCGAGAAAGATCGTCCTCAGATCAACCGACAAGATTCGGATCTTCTGTCCTTTGAGATTCAAGAGCAAAAGATTGAGGCACCGCCAGCACCCGCAGCTGTCAGCACCATGTGGATTGCTCCGGCCAAGCTGGCCATGGACGAGACAACTGGCCTGTTTGATCCCACCCAGAAGCGGTCCAACTTCCGCTCCACGTCTGCATCGCTGGCCGCCGTTGACATGATCAGGAAGCCAAGGGAGACAAATGAGCCCCTTCAGCCTGTGGCTGCTTTCTCCGGTATGTGGACGCAGGAGGCCACGCCTTTGTCTCGCAACAGCGATTACCTCTGGAGTGCCCCGTCCAATGTCGAGGAGTGCCTCCCCAAAGTCCAGACCTCCCGGAGCGCCCCTAAGCAGCCAACTTTCGAAATGTCAGCCTACCTCTGGGGCCCCAAGCCTGAGTATGTCGCGAAATCCAACCAGTCTGGTCTCTTCTCTCCGGGACAGACCCGCGAGTTGATTCCGGCCGCGCCGCCAGCAGCTCTTGACACGATCCGTCGCCCCCGAGTTGCCAACCACTCGCTGCCCCAGCTGGAATCGAACGAGCTCTGGGCCACAAGCGTCACTGCCTCGCACGACCAAGACTGGATCTCCTTGGGCTCTACCAGCTCAGGAAGCTCTTCTGATGTCTCTGCCATCCCCTCGGATAGCACCACTCCCGTCTCGGAATCCGCACCAGAACTTCCGACTCCCGCCATGGCGATATTCAAGCAGCGCAGCTCGGACATTCTGTTCCCAGGTCCCGCCTCCCCCGCGTGGTGGAACGCGGAGAAGGTCATCTCTTGGCCCGAGCCGGCACTCGCCCCTCAGGAAGAGTCCTCGACGCCTGTCACTTCGAACTTCGTCTCCAGCCATCCCCGCCTTCCTGTGGCTTCCGAAGCCGACTGGGACGCCGCTCTCCTCAGTGCTGTTGTAGCTGGAGCTAGGTCACACCGACTGGCCACAGCAGCAGACTGGGACGCAGCCCTCGAGGACATTATCGCCGCAAGCCAACATGCCGAGCCAGACACGATGCCCAAGTCTACCACCCCTGATTCGTTCCCCATGACCCTGTGGACCAAATCCCACACCGTTCAAGCCAACACCAACGCCTCTCTCTGGACACCCACACAGACTCTCGCCATCCCTTCTTCCACCCCTCTGCCTATCCACGACTCCAACATCTACCGCAAAAAGTCCAAGTTCACCATCCCTCAGTCCCGCAAGGCCGAGATCCGCGCCCAAATCGCCGCCATCGAAGCAGGCATCGACCCCTCCATCGTCGGCCTCGTCAACTTCCAGGACCAATCCCTCTGGCAAGAAGACTCCCGCAAGACTCCCTCACCCCTCGGCGGAAACCGCAACTGGATCTCCGCCGGTCAGCAGCAGCAGCAACAAGCAGCTCCAGTGAGGGCCTCCCAGGCCGTTTTCACCTTCTGGCTGCCCCGATCCGGGGACACGTGATGCCCATCTCATGAACCATCGTTTGGGGCCTGAACCCCCTTTACTTTTTTTCCTTTCTTGTCATATCACAACTTCCAGCCCCCCATAGCAGCCGGCGCTGATGCTTTCCCCCAGTCATCGGACTGCGCGAAATCCGCGCTTCCGCCCCTCCCATAACCGCCTTGTTTCCCTTGCGTATTCCCATAGCGGAGCCAGTACTACTACTATATAAAACCTCGTCGATAGTTTTGCAAATACCAGCCTGGTACGGCGACTTGACGCACTGGAATATCGGTGTCTGACGTGCGTAATGGTGATGATGATGATTTCAGAGAACATAATGAAGTGGCACAAGTTAAAGTGTCATGACATGTTACATAGCTCAGTGGTCAACCATCACAGCAAGTCAACCACAAGCACAGGCACACAAGCACAGCAACATCACGATGTAGCCAATGCTGCCAGAGCCCCCGGAACCTCCGGGGACAGCCTTGCCATATTCCACGACCCCTGTCGCGTTGTAGATAAAATCATGTGCGTCCGTGTGGCCCTTTTGCATTACAAGGAAAACAGAAAAAGACAAGGGGAACAAAATGCCAGAACAGCCTCGCGCATCTTCTTCGCGATCTTCCCCCCTTTTAATGTTTATCCGGTTTCCTTCATACCGTTGTTCATACCCCGTCCGAGTTGTTTCACCGTTTCGTCATGTCCTCGGCCCCCATGACCCCCTCTTGCTCAGTCAATGCTGGCTTTCTTTTTCTGAGACCAGCTTCCGGGTGATTTTATTTTCCGCGCAGCGGCGGGACCGCCCACGCGGCTGGATCAGCAGTCCAGGTCGCGGGTTCCCGTTGATTAAGTTCATGACGAGTCTTGTCGTAATCCCAACCATCAGAGATATCCAGGTCGTCAAGAATGCGGATGCATGCGTGCAAGAGAGTGACGGGAAGAGAAATGTGTGTGTGTGTGTGTGTGAGTGAGAGAGTGCGAGAAAAAAAAAAAAGCAAAGGCCAGCCACGTTCCAGGAGGGCGGTGTTGTTGCCAACTGTGCCGCGCCTCCCTAAGCCTCTTGGAGTCGAATCATCGAGTGTCGTCGAGACAGGCCGCCGAGTCGTCTTTATGTGCGTGTCGTGGAAAAGGTAAGGACAAAAAAAAAAAAAAAAGCCGTTATGAATCTGACCATCGCTATGCAGGTAAGAAAAAACGAGTACTTGTACAGGGAAGCAAGCCAATGGGTGCGCCGATTGTCATGATTCCGGGGGGCGCGTCGTGGGTCGTTGTCAGCTGACAGTCATCATTTGCATGCGACGACTCATGCCGCTGGATGGCGATGCTTCGTGCGAGCCCCGGCTCAGTGCAGAGCTGTTGCTGTGACTGTGCGGGAGCCGCTTTGGAGGGCTGGAGGGCGGCGCCTCGGGAGTGAATACGCGGGTGAAGGCTGGGCTTTCCCTTTCGCTCCTCCGCGGAGTCCGTGCCGGGCTCTGCGTGATCTGGTCGACCCTGCGAATCTCCTCGGAGAGGGCATCCCGGAGGTCACCGGCGCGCTTCACCAGTGCCTTGAGGTTGTGCGTGCCAAAGTGCAGCTTGGAGTCGGAGGACTTGGAGCCGCGGGTCGATTCGGATGTGGAACGCCGCTGCATGGCATCGAGGACTGATTTGACAATATCGGTCACATCGTGTCCGCCCATGTTGATATTGTTCTCGGGTGTTTTGGGTCGTGAAGGAGCCGCTGATGACTCTGCTGTCGCCAGTTTGTTGCCTCCAAATATATCGTCATCGGGTGAGAAGACGGAGCGCCTCCGTCCGGCAGGTCGCTCGCGGATGACAGTCGTCTTGGCCATGCGAAGGTCGTGTGGCTCGAATGCGGCCTCCAGGTTCTTGAGGGGTCCACTGTCGAACACCTCGTCGGAGGTTCGGTCGCTGAGGGTGGAAGGCTCAAATTCGATATCGGAGGAATCCACATCCATGCCCTCGAGCTCGTCTTCGTCTGGAGATGCGAGAGCGATGATACCGTCTGCTTCCTTCCATAGGCTGGCCTGGGGTCCGTTGAGCATGTTGAGGTCTCGGCCATGTCGACAGAGCCGCTTGAGATCGTTGACAAGGAGGGAGAGCTCCCGGATCTGTCCGGAATGTTGCTTGAGGCTGGGCTGCGAGGCCTGGATCGAGGCGGGTACGACCATGTCGAATTTGAGACCAGACTTGTCGGCATCCTGATCCGCCTCGCCGCCGTCAAACTCGAAATCATCGTCCCAGTCCTCGCTCGCGCCCTTGGTGCCGAGTCCCCAAGTTCCGTACTTCTGGGTCGACACCTTTGTGGAATCCGTCGGGTCGTACACGACGGGAACACTCTGACTTCTGATGTGGGCCATGGCAGCGCCCTTGCGGTTCGAGGTTCGGCCACCGCGGAGGTCCATCTCCTGCTTTCCATGGACGGTCTTGGGCCGCACCGATGACCCGTCGGCGTCAGCCTTCTCCGGCGAGGGTTCTGTCCAGTCAAAAATGTTGCTCCTGGGTCGTTCCCCACTCAAGTCTCGGGTGAGTTCGCTTATGTCGGTTCCGTTGGCGGTTGCGAGAGCGAAGCGGAGATTGGGGCTGACGCCGCGGGAGTTCATGGAGCTCGGCGGTGAGAGGCGGTTCCCCCATGCGAGGTCTTCCTCGTTGTGATCGCGAGCCCAGTCGTCGTCAAAGTCGTCGTCGAACGACATGCGTGCCTCCTTCTGAGACGTCGAGTAGTCATCGGATGTCCTCTCGCGGTTGATCCGCAGCTCAACCTCTGCGTGATCGATGAAAATCCTGGTGTCCTTACCCCGCACGGGTGTCTGAGTGTTTTCGTCCTCCTCCATGATTCTGTTGTCGGCTTCCCATGCGTGGCCCAGGATCTCTTGTATTGAGAGACGTTTCGTCTTGCCATTGCCGGCGGTGCTTGGGGGCGACTCGTCAAACATGGACTCGACGGGGCTCTCGGCAGCCCTGACACGGCCCGATGCCGCGGTGCGGATCGAGTCAAACATGGTGTCGCTCTTAAAGTCGGTATCCTCGTCCTCACCGGAGTGGAAGCCTCTGACTTCCATGTCGGAGCTGTTGAGGGTTGAGCTACGTTCGTGGCGGGGGTTCCTGAAGGAGGCCATGCCGACGGAGCTCTGTGAGCTTCCAGAGGGCTGATTGGGTCGGGGAAGGTGGCCTGGGGCAGCTGCGCCAAGTTTGGACAGATCGACGTTGAAGCTGGACAGGCGGGATAAAGGTGGAAGCGGGGAAGACGAGTTGCGATGACGCGACAGGCCTTGTTGGCTGGGGGCCAAGTCGGTGTCGGGGCGGTGCTGCTGGGGTTGCGAATCGTACATGGCCGCTGCTGCATCACTTGCAGGACTAGCGAGATCGCCTTGGGGCGCCTCCTGCGGCGCTGGGAGTGGTGCAGATACGTGGCGCCTATCCTCTGCCCTCGCCTCTGCAGTCGTCGTTCTTTTCGGTCGTCTCAAGCTCCCTGTTCTTGAGAACAGATTGGTCGGCGATGAGAAATGGGCCGAGAGGGAGCGTTTAGCCTTTTTCGTGGGCGTCTGCTCGGGGGTCACTTGGGTGTCGAGACCGGTATCTAGATCTCGGCTGGATGCCGGCGAGTCCACCGCCAGTGGTATCGAGTCGCCGCCGTTTTGGGCCCCCGGTGCGGCGGTCATCATGGCCCCGTTGATGAGGCAGACGTCTCTGGCGGTGTCGGTCGGCACCCGGATCCGTTTCTGGAGCTGAGAAGCACCACGATCGAGGAAGCGGTCGGGTGCGCCTCTGACGCTAACGGCGACCCTTCGGAAATGAAACAGCGATGTCCAGCGTGCGGGGTCCCTCGGTCGGGATGGGGATGTGGGACGGGCTATCGGTCGGGAGGAGATGATGTCCTGCGAGGAGAGCAGGTCGAATGAGTATTTTGGCCTTGATTGTTCGTCTGGATATTCGTCAAGGTCCAGCAGGTTTTGCTGCAAAGTAGCTGAGCGTTGGTGACTGGTAGCGGGGCGGCGTAGGGTGGGCAGGTGGGATTTGGCACGCCGGCGGGTCGCGGCCCCGTTTTGATGTGCCGAGGGCGCACGCTTGACCAGTTTGTTTGGTGGCAGGGGAGGAACCACGATGCCGTCGGATGGCAGTATGGGCGCCGAGGAGCCGTGGGAAAAGGCAATCGAGTGATTGTCAGCGGGTCCTGCGCTCGATCTGAGGCTGCCGTGCTGCGAGAGCGGCCTCAGGGACAGCCGCCTGATCCAGGAGCTGTTGGAGGATACCGAATCCCTCTGGTTTTCGGCAATGGGTTGCGACGCAAAGTCTCCCTGACGAACGGCGGATTGTCTCCGGCTGAGAGTCTTTGGAGGCGTAACCTGAGCGCTGGCGGGGCGCTGGCGCGGCACGATGCCTACTGAGAGCCCGTATGGCTGGTGGGCGGAGGGAGGGCGGGATCTGTCGGTGGAAGGGGAGGAGCCAGCGGCGCGAGTCACTGGTCGTGAAGTGACGGGGGCGCTGCTCAGGCGAGGGTGCCTCTGATATTCATCGGTGGTGTTGGCTCTGGCCCTGGTGGAGGACGCTGGCGAAGAGTTGGCGAGTTCGTCTGGGTGGGCAAAGACTAGGCTTAGGGCAGCTGCAGCGACGGCAGTTCCGGACCCCACGAGCTGCGGAAGAGGAGCAATTGTCAGTCTGATAAACGGAAGAGGTGGGTAGATGAGTGTAACGTACGCTTGGAACGGTCTGCATGCTTGCTGAGTTTGGTCAGATTAGGTGGTGAGCGAGAGGGAGCATGCAGGCAGGTTGGCTGTCCGAGGTCATGCGGGACGAGGCAAGCATTGTCAAGACATGGAGATGTCAATTGACAGCAGTAGCAACGGCGGAGGTGTGTGGAATTCGGTTCTTCGTGTGTCGTCAGGTCGTCGGCCGCATATGGGAGGGATTAGTCGTCGATTGGGTCGGTCGGCATTAATCGATCGGGTTCGGGGGGAGTCTCGAGTCGAGTCGAGGAGATGTGGGCGGGCGGGTGGGTGGTGGTAGTCAAAACAATAACAACAATAACAGAAACGGGGAGCGTCCGACTGTGCTCTGTCTGCTCATGCACCCCTTTCGTGTACAAAAGCCAATCGTCCAGAGCAGCAGTCCCACGAAAACCCAGGACCTGGAGAAAGGAATACAACGAAGGCGAGGCTCCTATGACGGATGGGAGGATGAGGGAGGACGAAACGATTGGGAAGGAGGTTGCTTGATGGTGGTGGTCGAATCCGGCGAAGAGTGGAGGAGGAGACCAGACCAGACGGCAGGCGGACAGGGCAGGACCGGACACTGGAGAGACAGGGCAGGGCAGCTGGCGGGCAGACTGGACTGGACTGGACTGGACTGCTGGTGCGTGCTGGGCGACTAGTCTCCTAGGCCGTACCGGGGGCTTCCAGGCGGCTTGGAGTTAATGGGGGGAATACGATTCGGTACCGAGGAAGGAACGGCAGCAGAAGCAGCAGCTTTGGTACCTCTCTGCCAGATGGCGGGCTGAAGAGTGAAGACTGCGAGAGCGAGACTGGAAGCTGACAGGCCACTGGAGGTTGTGATGCCGCTGCGCTGCAATGGACGGAGATGAGGCAAGTGGGTCACTATGGGGCATGAGCATTGTGGGCAGGCACCCCGCCGCCCACGAGATGACTTGCGTAGCCTGCGAAAATACAAGAGAGATGTCACTTTCGGCCCACCTCCATGCATTTCGCAGGCTGTAGGGCCAAATTCGCAGGCTTGGTGAGACTGACTGGCCAGGACTGGAGTGGCGGACTGCCGCGCTGGAGATGACCGCTGTGGGGACGCCGGTTTAGGCGAGTGGGCGGGCGCTCACTGACCGGGTGCGCACAGGGCATTCGCGTGCCTGGCTTCAGTGGCTTGCCTGGGGGGCCTTGCTTTCCTTCCATCATCACTTCCAGGTTCGCAGTGGAAATGCCCGGAAGGTCGGCGGGATCCAGAATATCCATCCCCCGACCCCGCTGCCCACGCCGAGATCAGCCCTTGCCTTGTCCTGAGCCTGGGCGCCGCGTCTGCTTCGAGTTCTTGCCTGCCGTGAGATACCCAGTCAGTTCAAGTCCGAGTTGGCAAGGCGGAGACTCGTACTTTCGCCGTGGAAGCCCCGGACATACAGGCCTAGCTGGTACTTGCCTGTTTTGTCGGTGGTGCCTGCCCATTCTGTACGACCCCAATCTTGCTTCGAAGCAAGCACGTTCCAGTATATAAAACGCCCTGATAAGACGCCAACTTGCGGCATGCGTCCGAGGCTGTGCCTGCCCACTTTGCCGGCACAACTACCAAGGACAGGACACGGGAAGCAGGTAATTAATCAGGCATGTACCTGGAATAGCGGCTGAATAACCGTACCGTAAGCTGAGGCGACGCGAGGAAGGAGGCGCCTGCAGGCCCAGTCCGCCTCATGCATCGCCAATCTCGGGCCTCTTTTCCCAACGCAACTCTCCAATACGGGTTTTGGAGAATCGCATGCCAGCACAACTTTGCACCACTGTCCACTGCGCACTGCATCTGACCGGATGATGGGCGGGGCGCACGTGTCGTCCGTCCCGAGCTCTCTTCTCTCCATTTCTCGCATCGGCTCATTCTCGCTACGCTACCGTCGTAGTGCCCAGCCCGGGGCCAGCGCTAGGCACCTCCAAGTCCACACACCAAAAAAGAAAGCCCCCTCGGACAATCTCAACACACCAAAGAGAAAGAAAAAAACACCGCCCACGGACGGCCCTCCCCGATCTTCATTGCTTTTGGGGAAACACCCCCTTCGCGCCAGGCGTCTCCTCTGCCGCCAAACACAAGAAGCGATGGACTTCTAGCGTCACGCGGGCTGGACCTCAGAGGGCCTATCACGGGCTGCACCAGGCATTCCTTCGCTTCAGCGCTCATATCACCCGCAGCTCGCCCTGCTCCGAACCCCCGGGGGCTTGCCTGTCTGCGTGCAGCGCGTTATTAGGGTGTCGGGCCTTGCGCCGCCTGGGAATCCCGGTCCCGGATCTCACCAAGCCCGGCCACGGCACCGCTGTGGTTGGACGACGGCGCCAGGGTTCCATCGCTCGAACTTTTTTTCCTTCGATTTCCCTGCTTGACCCTCCTCCGCGTAGTTCCACGCAGTGCAAGCTAAGGGGCACTCCATACCTGCATTACGCTATGGATCCCGTCATCTCTTCTGCACCGGCAGGGAGCAAGCAAGCAGTCTGGAAGCACCAACAGCCTACGATTCGACAGCGGGAGGGTACCTGCGCGACTCTGCCGCCGCCTCTGGCCTTCCCCTTTGTTTCCAGTCCTCTCGACAGCTGCTACTGACTGGTGAGCAGCACCTGAAGTGCCCATCGTTCACCTCAAACGCTGAGGATGGCCGCCCTCCGAGACCACTTCGGCCCCTCGCCTGGTTTGCTTCGCCCCGTGTCACCGCTTCACTCGTCCACGGGCCGCCGAAAGCTTCAGCCAGCTCATGCCGTGGGCACCAGCAGCCGAGAAACCTGAAGCGATGCCCAGTCAGGTCAGGGACCGTCGACCCACTGCAATCCGCTCATATCAGACAGGACACGGGAGCCAGCTGGCTGGCTGTACATTTACACAATCTTGACTCGCTCCGCCTGCCTGCAGACAGCCCTGGACGGATGCCGCCGTGTTGTTGTTGTTTGCCGCCCAACGTCCGTCTTATTTGACGATTGCTTCTGCAAAAGGCCTGGCCACCGACCCTCCTTGTACCTCCGTCCGTGCTGCCTTCGCCCAGGGGTCAGAGACAAGCAAGACAAGCCACGCCAGCGTGGAAGACAAGACCAGATGATGATGGGCGCACGGCCGACACCCATCCTCCACGCGCCAACCATTCGCCCAACGGTCGCGTCTCATTCCTCTCCTCTTGATATCTGGTCGGGCACGGACACACGGGCCTCGCTCTTGCATCTGGCGAGCGGAAGACAATCAAACCTCAACCAAGCAATTGCTTCTTCGGAACGGCAGAGGCAGGCAGAAAGGTCGACATTCCCGCTGGTAGCACCAGGGAGCCGAGCCTCCTGCGATGCCCAGCAGGTCCACGGGTCATCTCGCAGACGCCAGACCTGCTTGGCATCTCGTGTCCGTCCATGAAGCTTGCTTTGCTGCTGCTCGCCACAGATGGGGGGGGGGGGAGGGGGGGCCTCTGTATAACCTCAATCTCACCTCAACCTGGCTGTTCCTGTGCTTGGTTGCGCAAGGCGTTCCTGGCCCCAGTGGCAACAAGCCTCCAAGACCGTGAGTATGCAAGCACGCGGGTATTATGCTTCTTCCCCTGGTGTACAGTCCGTGGACGCACGTCGGTCTGACGTGTGCTCTCTGCGGCCTGCGACGACGGCATGCATGTCTGGCATCAGAACACGGCAGGCTGCCAGGCTCTCAGACAGCGTCGCTGTTCCAAGACGTCGACCAAGATTTTGTGTGCTGTTCGCTTCCCTAGTGGCCTTAGCTAGCAGCTCGCCGGGCTCGGGAACCAAGTTGACGCCGACTTTGCAGCTCGCCAAGTCATCCACTGAAAGGGGCGCCAAGAGACTGCAGGAGCTGAAGCCTCCGAACTACGTGCGAGTGACGTTGGAAGACGGGATGATTTGGGGGGCAAATCCACGACCAAGGCGGGATGGCAGCCGCTCTGTCAGCCACTCATCAGCCAGAGAGGCAGGACCCTCCGCCCAAACTTGCCTCAACTTGCATCGATAGTCGACACCATCTTCTGGCTCGGGGTCGTGCTAAACCTGGCCGCCGTCATCCTCTGGCCAATGGACGCAGCTCGGGTGCGTTGATCTGAGAGAGCCGCAGGCGCCCTGCTGAACAACACCACACCTCTGGGTTTGGCCTCTATTGGCCGCACCACTGACTGGGCCGCTGACCGGGCCATTGTTGATCAACAACTTGGGTCGGCTATCCGTCAGTGTGCATGAGACTCCAGGTGGCCAGGCACCAGTCAAGAGAGCATCAGGACTCGGAACCTTGGATTCAAGGCCGTTCCGACGGAAGACACGGTACTGTACTCTGTCTCGAACAGCTTTAATGCCTCGAGGAACCCGGGCAGGAGGAACGCAACATAGGGCCAGGAAAAGCCAGCCTAGGACGTCTCATCATCCCGTCTCTGAACCAGACATGAAGACGCTTGGGTTCGATCAAGAGCCCCTTGACCCCTCTGCCCTTTGCCCCTTGCCAATTGCCCCTCCCGCAGGTTGCATCCGTTTAGACCGCCCATTTTTCCGGCGCTGCTCCCCAGACGGCGCCTTGCCTTCGCCGGCTCGGCATCCCGATGATCGTCCACTTGTCTTTCCCCGCAGCCGGTCCAGTGCAGTGGTGATCTGCCTCATTGTCTGAGAGTCTCTGCTTACTTTGTTTACGAGCGACCGACCGCCACCTCACACCGATACGAATGCAAGTACTCTGCATACCCGCATGGCCTGCGGCGGCCCAGGCCGGGCGGGCTCTGGCTGTCATCAGGCTCCCCCTTCTGGCACGCGGTGCAATCTCCAATGCAGGACACGGACGAGCCTCGAACGCCAGCTGGCGTGCCCTTTCATCTCGCACTTTTTTTCGGCGGGGGGTTCAGTACCCTACCGAGCGCCGCGTTCAGTCTGCCGGGCCGGGAGAAAGATCAGCCTCCCCAGGCTTTTCGGTCTCCTAGCCTCTTGCAGACGCAGATCCGCGAGGGTAGCACTGTAGCAGTACAGTAGCACTGACGACACTGCCATTCGGGGGCTTCGGTCAAGGAAGAGTGCAACAACCGCAAGTTGATGACAGACCTCGATGGCGATTGGCTGTAAAGAAGCCAGGGACTCTTTCGCGCGTCCCTTGAGACGCGACTGTGCTGGCCAATAGGATGATGGAGAAACGCGGTCGCTAATCTGGGAAACAGGGGGGATAGGCTCAAAGAAAGGGCGGTGGGATATCGATCCGGACGCGTCAGGGATGGGGCGATCTGGCTGGGGGCCCTTGCTGGGTGTAATTTATTTTTGCAGGAATTGAGTTGCCAAGGACCGAGTGGTGAATATCTCTTCTCCAGTGTTGACCGGGATTTTGTTTCCACGTCTCTGGTCTGGTCTGGACTCTGGACTGTGGACGGATGGTGAGTGCGGACAGGCCAATGGGAGGTGTTGGAATCTGAGTGATCGAAATGTGCAACATTTCGATAAGACGTATCTTATCTGATTCCGAGGATGATTTTGGTATACTGAGAAGTGAGATGGCAGTCTCAAGCCTTTCCAACTTCGCTCTATGAGGGCTGCGGGTAGATCTGTCGCATTTCATTTTGACATTAGTGAGCTGAAAGGGCGTCAAATTTCGTGTGGCCGTCGCCTGGCCCCTGACTTGACTTGATGGTATCGGGTGTCTTGCCCTCGGTGAAGTTTCGGTGACCTCACCGAGGAAGCCCAGGGATGTGGGTCCGCGTCCCTTCCACGGACGGATTCCAGTCCTGTGATCTCGAAACACTGCAGCTCTTGCGTCGCTGCCATCACGACACCAGAAACTAGACACTACATAGGCCTCAATTCCTCGGTTCCCCTGGGGCTTCTTCGTCTGCGCCCTGTGCCTGGCATCCTCGCTTCAAGTCCACATCCGCTACCCCGCATTCTCCTAGCCGCAAACAATGGCCCCGCCGCCCGGATCCTGGGGCCGGTTCTTCTCCCCGAGCTGTCCGGAGTAATGCCCTGGAACAAGAGCAAAACTAGCGCCCAAGAGCCCTGTGTCATGGCGAAAGCACTTGGCCCTGCTAAGGGCCGGCTTCCTCCCCGTCTCATCAACTTCTCCCGACCAAGCCCCCGTCACCCCGTATTGTAGGATGGAGACAGCTTCATCCATCTCCCGAGACGAGAGGCCGGAAGGCGGCCAGCAGTCGAAGCGTCGGCGGATCCATACGGCATGCAAAGCATGCCAGGACCGGAAAACTCGTTGTGATGGTGGCCGGCCGGTGTGTTCTACCTGTACCAGGCGTGGACTTGCTGCCGAGTGCCACTACGATATTGCTGCTATTCCCCCGCCACAGGGGCCGCCGAGGTGAGTGCAACGAAACAACTTGTGATGGGAACTTGTTCGCTGATAAGTTGAGTTCAGCTCTATTGCGGCTTTGGAAGAGAGGCTCGGCAGGTTGGAACAGACCCGGCCTTCTTTAGGTCCGCCTACTGGTGAGTCCAGACATTTGAAGAAGCCATCCATATACTCACTCAATGATAGATATTGCCACCCAACCACTTCAACAGAGCCCCGCATACGGGCATCTATCTGATGGCTCAAGCAGCGGCTACGGCCCAGGCCTTGTTGAAACACATCGGCCATCCATCGGATTCCCCACCCCAAGCACTCGGGGCTCCGGGCAAGCTGAAGTCGATGGCCTCGCAACGGTGTCCTCCATCGACGACAGTGACACCCTCTATGGTGCCTCTTCCACGATAGCTCTCGCTCGGTTCTGCCAGGTCAAAGCCACCGGAGACGACTCTCCCGAGGCAACCTCCACGGGACCACCGCGTCCGTCTGAAGGTCCTTTTCTAGAGGCCATACGTGACAGGGACGAAAGCGTCGCCCTTTACCCTCCACGGCAGCGGGCCGACGACTACGTCAGGTGCTTCACAAATTTTGTGCACCCTCTTTTTCCCATCCTCCATGAGCCATCCTTCATGCGACAGTACGAGCGGCTGTGGTCAGGCCACAGTGATGATGACGGCCGCCAGGATCCCGCCGACCAGCTGCACGAAGCCATATTTACCTCGACGCTGAACATCATATTCGCCCTCGGCTGCCAGTTCAGCCAGCTAGTCCCGGCACAGAACAGGTCATCGATGGCGCAGGACTTTTACCAAAGATCCAGACGTATTTACAACTACGAGGTACTTGATTCGATGTCATTGCCCTTGGTGCAGATGCTGCTCCTCACGGGAGTGTATCTTCAGTCGGCGCAGAATGCCAACCGCTGCTGGAACGTCGTTGGTCTTGCTATTCGTGTTGCACAGGGCCTTGGGCTGCATGTTGAGACGGCGAGATCGAAAGGCTTGTGTCAGGTTGACCGAGAGATGAGGAGGAGGATCTGGCACTGTTGTCTCGTCCTGGACCGGTAAGTTGGCTGCCTTGTTCACTGAAAATGTGTATGCTGACCAGTTTCAGGCTCTTGAGCATGACTTTTGGCAGGCCAGTCATGATATCGACAAAATGGTCCGTCCCGCTGCCGTCTCTGATTGACGACGAGCACCTGCAGAGCCAAGGAGAAGGGATGCAGCCCAACGTCCCATCCCGGCTGGGCCTCCTGACCTACTCATCAAAGCTCTTTCTGATCCTGGAGGACATTCTATCCAACTTCTACTCTAGCCACCCAGACTTCAACGTGACAGAAGTCGCCGAAGATGAAGTCCATGCGGACAAAATACTGTCCGATGTCATTTCGCTCAACAGACGACTCGACAGCTTCCTGGTCGAGGTTCCCGCATACCTTCGCTATGCTGGGCCACCGATGCAAAACATGTCTGCGTACCCGAACCAAAGCCTAGAAATTCAGCGTCAGGTCCTTCACTGCAGGTAAGGCAAAACTTTCTACCTGAAGCCTCTCCGCATCTTCTCACCAGATACAGGTTCCTGTACATCCGCGTTCTTCTTCTACGGCCGGTGGTGCATCTAGCTACGAAGTACCCGGGCCGCTTCCTCTCTCAGGCTGCGGCCCAAGGCGAAGATACAGCGGATGATCATATGGTCAAGCTTTTCTGCAACCTCTGTTTCCATACCGCCACCGATTTGGTGCGAAGCATTCACCAGAATCTTGCCTCTCCATACCGCAGCTCCGCCTGGCATTCAATCTACTGTAAGGCACCCATCCATCAACTGTAGCTCACCGGACGGGTTGCTAATGCACTTCTCAAGTCACATTTGGGGCTGCGGTTGTGCTCCTCTGTGCTCAGATCTGTCCCGCCATCTCAAATGATGTGATCGACGCCAGTTTTGGGAACTCATGGGCTGAGAGCCTAGCCATTCTGGAGCACTACCGGGTTCAGCTGCCAGTCGCCAGGCAGACCATCCAGACGTTGAATGCTTTGAAAGGTAAGGATACAGCCCTCCGAATTTTGAATCGGGCTAACAGTCTTGTCCTGCCAGACTCTCTGGGCCGCTATCTTGCTGAGCGAGCGCCACTCCCACCCCCCGACTCACAACTCACCATGCTGTTGGACCTACCTCAGTTCAGTCTCCCAGGCATGGGACCCGGCCGCGATGGATGGTTTGATCTGGATTTAGCAGACTTTTGGGGGTTTCAATAGCGGATGAACAGAGACAATGACATTCTCGCACAATCACAAGATTCTCGTCAATCATGCTCTTGCTGTCTTTGATTTCCAATAACCCCAGAATCAGACCCAGCTACGTGCAGACCTGCATTTCCCCAGGCGGGCCAAGCCCGGGGATGCATGTCGATGGTGTCGGGGAGTTGTTCGGACTTGGAGAAGTGGACCAACGACTCCATACAACTCCGAAGCCAGGGAACCGGTGAACCCCAACTCCGAAGCACTCCAACATGTCCAGCGCTAGTCAGGCCTTGGGCCCTGTTGCGGCCGCTGATGTTTGGATCGGTTTGGACTATTCGCGGGACGTGGCTATGACAGCGTGACGGGTCGGGAATCGTGTCGGCCTCAGCGCTTCTCCCCGAGATCCGATACCAGCGTCATGCGGGGAGTGACCTGGGGGATGAGGGACGCCGCTCATGCTAGCTGTGTTGGATAAATATAAGCAGCAGGTCTCTTTCCCAGCCAACTCATCGAGGCCTTTGCCAGCACCTGATACCCCTTCGACGAATCATCCAACTCATCTCTTCCTCAACATGGCTCCTCAGAAAGACTTCGACGTCGCCATCGTAGGCGGCGGCATCGCCGGCCTCACTCTGGCCATCGCCCTCCACCGTCGCAACGTTCCCGTCACCGTCTACGAGCGGGCACCCAAGTTTGGCGAGATCGGCGCCGGCGTATCCTTCACACCAAACGCAGTCAAGGCCATGGAGTGCTGCCACCCCGGTGTCCGCGATGCTTTCGAGAAGGTCTGCACAAGAAATCTGTGGGAGTCCAAGCAAAAAGTCTGGTTCGACTACGTCGACGGCGTCGAGTCGGTTACCAAATTCTCCATCCACTCCAGCCTGGGACAAAACGGCGTGCATAGGGCATCGTTCCTCGATGAGCTGGTCAAGCTCCTCCCGGAGGACAAAGCTGTGTTTGGCAAGTCGTTGGAGAGTATCGACGACAAGCCCGGGGAGAAGGTGGCGATGAAGTTCCAGGACGGTACTGTCGCGTATGCGGACGTGGTCATCGGTTGTGACGGCATCAAGTCGCGTGTGCGGCAACACATTGTCGGCGCCGACCACCCATCAGCAATTCCGTCGTACACGCACAAGTACGCCTACCGGGCCATGGTCACGATGGATCAGGCCGTCGAGGCCATCGGCGAGGAGAAGGCACAGAATGCCTGCATGCATGTAAGAAGCCATCCTCTCCAGGCGACAATTTTCACGTTCTGACCGTACCAGATGGGCCAAGGAAGCCACGTCTTGACGTTCCCCGTCAACCACGGCCAGAAGCTCAACATCGTCGCCTTCCACACAACGCCGGACGACTGGGAAGACCATGAGCGGACCACAAAGATCGCCAGCCGTGAGGACGCATTCCGAGACTTTGCAGGCTTTGGAAAGGATGTCAAGGGCCTCCTGAAGCTGGCCGATCCCGAGCTCGCCGTGGTAAGTCTCAGCTCTTACACAGATTCTTGACGGTTCTTGTGCTGACCATGAGACAGTGGGCCATTTTCGACCTTGGTGACAACCCCGTCCCGACCTTCTACAAGGGCCGCGTCTGCATCTCCGGCGACGCTGCACACGCAACCTCGCCGCACCACGGCGCCGGCGCGGGCTTCTGCATCGAAGACAGCTACGTCATGGCCGAGCTCCTCGCAGACCCTGCTGTCACCGAGCCGGCACATCTCGAGACTGTCCTGGCGGCTTTCGACCACAGCCGGAGGGAGCGGTCACAGTGGCTTGTGCAGAGTAGCAGAAGGATCGGCGACACCTACGAGTGGCAGGCTGATGGTATTGGAAGGGATATCAAGAAGGTCGAGGCGGAGATTAACGAGAGGAACGGCATCATTGCCAACTATGACATTGAGCAGGCGAGTGCTGATGCCAGGGAGGAGGTTAGGAGGAGTTTGGCGGGGTCTGTAGCACACCGGTTGTAGGAGCGGAATCATAAATGAAGACTGAGCGAGTACCACACGAACGCAATTTGTGATATCCGAGTCAGATGGTGTTGTTGCGACGATGGTCAGATGCAAAATACAGCGCTATGTGTTGAAAGTTCAGGGGGAAATGCGCTGTCAGTCCAGTGTCAGCACCTCACAGCGGCAGCGTGGGGTCTGTGAACACGTGATGTGCTGACTAAACACCCCACCTGCTCTGAACCTCCGAGAAATTCATCACCACTGCAGCAAACGAGTGGCAAGTCTGGGAATAGTCTCAAGCCGATTTTCAACCCGGCCAAACATCTCACTTCATCTCACACGGCTGTCACAGACCAAAACTCACGATGGAGAACGAAATCAGGACCGTTCTTCCCCACATTGATCCGGTGCTCTCCGAGTACTCGGTTGGATATCTGTCTCATGCCTCGACCACCTGGGCCGATGAGGACGATGCGTCGGGCGTCTCGCCGCTCGCCGAGGCAGCCCTTGCAGTCACCCAGCTCCTCGTCTCTGCCGCCGGAAACCCCGATCAGAAGCTTCAGCAAAAGATCCAACAGATGGTGAACAAGTGGGTCGAGACCTACAGCGCCGCCAACGGTGACGAACGCCGCGGCCCCTCGGCCGTCAGGCGTCTCGACCAGACCATCCAGGTCGGCTCGCAGCGCAACATGTCCTCCACCCTGGCCGTCTCCACGGCTGCCGTTGATCTCGAGTCTGCCAACGCCCGCAAGGTCGAGTCCAAGGTCGATAAGAAGAAGCTCGAAAAGGCCGAGCGCAAGATCGCCGCCAAGCAGCAGAAGAAGACATTCAAGACTGTCGAGTACGAGGCTTCCAAGCTCATCAACCAGCCCGAGTCTGCCGAGTCGTACGAGGAGTTCTACATGGCCGTCAACCCTCTCCAGCTGGGTGCTTCGACCGCCGGAAAGACCAAGGACATCAAGTGCGACAATGTCGATGTCTCCATCGGCGGTCTCCGTATTCTCTCCGACACGGACTTTACCCTGGCTTACGGTCACCGCTACGGTCTTGTTGGTCACAACGGTGTGGGAAAATCTACCCTGCTCCGCGCCCTCGCCAGGCGAGAGCTGCCCATTCCCCCACACATCAGTATTCTCCACGTCGAACAGGAGCTTACTGGAGACGACACGCCTGCTCTTCAGGCAGTTCTCGACGCCGATGTCTGGCGCAAGGTGCTTCTCAAGGAGCAGTCGCAGATCACGGAAAGGCTAGCGGAGATCGAGCAGCAGAGGTCGTCCATGGCAGACACATCGGCCGACGCTGCCAAGCTGGACCGCGACCGCGAGGTCCAGGACCAGAGGCTGGGCGACGTTCAGGCCAAGCTCGCCGAGATGGAGTCCGACAAGGCCGAACCTCGTGCGGCAAGCATTCTGGCCGGTCTTGGTTTCTCGCCCGAACGCCAGCAGTTCGCCACAAAGACCTTCTCCGGTGGTTGGCGTATGCGTCTGGCCCTGGCCAGAGCCCTGTTCTGTGAGCCCGACCTGCTGCTTCTCGACGAACCTTCCAACATGTTGGACGTGCCGTCCATCACTTTCTTGTCCGGCTACCTGCAGACATATCCCAGCACCGTGCTGGTCGTCAGTCACGACAGGGCGTTCCTCAACGAAATCGCCACCGACATTATCCACCAGCATTCGGAACGCCTAGACTACTACCGCGGCGCCAACTTCGAGTCCTTCTACGCCACGAGGGAGGAGCGCAAGAAGACGGCCAAGAGGGAGTACGAGAACCAGATGGCGCAGCGTGCCCATCTGCAGGCCTTCATCGACAAGTTCCGCTACAACGCAGCCAAGTCGTCCGAGGCGCAGTCGCGTATCAAGAAGCTGGAGAAGATGCCCGTGCTGGAGGCCCCGGAGGCCGAGTACAGCGTACACTTCAGCTTCCCCGACGTCGAGAAGATTTCGCCGCCCATCATCCAGATGTCTGGAGTCACGTTTGGTTACACAAAGGACAAGATCCTGCTGCGGGATGTCGACCTGGACGTGCAGCTGGATTCGCGTATCGGTATCGTCGGACCCAACGGTGCGGGTAAGACGACGGTATTGAAGCTGCTCGTCGGCCGTCTGACGGCCACAACGGGTCTCATCTCCCAGAACCCCCGTCTGCGCGTCGGCTTCTTCGCCCAACACCACGTCGACGCTCTGGACCTGACAACGAGCGCTGTGAGCTTCATGTCCAAAGCCTACCCAGGCCGGACCGACGAGGAGTACCGGCGGCAGCTCGGTGCCTTTGGCATCACGGGCACGACGGGCCTGCAAAAGATGGAGCTGCTTTCGGGTGGTCAAAAGTCTCGTGTCGCATTTGCGTGCCTGGCGCTCACCAACCCTCACATCCTGGTTCTCGACGAGCCTTCCAACCATCTGGATATCGAGGCCATGGATGCTCTGGCGGACGCACTCAAGCAATTCCAGGGTGGTGTGCTGATGGTCTCCCACGACGTTACCATGCTGCAGACGGTGTGCACGTCGCTCTGGGTGTGTGACAACGGCACGGTCGAGAAGTTCGGAGGCGATGTTCAGGCGTACAAGAAGAGGATCACAGCGCAGGCGGATGCTGCTGGTGTTGTCAAGGCCCATTAGGAGTTGGATAATATTTGCAAGATAATATCTCCTCACCAGTTTGAGCACAGCAATATAAATTGTGATCAATCTCGTCCCCTCCTGCGTTGAATGTCAATTGACTGGCCGATGTCAGGCAGATGTGAAGCTCTCTTCCTGCCCGCTGCCCCCTGCTGTCCGGTGTGTCGACCAACGGTGCTCCGCAGACGCGGGGACGCGCTCAAGGCACCGCCCAATCATCTCAGGTGAACTCAGGGGATGCCTGGGATCAGAGGAACTAGCACATGAAGCTACTCCCCCTTGGGGCAGGCGCGTCGCACGGACCAAGCGAAGTAAACAACGAAGGTGCTGTCACAGCGTGTGCCTTCCTCCCCCCGTCCGCAGCTTGGCTCACTGTCAGGCCAATCCGATCGCTGGCCCCTGCCTTCCCCCCCGTCAACCCCCCCCTGCAGCCACCTGGACTGGACCCGTGGCGGTGAACAAAATCACCTTCCCACTCTCCCGACCCCGAAAATCAACAACCATTCTTCCCCCTAACCTCACCACCGCTCCCGCTACCTCTGAAGCTCCACGATAGCTTTCACGCACCTCTTCCACGCCTCCCGTCTACCTCATCACAGTCACCAACCTTCAAGATGCGTGAGATCGTAAGTTCTCTCCCGTGGCTTGACGCGTTGCCGCAAGCCCAACCATCTGGCGATGTCGCCGCCCCCTGATCCTACCCCGCTGGGCGCCGCCCAACCAAGCGCCCAGCCAGCAAACACCACACGCTCGCCACGAACCATCGTGCTGTCTCGCGTTGCACCTCGCTGACATTTCTCTCCCAATCTAGGTTCACCTCCAGACCGGCCAGTGCGTAAGTAGACATCCAACATTCCAAACCTCCAGGAAACGAGCTGCGGGGCTAACCGCTTGGGCAAATTAGGGTAACCAAATTGGTGCTGCCTTCTGGTACGTGCCGTCACCGACGACGACGCCATCTCGACGAGGCCGATCGACCACGAAATACTGACTTTTTGTCACAGGCAGAACATCTCTGGCGAGCACGGCCTCGACGCCAATGGCGTCTACAACGGCAGCTCCGAGCTCCAGCTCGAGCGCATGAACGTCTACTTCAACGAGGTACGCAGGCCTCCATCCCCCAAACCGCTTCATCAGTGCTGACCCGGCGACAACAGGCTTCCAGCAACAAGTACGTTCCCCGTGCCGTCCTCGTCGATCTCGAGCCCGGTACCATGGACGCCATCCGCGCCGGTCCCTTCGGCCAGCTGTTCCGCCCCGACAACTTCGTCTTCGGCCAGTCCGGTGCCGGAAACAACTGGGCCAAGGGTCACTACACCGAGGGTGCCGAGCTCGTCGACCAGGTCCTCGATGTCGTCCGCCGCGAGGCTGAGGGCTGCGACTGCCTCCAGGGCTTCCAGATCACCCACTCTCTGGGTGGTGGTACCGGTGCCGGTATGGGAACTCTGCTCATCTCCAAGATTCGCGAGGAGTTCCCCGACCGCATGATGGCCACCTTCTCCGTCGTTCCCTCCCCCAAGGTCTCCGACACCGTCGTCGAGCCCTACAACGCCACCCTCTCCGTCCACCAGCTGGTCGAGAACTCTGACGAGACCTTCTGCATTGACAACGAGGCTCTCTACGACATCTGCATCCGCACCCTCAAGCTGTCCAACCCCTCGTACGGCGACCTGAACCACCTCGTCTCCGCCGTCATGTCCGGCGTCTCCACCTCGCTGCGTTTCCCCGGTCAGCTGAACTCTGACCTGCGCAAGCTTGCCGTCAACATGGTTCCCTTCCCCCGTCTGCACTTCTTCATGGTCGGCTTCGCCCCCCTGACCAGCCGTGGCGCCCACTCCTTCCGCGCCGTCTCGGTCCCCGAGCTCACCCAGCAGATGTTCGACCCCAAGAACATGATGGCCGCCTCGGACTTCCGCAACGGTCGCTACCTGACCTGCTCCGCCATCTTCCGCGGCAAGGTCGCCATGAAGGAGGTCGAGGACCAGATGCGCAACGTCCAGAACAAGAACTCGTCCTACTTCGTCGAGTGGATCCCCAACAACGTGCAGACCGCTCTCTGCTCCATCCCCCCTCGCGGCCTCAAGATGTCCTCTACCTTCGTCGGAAACTCGACCGCCATCCAGGAGCTCTTCAAGCGTGTCGGCGAGCAGTTCACTGCCATGTTCCGTCGCAAGGCTTTCCTTCACTGGTACACTGGTGAGGGTATGGACGAGATGGAGTTCACTGAGGCTGAGTCCAACATGAACGATCTCGTTTCGGAGTACCAGCAGTACCAGGATGCTGGTGTCGATGAGGAGGAGGAGGAGTACGAGGAGGACGTTCCCCTCGAGCACGAGGAGTAAGCGCTCAGCCATGAGCTCTTTCACTTTGATTCAGGCTTGCCATGAGTCTTGGCCGAATTGGGGGTTCCTCTAGATATACCCCTTGTAGTCTTGTGCTTGGCGTGTCTTTAAACAGCAGGCAGCAATTGCTAATCAACAATCTTGCCCAAACTTGTGTACAGATGTGATGAACCAAGTGGATGCATAATATCGAACGACTTTCTGATGCTGGTGGACGTCTGGAGGTCGCGTGTGAGAGCGAGCGTCTGACGGCCGTGCACCCTGCTGACTAAGCCTGGAAAAGCTTCTGCAACCTCCAAATGGCATCGTTCCAATTGCTCGCGACTTTTGTCTAGAACGACCATTGCACCCTACAACCCGCCAAAATGCTCGCCACAAGTCGGGGACTGGCCGCACGGCACGCGGTGCCAACGGCATCACTCCCGTCATTCCTCGTTCCCACCCTGCAAACGTCAACGGCGCCCCGACGACACTTCTCCGCGACGCCGCAGCAGCAGTCGAAGCTCGGCCGCACGCCCATTTCGATCCCGCCCGGCGTCGAGCTGCTGATTGGCGAGCCGGTGGTCAAGAAGGATGCGACATCATACATCAAGATCGCGAAGAGGACCGTCACGGTCACAGGGCCGCTAGGTATGTCCTCGGAGGCGGTGGGAAGACTGGAAGCATGGCTGACATTTTGGGGACTACAGGACAGCTGAACCTCGAGATCCCGCCGTACCTGAAGATTGATCACCATGTCGAGGCGAGAAAGGCCGTGTTGACTGTGGAGGACAACTTTGAGAAGCAGCAGAGGGAGATGTGGGGTGAGTTGGTTCACTGTCCAAGGGTTCCCAAGGGGTTCCTTTCTGTCTTCTGGCTCCTGACTAACCATTGTGTTTGCAGGCACCACCTGGGCCTACCTCCAGCGCTACATCATGGGCGTTTCCGAAGGCCATACCGCGCTGATGCGCCTCGTCGGAGTCGGATACCGTGCCACAGTCGAGTTCCGCAAGGGCAAGGAGCAGTTCCCCGACCAAAAGTTCCTCTGCCTCAAGCTCGGATTCACGCACCCCATCGAGGAGCCCATCCCGGCCGGCGTGACGGTGACGACGCCGGCGCCGACGCGTATCCTCGTCGAGGGCATTGACCGCGAGGCCATCATGAGCTTCTGCGGACGGGTGCGGAAGCACAGGCCCCCGGAGCCGTACAAGGGCAAGGGCGTCTTCATCAATGACCAGACGATCAAGCTGAAGCAGAAGAAGGTCAAATAGACGATGGGCTGGGCCTGGTGGAGGGGGAGCAGGAGACGAAGAGAGAAAGCCGGGAACTTGGTGTTCCTGGGCTTGTGTATATTTGTCACTACTACAGACGTGTATACTATGTTATCACATTATTTGCATTCTGTTTGTATCTGGCTTGACATGCTTTTTTATATTTCAAGTGCCATGGGCTTATCTACAACGCAGCCTTCTTGCTGAGGACATCCTGGACAACCTTGAGGACCTCGGCGTGGACGGCACTCGGGGCGGCAATAACGCCCTTGTTGTTGGCAAGGGTCCTTCCGACGGAGAAGTCAAGCCTCTTGCCGGAGATATCAGTGACGTTGCCGCCAGCCTCACGCACGATGAGGTCGCCGGCGGCATGGTCCCAGATCTTCTCCTGGTAGGTAGCGGAGACGGGCAGGCGGAGGTAAATGTCCCCAGCGCCGCGGGCGATGCTGCCGTACTTGCTCTGGCTGTCCATGCGGACGCTAGGGCGGGTGATGCCGAGACGCTGGGCGATTTGTGCCTGGTCATCGTGGGCGGAGTGGCCGGCCTCGACGCTCTCGCAGAAGGTAGCAGCGGAGAGGTCGTTGACAGGGCGCATGGAGATGGGCTTGGAGGCGGAAGCCGAGGTGGAAGCCAGAGGCCGGGATGTGGCGCCCTCGCCGAGGACGGCAGAGAAGAGGACGCCGTGGCCCTCGTCGGTGGCATTGGAGCCAATGTCGGCGGACAGAGGGGCGGCGTCGTCGACAGGGAGGTTGGGGCAGCCGAGGACGCCGACCTTTACGTCGCCGTCGACCATGAGGCCGAGGCAGACGGCGTACTGGCCGCCGCGGAGGAAGCCCTTTGTGCCGTCAATGGGGTCAATGGTCCAGATACGGCCAGCGGAGCCACCAGAGCTGTTACCAAGGTCGATGAGGTCGAGCATATCGTCCGCCGAAGTAACAGCGCCACCGAGGAGCTTCTCCGCCTCGGCATCGCCAAGGGATGTCTCGCGAACGAGGTCCCAGACTTCTGTGCGGAGCTTCTCATCACCACGGAGCTGAGCAGCCTCCTCCTCGGCGACAATCTGGTCCGCGGGAAAGTTGTGACGAAGGGCGGCAATGATGAGGGCCTGGGCGCCAAAATCGCCAATGGTGACGGGGGACTTGTCGGACTTGTCGACTGTGCCCTTTGCCTTTTCGTGGAAGACGCGCTTTGTAAGGATCGAGGCGCGCTGGACGGCCAACTGGGCGATCTGGAGCTCTTTGGTGTAGGACATGGTGGGCGTCGTGGAAAAGGGTCGGAGGAGGAAGAGGGAGGGTGTTGCTTTCAAGAGGGAGAGCCGTGGGGAGGCTCGGAGGGCGAAGATGGCCAGTGTCGCTGCCAGGAGGGCGGAGAGGAGGAAAGCGAAGGAGAGGGTTCTAGGTCGGGGCATGCGGTCGGGGATGTGTGGTCGGAGGAGGAGGAGATTTATGGTCGGGTAGAGCTTGGTGGTAGTGTAAGGTCGACTTTCAGATCCTTAAAGTTGCCCCTCCTCAGATCAGCGCGGGACCGTCATCGGCCCAGCAAGCGCGGGGCATACAGTGTAACTCCACTGTGGATGGAGGCAGCACCCGCTGAGAACAGAACCTGCAGTTCCTTAGCCGCGCTTCACCCTGGCCTGCCCTGCCATTGGGACGCGAATTGCGAGCTGCGAGATGGAAAGTGCGAGGGAATTCGTAAATTCGTATCTTGTCTTGGGGACATGAGGCAGAATTGAGATTGGGACGAGCATATGAACAGGACGATCCCGCGATTAGGTCGATCCTATTAACAGCACGGTTCTATGTAGAGGGCCATCCCGTGAACAGGTGTGTCTTGTCTCACTGACGCTTATCCAGTGCCTCCGAGTCACAACGAGTGGAGGCACGTCGCATTGGGTCACTGTCAACTGGTGGTTAGGGATGGATCTCCAAACAGTCAACGCCATCGCAAGCCATCAGTGAAATGAGATTGAGTACCTCGACTTCCACTACTTTGACTCTCCCTGTGTCTGGCCACCATCAACTGACGAAAAACATTCCAGAGGACTACACAGACAGCCCATTCAGAAACTCAATGATAGCGTCGGTCATTTGCTGCAGTCCCGGGTCCTCGAGGGATAATGACCCGCGTTTTCAAGTTCGACGACTTTGACAGGGACCTTTGAGATTCGGGGGAGGAACAGGTTGCTCAGCTCCAACGGCGTCCATCGGTCCTCTGCAGGCTGGGTGAGGAGTACGGGACACACATCGAAAGCCTCCGGCTCCTGGACAGGGACATAGCGAGAGTAGGTCGCCAAGAAATGAACCGAGGCGGATGACCCCGCGGACGTGACATCCCGGAGGAAGATCAAGCGAACTTTGGCTTCTGGGTTGCGCCATCGGTCCAGATGGAGCTTGTATCCCTTGTGTTCCCACCACTCCTCCACGGGAAAGTGCTCGGGGGTGAAGTGAAGGCGGTCGGAGAGGAATTTCTGGATATCCCGCCAAACGGTCTGTGAAGCATACCCGTCCGGATAGAGGGATGGTTTCGCAGCCTTGGTGAACGGCATTGTACAGGTCGGGGAAGGAATAGAGGCAGTATGGTATGGAAGGAATTATGGAATTTGAGACGGATGGAAGAACAAACGCTATATCATGAAGACATGGAAACAACCTACATGTAAGGTAGGTATTCAAGGGGTCCTCGTCGTGGAAACAAACCTATATGCAAGGTCGGTAGGTCAACGGGTCTCGAGTCTAGCTACCTACCTACCTACTTAGCTTCGCTGGGCTGGCCAGGAACGGTAATTTTGTAAGCATCAGGCCGATAACCTTTGTTAGGCTCAAGCTCGTCCTCCACTTAGGTTCCCAAACCAACTGGTGCTGGCAGTATCGAGAGCCTCGGTTTGTGAGGCTAATGATGCGCTGTGTCTCGGTGATCGGAGACCCTTGACTCCGACTCCCGTCCAGCGAGCAGTATCCACATCCCCGCCTGCCATTGGCCTACAATCCTCAACTGCACTGGATCGTCCTCCGACAAAGCTCGACCTTCAACGAATTCCATCCTCATCGCATCACCATCACCACCACACGACCGGCAACCACACAGCCGCCTCAACAACCGCCAAAATGTCCACCTCCCCACAAACCCTCCGCTCCCTCTACCGCTCCATCCTCCGCGAACTCCCCCCACGACCCGTCCTCGCCCGCGCCCGCGCACCCCTCCACTCCCGCCTCCGCGCCGACTTCTCCTCCCCCTCCTCCGCCACACCCCAATCCACCGCGCAAGCCGCTCAGTTCCTCGCCTACCTCCGCGCCCAGCGCACCTACGTCTCCCTACTCGAGCGCTACAACCCCGGCATGGGCATGGACGAGGAAGAGCGCGTGCGCCTGACGGCCCGCCGCGTTGGCATGGATTTGCCAAAGGAGTACAACGCCCGTATCGACAGTGGGAACAAGAACTAGGGGCAGCATGGGATGGGATAGCAACGGGCTGCCGACGAAACGAAGCGGCTGTACGAAGATATTGTACGAATACGGGCCTTGAGGGCACCAACTATACACAAACCGGCGGATCATCGAGTGTACATCTACCAAGGAGTTTGGGCATTGGCGCCGGATCAGAACGACGGACGGCCAAGCAAATACCAATTGAAGTTTCTCTCTTTTCATTCAATCATATGCCTTACGGCTCTGGTATAAGTGTGTATATGTACAGGCGAAAAAGCCTCCCCTCACAAGCTCCCAACACCGCCACCCTCGAGCGACTCATCCCACCCTCCCGTCTGCAGCAACCACTCGCCAACCGTCTGCCTCGTGCTCCTGAGCGCCTCGCCCAGCGCGCTCTGCCACTGCCCTTGAACAACCTGCACCTTTTCCTGCAGATCGCTCGTCAACTGCTGCTCCCTCGCGCGCGTGAGCTTCTTGGCACTGTCCTCGCGCGCTGCCTCGTCCTCGCCACCCGCTTCCTGCACAGCCAGGACCCGAGCTTGCGCATGTACCAGTGCCTCGTTGACCTCGTGCAGCTTGCACAGCAGGTTTGTCTGCGACTCGATGAACTGGTACGTGCTCTGCTCGGCGTGCATCAGCAGGCTGTACAAGTACTGCAGCGGATGCTGGTGGTACGACGGGTTCTCCTGATACTCCTGGCCCGGGATTTGCACCCCAAAGCCTCTGCCACCCAGGTCTGCTGGCACCTTCTCGAGCACGCTACGCAGCGCCGGCGCAATGTCCCAAAAGGCAGACAGCTGCACCTCGACACCGCGCGCGACATTCTCCTCGACAATGCGCTGAAGAGCTTCCGTCCGCTCGAGCACTTCGGACGCGAAAGCAAGTTGCCTTTTGGCCGCGTCCTCTGCGAAAAAGGCCCTCGCCGACGCAATCTTGTCCTCGTTCTTCGCCAAGCGGTACGGCGTCAGAATCACCTCCCGGTACCGGTCGTTACGGTCCGAGAGGAGGTCGTAGATGGCCCGGTGGAGCGTCTCTCTCGCCTCGAAAATCCACTTGAGCAATGCCAGCTTCTCCAGAAGCTCCGGCTTGTCGTCGCCTTCCTCTTGCGGTAGGTCTGCCGCGCTTTCCACGTTGTCAAAGAGGTTGTTGGCGAGCTCGTCGAAGAGGGCCGTCGCCTTGGCAATACGACTTGTCAGCAGCTCGTTCAGGGGCACCACGACCTGGCTCTGGAAATGTTCGAAATCCGCCTTGCCCAGCGCCTTTTCGCTTTCCTTCTCCGATTGGATAGAATCCTGCTCGATGGACGAGGCTTCTGCGAAGCTCATATTTCCAGAGTTGATCTCCCGCTGCAGATTGGTGCGGAGAGCTGACCGCCGCTCCAGCGATGCCTTGGCCGCCTCCTCTCGCTTCTTGAGGCTCGTCTGCGCAAACCTCTCCTTGGTGCGGTCCACATCGCTAAAGTCACTGATCTGGCGCACGGCCGTTTTTGTCGACGCAAGCTCAGGGTGGCTGTTGTTGACGGCAGGGTGGTGCCGTGGGTAGGGAGGCGGCAGCGTAACGAGCCGGGATATGTCAAGAAGAGCCGCGTTCGGAGATGTGGGCGTAGAGGACGAGGCAAGCGACTGCGCAGAGTTGCGAAGCGGCTGTGGCGTCAGCATCGATTCGTCGTGCCAGCCCGTCTTCTCCGCGGGATAGCTGCTGGAAGAACCCGAGTCGGGGAACGACGGTGCGTCCTGCTCTATCGGCGTGTTTGCCCATTGCAAGGCCTCACGAGCCTCCTTGTGGACGCCCATATACTTGGACTCGCGTTTGGACCTCTCCAAGACCTGTCCTGCCTGCCCGGCCGAATCTGACTCCCACCACCTGCTGGATGGACGACCCCTCGAGTCATTGTCCCCGTTGCCGCTGTTGCTCATACTGAGAATGGGAGACAGCGAGGGCATATATGATGACTGCCATGTGCCCGTATTAGAGGGGCCGGCGTTGCTCCCGGATGTGTTCAAGAGACCGGCAGATGTAGGTGCCGAGCTGGGACCCGCGACATCAGGACTGGGCGCTTCCAAGGACGTCCGTTGAGACCTGTTGCCCGCCTCTGCCGAGCGAGGTGTATGATCGCTCTGGCCCTGGAACACGCCCGATTCGCGTCTATGAGACATAGGGCGGAAAAGATCCCTCGTCAGATCAAAGATCTCAGATCCCATGGCTCCAATTGCCGGCGAGTACCGCTCGCGTCGGATGCGGGACTCGGTGACGATAAAGTCGGCGAACAGGCGAATGCGGTCTGCGTCCGAGGTGGCCGACGCTTCGCTGACAGCAAACGCCTCGAACCGCTCTATGCTCGCCCGGCAGAACTGGCTGGACGTCTGCGTCACGGAAGCCTGTCTCAGCTCGGCAATTGCAGACTGAGCTTCGCCTCCGCCAGACGCCGGAGTTGTCGCTCGTGCTCTGGAGGTCGAACCGGACCGGCTCTGAGGAGGGGGTGTGGGCAGAGCCTTGGGAGCAACGTTTGGAAGGTGATCTCTCATCGGGGCCTTTTGGAGCTGGTTGGGCGAGAAGGGCGGCGTCGAGGCCTCCTGGTGCTGAGAGCTGCCCAGGGCCTTTGGTGTGAGGTTGCTGTCCCCTGTTCCAGGTGTATCGCTAGTTGTGCGGCCGGCACTTCGCGGCGTAGACTTGTTGATGGTTCTCCTCCGCAGCAAGGTGGAGGCGCCAGGCACAACAATGTCGGTCAGCTCGACCGGTTGGACATGCCCATCGATCGAGCCGTGCCCACGGTTTCGGCTTTCGGCTCGCCGCTGAACTATCGTCTTGTCATGGCGGACGGCGCCTGTTCGGTTGAGACTTCCGGAGCTGAGCGGCCCACCCATACTGGGGTCAGCCGAAGCTGATGAGCTGGAGGCCACAGCAGTGTCAATGGTCAGAGCTGGCGAACGGCCCCGTGAGCTGGTTGCCGGCCGGCCGTCTTGGTCGACCCAGTCGGCAGGCGTGGGCGGCACCGGCCCCAGGGCGGAGCCATTGCTCGGTGGTCTACGTCGCGTTGGTGGTGACGAGACGGGTTCAGCCGACCGAGAGCCGCTCTGAGCGCTCTGTGACCTCGATGAAGCCGGCGGAGGGCCAGGAGGGGGCGGGGGCAGCGGCATGCCGGGTTCCCATCGTGTTTGTGATCCCGACCGAGAGCGGGCCGAGACTGGTGTATCCAGAGCACCCGCGGACACGGCTCTCCGCGCGCCGGGAGCACCTGGGGTGACTGGGTGCCCGCGCTCTGGCATCGGGTGAGCCAGGGGAATCTGGATCGGCGGGGGTGCGTGCCTCGCGATGGAAAAGGGTGGCATAGGTTCTGGAGAGGCCGATTGGTCCTGGTCTCGGTGTCGACGCAGTGATGGTATCCCGAAACGCCTCTCCCGCGAGCCTCCCCGGCCAGGCGGTGGGGGAAACGAAGCGGTCCCAACGGGCTCGGGGGATGGCCGGTGGAGATTCGTTGGCGGCATTCTCGCAGCGGACGTATTCGCTGAGGGAGATGATTCCATGTGAATGCTCACTGGCCGCTGCTGGTACGGCGGGCTGTAAGGCGGCGGCGGAGGCGACACTGGCGTAGCACATAATCAGCATCTCTCCCATGGTCTGTTCACAGATGCTTGCTACCTTGGCTTTCCGGGTATTGGCGAGGCCGCTCACTGGCGACGGACGGTGAACCGATCCATTCTTGCGGGTTGTAGGGCTGTATGGCGCTACCAGTCGGTGTGGGATGGGCCGATTGGAGATGGCTCGACGTCAAAGAGATGGCGGACAGCGGCGGGGGATGAGGGCTGTGGTACGGTGCCCCAAGTGACTGGGTCAACAGAGGGTTGAGGCCCTGGCGAAGTCGCTGGGCATCACGATGGTTGCCCGCCATGGTGTATCACGCCCGGAGGATGGCCGTTGTGCGCTGGTAATGAGGTGGGCGTTGCACGAAGCGGCGAGTCCGAGAGACTCCTAGACGGACAAGCCTGGAGAATCTGTCGGGCCTTGGATCACCGGCCGGCCGATCACAAGTCTTGAAGCTGCATGACAGTGCGTACAATCGAGAGCTGGTATGAGCAACGCGAAGGATGGTGACACTCGAACCAAGGTGAGAAGACGCGCCTCGAGAGGCTCGGGGAGCACTTGACGGTGACGAAGAGGTGAAGGAGGATAAAAGAGGCTGGCTCCAAGCCAGGTCGGGCGAGACGAGGACGAGAGCGGCACGGCGGTGGTCGACCCTGCAGTACAACCGAGATACCACCTGCAGCAAGGGGGCCCCAAGAGCCAAGAGGTTGCGCATCAAGGGGGGGTGGGAGAGACTGGACCGACCGACTCCTGAAGGTGGGGTGAGGGGCGGACGCTTGCGATTGTAAGTCAGGTCCCGCCGGGGGTAAGAGATCCTTGTTCCGACCCTGACTCCCCGAGGCAGGCAGATCAGAAGAGGTGTGACCGGGGAGATGAGGCGTCAGGAATTGAGTGCGGTTGAATTAGAGCATCGATGTTTCTCTTGGGCCAGGAGATGACAGACCCAAGTGTTTCTCGAAGGGCACAGTTTGTTGGGGAAAACACAGCCTGCCTGCCCGCCTGGGCGGATCGAAGATCTCTCCTGCGGGCCTGATGAGTGTGGCCTCGCTCTTGGGAGGTGGTGGGTATGTGGGTGTTGGAGACGGCGGCGGCACCGCTGCAGAGAGGTGTGGAGGGGAGGCTGGCCTTGCATGCGCGCTGCTGCTCGAGCCTCCTGGACGCAACCTTTTCTCCTGCGCAAGCCGGGCAAATATGTCCTGCAGTATAGGCGGGGACCGGCTTTGTCCTTTCTTCTGTGTTTTGCTTGCAGTCTTCGGGATGTCCAGTCCCCGAGACTGGCCTCGAGGTGCCGTTGCCAACGAGAGCCGTATGCCAGCCTCTTTCGTACCCCTCCCGGAGGACCAGCCTTCTGTCTTCCCCTCCAAGGCGACGATGACTGAGACGGCTGCTTGGTCGGCGCCTTTCCTGTCTCGGGACCGTGGTCGCGGGGATGGACAGGGTTGTTGTTTTGCGGCATCTGATTGGCCAGCCCGACCTTGAGAACGCCGTCTATTCTTGGTGTCGGCGCTTAGAGGATGTGACTGCCTGCGTCCATTCGTTCCATCGCACGAGTGTGCGTCGGCTCTTGAGGGTTTACAAAGACGCCTGCAGGGCTAGCGCGCGAGGCACATGGCTAGGCTCGAAATGCATAAGGATGCCGCATGGTAAGGTTGCGAAGGCATCGGTGAATGGTGTTGATGTGCTGGTGGTATCGGAACGAGACCGAGCCGAAGATCTGTCGGAATAGTGGTCATCGCACGTGGATACTGCTTGAGCCTATGCTTGTCAGGCGTGCCATGCCCGTTGTGTTAGCCAGCATTTGATGCATCACTGGTGACAGCCTTGCGAGGGCATTCCGAACGAAGCACTGTGCGCGCGGTGACAGCTTCGACTTGGCGTCAGAAATGACAGTATGCAAGTACATTGAGAGAAGTCCAGCAAATAGAGTCAATGAGGATTCAATTGATATGTTAAAAGGTCGAGCTGGCAGGCTGATCGTCTTCGCTGGCGTGCATGATCCATTGACGAGGTTGAGCATGATTCCAGGACGAACCCGTGACGAGGTCAGCTGTTGATGAGGACGAACTTATGGCGAGGTCGAGCTGTTGATGAGGACGAACCTACTGACAAGGTCGACCTTGTAAGTTGATCGTCTAGGTGGATGGTTCGTGGATGATGGAGCCTTGTTGTTGCTGTGTCGGGCCCGACCTGCCGCACTGTCGTGCTGTTCCACAGGCAGTGGCCCAGTCCATGTATCTTATCTACAATCTCTTATCACATCCCCCAGCCATTCGCACTTTTTTCAGCTAACCGACGTTTAACCGTAACCTCCCAAGGCCCCACGCAGAGATCAAAATTCCAGAGCTTTCTAGAATTCAGCGCAGCTTTGCATCTTCCCTTTTTATTCCCCTCCTCCCACCCACCCTCAGAGGTGTACTTTGACATGAGATAATCACAACCACCCCCGTCCTTGGTATGTACCCCCAATGCTCTTCTCTCCCCCTTCGCCACAAGCAACCACCTCCCCCCGTTTCACCTGATGATATCCAAGCTGGCACCAGTCATAGAGCGACTTGTACTCCCTTCTTTGATGACAAACGCTGGGTCCAAGACCCGATTCTGATCCGAAACTTTCTTCTACCCTTCTTGCTATCAAATGCTACCGGGCCTCCGCTAACGCCAATTGCCCAATAGTCAAGAGCCAACCTACCTCACCAGCCCTCTTCAGACCCGAGTCACCGCCGCTACCCACTCCTGCCTGCTCCAATCCTTTCAAGATGGTCCTCCACAACCCCAACAACTGGCATTGGGTCAACAAGGACGTCTCGGCCTGGGCCAAGGAATACCTCGAGACCTCCCTGACCAAGCTCGAGGCCGAGGATGGCGGTGTCACGGCGAAGATCAGCAAGCTCGTGAGCATGGACGGTGACGTCGACGTCAGTCAGCGCAAGGGCAAAGTTATTACCATCTTCGATGTGAAGCTCGTTCTCGAGTACTCGGGCTCCGCCCCCGATGAGGCCGAGGTCTCTGGCACCATCACCGTGCCCGAGGTCGCCCACGACACGGAGGAGAACGAGTTCGTCGTACGTGCCGAAAGCAACTCTTCCGATATGACCACGGCTAACAACCCCCCAGTTTGACATTGACATCCACTCTGAGTCCAAGGCCAAGCAGCCCGTCAAGGACCTGGTGCGGTCCAAGCTCGTCCCGCAGCTGAGGCAAGAGTTCCTCAAGATCTCTGGTGCCCTGATCGCGGAGCACGGCAAGGACATCCAGCACGCACCGGGCTCCAACCCTTCCAGCGGCTTCTCCACCCCCAAGATGCACCCCCAGTCTAGCGGTGCTCAGGCGGCTGCTGGCTCGTCCACGAGCCAGCAGACCGGTGCCGGCAAGGTCGTCAACACCACCACGCTGAGCGAGACGACCGAGTTCCGCACCTCGGCCGACCAGCTGTACGAGACCTTCACCGACGCAGGCCGCATCGCCGCCTTCACCCGGGCCCAGCCCAAGCTCTTCGAGGGCGCCAAGAAGGGTGGAAAGTTCGAGCTCTTTGACGGAAACGTCACGGGCGAGTACCTCGAGCTGGCCGCTCCCACCAAGGTCGTCCAGAGCTGGCGGCTGAGGGAGTGGCCCGCCGGCCACTACTCCAAGCTCAACATTGAGTTTGACCAGAACGACGTCGACCACGTCACCGTCATGAGGGTGACCTGGACTGGCGTCCCCGTCGGTCAGGAGGACGTGACCAAGCGGAACTGGCAGGAGTACTACGTGAACAGCATCAAGCGCACATTTGGGTAAGTTTCCCTTGCATCAAGATCACAGCATCATGCATGACTAACAGTATACATAGCTTCGGTACCATTCTGTAAACATATTGGCCACCAGCTACCGTCGGATGTTTCTGGCGTGAGAGCCTAGTTTTCCGGACATCATCGCATGACCAGAGAAGGCCTACGATGCAAGTGCCACGATAACTGAGACTGCAAGGCAGAGATGCCCTGCTATAAAGACTCCCATGAGTTTAATGAGACATGCCGAATGAAAGAACCGTTAAATACTCCCATGATTCTGAGCCCATTAAAGTCCATCGATGTGCATGATCTTTTGAAGCTGGTCTTGCGCAGCCCACGACATTTATATCGCAGCCTGAGGATCCCCGTACTCGGGTGTTCCGATGTGAGCGATATACCTTCTGCTATTGACCTGCCCGTTGACTGGTGTAAATGATCTCTTGTTATGCTGCTGGCACTAAAGTCTGTCTATGTATCTTTTGGGTATCGTTGAGCGAGACGCTCATCTTGGTGTGTTTGCCTCACGCCTGCGGCTTGACACCCTTCCTCTGCCGCCCCTGCTCCTCCACAGCTGGCTGCTGCGGCTCACCCGCCAGTCCAAAGGAGTAGTCCCGGGCGAAGATGTCGGCCATGTTGTCCTTCAGGCCCATGTCGTACAGGTTCTCAACATCCTTGATCTTCCAGATGTGATCCCAAGGCCCATCGCCAGGTCCACCAACGGGCGGCTGGCCATCCTCGGTGCGCGCCAGGACCTGTTGGGGAGCCAAAGGCCAGCGAGGGCAGCCTGGGTCGATGCGGGGATCGCCGCGGAAGTCATCGGGCAGGCGGCGCTTGAAGGCGATGCCATCGTCCATGTCTTCCTTCCACTCGGACCATTTGAGGGACTCGTTCGTAGTGGTGCCACAGTAGACCAGCCAGAGGGTGTACATGAGTAGGCCCCAGACGAGTGGGGAGCAGAGGAGGGCCAGGAGAGTGACCGCGCCCATGCCGACGTTATCTTGCAGGCCGTAGCCCCAGAGGGTGAGGTAGCGCTGCCAGTCCATGCCCCAGTGGGGCCAGGGTGACCAGCGGGGGAAGAGGGCGCCGATGCGAGTGGACATGAGGTTGAGTCCAAGAAGGCCGCCGTAGGCACTAAGCAAGGCGGTCGACAGGAGTAGCAGAATGAACCAATGGTGGTTGCCGTAGCCGACACAGCCGTTGATGAAGATGCAGTGGTGGTCGAGGCGGGCAATGCACTTCTTGCAGACGCTGCAGTGCTTGGAGCGTGGGGGCTTGAGGAAGTTGCAGGTACTGCACATCTGGCCGGGGTAGAAGATGGAGTAGTCGTAGGGGTAGAGCGACATGTGGTAGGCGTGGTTCTCTGGTGTGATGTAGCCGGGGTCGGCCATGACGGCCTTGTAGAGGAAGAAATATGGCGAGAAGAGTGCGATGGCGGCTGTGCAGCGTTGGAAGGTTGACATTTGCGGCCAGGCGCCGGGGAGGTAGAGGAACTCGGCGCCACCTAGGAGGACGAGGAAGAATATCTGGCAGTAGTCTTAGTGTACTGTTCGGTTGATGAGTCCAGGATTTGGGTCCATACCACGACCGTTGGGTGTCTGTCATGCATGATGTAGTTGCCGAACCGCGACATGGACCCGGTCACGCGACCACCGGTCAACATATTGTCCAGAGCCACGATGCCATTTGGGATTTTGATGAACAGAAACTTGTGAAGCGTGGCGATGGGTGTATTCCTTGGAAATGTCAGCCTGGGACTCTTGTCCTCACACTTGGTCAAACTCACCTCAACGCTGGTATCCTGCCGAAGAAGAGGACGAAAACAAAAAACGAAATGCCGAGCACCACGAGGGCGATGGTCCGAATCACCCCCATGATGAGTGTGTCGGGCTCGGGGTCTCAGATACTCTGGAAAATATCACAGTGGCACACGATGACACAAGGAGGGTGCTGTCATCTGGCGTTGTTCTGCAGATGAAAGCTGAGGAGTGCTGCCTGGCCTGGGCGCCACGTCGACGTCAGATGCTCGTGCTTGGGTGAGGTCTCAAAGACATTCATTCCCTGGGACGCTAGGGTCGGCTGAAGCGTGGCAGGCCAGCTAGGTCGCAGCCCTTCTCACACACGGTGTCTTTGGCGGCTGGCAAGTTGACGGTGTGCTTCTGGATAAGGTGAGATGGGACCCCTCGAAAATTATCCTCGGCCGAGCCGGAGTTCCATCTCGTCCAGTCTTTGGTGCGTGCGGTGCCAAGTGAGGGTCGGTCATCAGCGCTCGGGTGGATGACACATCCTCCATACTGTGTGAGTGTCGTCATCTGGACGTGGCAGTTGCACAAACCGGGGTAGCGTCTGACACGTACCTCACACGTGACGACGCGGTTGACCCATCACGCGTCAAAGTCCCGAACCCCACACCCACCCAATCCACGTCTCGTCTCGTCACGCTTCTTGGCCCGACCACGGGATGCATCACAAAGCCACTGTTGAAGTCAACAGGCAAACGGTCTTTATTTCTCAGCTTCCAGGAAACTCTTCATCTTGGATGGCTGGAGTCTTTTGCAAGCTGCCTCTTCAAGAAGCCCCTCAGATGTAGCGGCAGCCCAAGCGACACTCATCCATCCTCCGAGATGGCACCTCTCAGTGATGCCGTACAACACGGTGGTCTGTTCCAGGGTATGAAGTTCTGGCTGAGTCAGAAGGTCCCGTTGAGAAAAGAGATCATCAAAAAAATCACGGTAGGTCGGCAATGGCAGTGTGATGGCGACGAGTCTAATGATTTCCAGGAAAACGGGGGATCGGATGTCAAACGAGAAAAGGACGCGGATATTCTCATCGCCGAGCTCAAGCAAGGCATTCCCGGCACATATGCGAGCGCATTCGTCCTGGATGCCATTCGCGAAAAGCGGCTCCCCAACAAGGACGGATACCTAAACAGGCCGCCTCCCTCTGCCACGCAGCAGCCCGCTGGCAACAACGCGAGAACTACTCGCACCGCCTTTACCAACGAAGACGATGCAGAACTCATCGCATGGCTCCTGCCAGAAGTAGAGAAGGGAGGCAATCTCAAAGGCAACAAGTTATACGAGGGGTTGGCTGAGATCGTATGTGCCACATGCTTCCCCCATAGGCGATGATTACTGACATTCTCTACAGAATGGGCGCCACACTGCACAATCCTGGCGAGACAGGTTTGTAAAACAGTACGCCAACCACTCCATAGAGCAACTCCAGGTCATAGCGAGCCGCCACAAGGGAGGCCCAGCTCAGCCTGCACAGAACCGGCCCCCTCTGCCCCTGCCGCCGCTCCCTGGCCGAGGCACGCCATCGTCAGCCAACAGACAGCACGCGGCGGTACAGAAAAGGAACCGTTTCACAGCTGAAGAAGACGAGGACTTCATTGAGGCAATCCGAGATCTACCCAAGGACACCAAAATCACGATATGGATTCAAACCTATGCCAATGAGGTAAGATCTCTGCATCTGCTTGCACACATTTTCTTCTAACAACCCACAGCACCCAAATCACACTTGGCAGGCATGGTACAATCACTACATCAAGATCATCAAGCCCAAGCAGGAGGGCGCAGGGTCATCCCAGGTCCAACCATCTCCCAGGCGTGGTGCAGACCCCTCACCCGCAGCTAGGCGAGAACAGCCGACATCTACGCCCGCCCAACCACCGCCTCCGCGGGAGGATTCACCAGATGCCGAAGATGAAGCAGGCGAAGAGGATGACGACGAGAGAAATCACTTTTTCCAGCGGTTGAAGGACTTCATGGTCGCACAGGGCACGCTGAATAGCAACATGGACTTTGAGCCGACCATCGAAAGACATGTTGTCGATCTTTACCAGCTATTCACTCTCGTGGACGAATCCGAGTTGGAGCCTAAGGAGATCAAGACCAAGGGATGGACCGAAATCGCGACACATCTGGGCCTCGATTCCAGCAATGGGAAAAGCGTACCGCTCAAGACGAAGAAGCTTTGGGACGTCTACCTCAGCGAGTTCTACGAAAGCCTCGAACACGAAGAGGAAAGCCAGGATGAGGAAGTTGAAGACGACCAAGACGAGGAGGCTATGTTGCCGCCACACACTTCGCTCGGCCGCAAGAGAGGCCTTGAGCCGGAACCAGACCTCCCCTCCAAGAGGGGCCGGCGCAGCCGCGACGACGAGATCGCTTCCACACCGGTCTCTAGACCCAGGGGCGGAGACAAACCCATGACCAGTCCGTCGCTCGCCGCACCGACGCCCTCGGGCCAATCACGACACATCCCAAGGACCCCGATGGATGATGACAACCTCACGCCATCCCAGCAGCTCCATACGGAGGAGGCCGAGGAGGCCGAGGTGACCCCCATCCCAATTCAGCTCAATGGGTCCTCCTCCCGGAGACGATTCAACATCTCCAAGCCAGCCCCAGAAAGCCCAGTAGCCACAAGGGAAGACTCCGAACCACCAGCGCAAGATGACGACATGGCGGGGCTAGCCTCCCAGTGCGAGCGCTTCGAGGCCCTCGGCTACTCGGCCGACGATATCAAGAAGTCCCTGAGGGCGACGACATTTGACATTGGCCTCGCCGGGTACGTCATGGAGCACTACCTCACGCAGAAGAAGAAGCTGCCGACGAATATGGAGGGGGTGTGGACGAAATACGATGACGACGCACTCCGGTTCATCGATGGCCTGCCCAGCCGGTTGAGCGCAGAGGCTGGTCAAGATGATGAAGCGAAACGGCGGAGGAGAAAGGCAGAGTGGAAGAGATTGGTGGACAAGCATACCATGGACCGCATCATCTGTCGACGGGAGTACCAAGCTATAGCAGGTGGGCTATGACAGTTGCAGTATTGGGATGACTACTTGTAGAATACTTGTCTCACTTGGCCTAGCAAAGCATGCATCTTTGTCCTACGCTCCCTCCTCCTCCTTGACCAGAGAATACCCATAATGCCACCCCTCCCTCGCCAAGTCCGCCCTGACCTTATACCCTCCCTCCGCAACATCCAAAACCTCCAGATCAACATCAACAACACTCATCCCCTCCTCGTTTCCCAACCTCCCCAGCGACCCAACAAGCGGCATCCCAACTTGACTAACACCACAATACCTCGCCTCCCCCTCCTCCTCACTCCCCTTCCCACCTCCACCCTTGACGCCCCCAGCATTCACAAACACCACAGCCGCCGAACTCTCGCACGCCCTCGCCACAACAACAGCATCCAAAAACACCTTCTCACTCTCCGCTCCGACAACCCTCCCTTTCGCATCGCGATACTGATCCTCCAGCCAAAACGCCGGCGCAACCACCACCCTCGCCCCGTCAAGCACCAGCTCCCTCATCGCCTCAGGGAACGCCATGTCCCAACACACCAGCATCCCGACCTTGAGACCTCTCGCTCCCTGCTCTCCATCGGTATGACTCGCGAGCAAATCCGTCTCAAACGCCTCATGCCTCGACGGGTCGGCAGCGAGGTGCGGCCGCTCATTGTGCCAGAGGTTCTTCTTCGTGTACCGTCCCGCGACTTCGCCGTGTCGATCGATCCAATAGGCTACATTGATCAAGTCGTCGTTTTCGCCTTCGACGAGCGTTCCGGGGACGATGGCGATGCCGAGCTCTCGCGCGAGGGATTGGTATTTCTCGAGGTAGACGGGCGCGGACTCGCGGCAGCAGGTTGCGAACCGCTCGTCATGGGGCGCCCATGAGGTGAGATGGTATTCAGGGAGCACGGCTAGATGGGCGCCTTCGCCTGCGGCTTCGCGGATGTAGGTCTCTGCGTTGAGGAAGTTGCCCTCCGGGTCGAGGCGCTGGAGCATGTCAGTGGTATATGGTGGAGCGGGGTATGATGTGGTGTCTCACCTTGGGGTGAAGCTGGATCAGGGCGATCTTGATGATAGGAGCCATCTTGGTGTATCGGTGCTACTATTGGGGGCAGATTCACGGATAAGGTCAATTCTGATGAAGTAATCGATTGATTTGAATGATGGAAGACGGATGAAGCGGAAGTGAAGCTGTCCATGACATGTCAGCCGACGAGCCCCCACCAATGGCCGTCATCGAGGGAGAACGCCGAATGCATCTCCATCTTCTTTCGCCAACCGCCAGTCAACGCTTTTCCCCATGAAGCATTCCCAGTCTTTTGTACCCGCGAGTGTCTTGCCCAGGCCCGATATATTTGGGCCCAAACACCCGTTCTCCCAAGTCCCAGTCGTAAGTAAAGCCTTTCGGCCCAAAAATGCCATGCCCGTCGTTCGTAAAATACGTTTTGAGTTGTTTTTTGATCGCACGTTCATTTTCGGATATATCGAAGGCCGTTGTCAGATGCCAGCATGCTGAAAGGCTCGTCCCAAACGTGGAAAGACATCGTCGTGTTGTCGAATTGGGGAGGTGTAGGTTGGAATGTAGAAGAGTCGAGAGAAATGGTTGGGGCGATGGAAACTACAACGCCGGCAAGTTCGCCTGGCAATCTTGTCAGTTCTGGTCGCTTTCTCAAATAGATCACACGTACCAAGCGCGATGAGTCCAAGGTTGCGGAACGCAGAAGGAGGAAGGCCGTAAGATCCCATGACGAGTGAAGCTGTCGGGCAGAGAACGTATGGCCACCAGGTAGTCCAGCCAGACTGCCGCATCATGGAGCCCTTGGCCGTTTTGGCAGAAACAGAAGCCTCCTCCAGCGTGTCTAGGAGCTTTTCAGACCTGTCTTGAGCCTGGTCGACAATGTTCGCATGATGCTCCAGCCGCCCTGAGAGGTTGTCGGCGGCCGACAGCAGGCGATCAAGGCCCTGATGATCGTCAGAATGGTCTACCAGTATGTCTGCTGGGGTCTTACCGAAGCTAGGTGGTCCTGTCGCTGTGCGAGCTCGGTTGATTGAGTGTGGAACTGGGCCTGCTTCGTGTAAGTGATGCCCAGGTTGATCAACAAGGGAACGAACCATCTCATTCTGCAGAGTTGATGTGGAATGTGCGACTGCTGCCAGGGCTGACATGACAACCATCATGTCCTGTTCGGTCTTTTGGGACATGGACTGCACCGCAAGTTCGTGGGAAGCCGAGACTGCTGCGTTGTTTTCGAGTACTGTCTGCATGAGGAGGTTGACGAGGTGTTGCAGGGAGCGCGCGTCTTGGAGCCCATGTGTCGCCGAGTCTGCCGAGTCCTGTCGAGATGTCAGATTGCCAGTCGCTCACTGCTTCGCGCAACTTACCCTGAGTGCGCCATGGAGATTGTTGGAGATAATGTCTTCGAGCTCACCAAGCCCATCGCGGAGCTGGCCGACGTGGGATTCGAGGTCGTTCAGGTTACCCAAAGCGTCTCCGACCCTTGTCTCGACAGACCTCAGGTATTGTTCCAGCTCCTTTTCGACGCCTTCAGTCAGATGCGATAGGACACCTGTGAGTCTCTCGTACAGGCGAATGCTTTGGGCTACTCAGGGTCAGTGAAACCCCAGGCAGCCGGCCGCTCGACGAACCTTTCTCGTTGTCTGCACGCGCAGCCTCGCAGAACCTCAGCGCCTTGTGCCTGTAGCTGACCCAAGTGTTCCACGCCGAGTCCGACTTGCCAAGACTAGTGAGGCACGAATCGATCTCCCGGGTCGTCACGTGGAGACGGGCTTCCTTGGAGTCCGTAACAGCGGCGAGGGCCTCCTCGCGAAACTTTGCGCAGGCGTGGGGAATGACAAAGTTGCCTCTTTGAAGGTCGCAGATGGCAAGACTCGCAGCGTAGGCATCGACAAAGTCCCTGACCTGGCGGCCCGAGCCGGTCAGCACCGTCGCCTCATCTTTTCCATCGAGGAGCTGGCAGTTGTTGACGAGGAGACGAGCGGCGATGCGATGACAGAGGGGCTCTGATTGAAGTTCTTGAAGTTCGTGCATTGCGACGGCGTAGATGTTTGGAAGACGAGAGTTCTGGTGGAGTGAGGCGGAGGAGTCGAAGAAGGGCTCGTCGGCCGGCGACGGGATGGCCCTACGCGCGTCGCCCCCCCAGGAGAAGGCCGAACATTGACGAGGCCACGAGAGAAATGTGAGCAGCGCTCCAAGGACCGTCGTCCAAGTGAGAGGCTGCATGTTGTCGAGTAGGCCAGGCGCGGGGGTAGTCGGTGGTATGTGGCAAAGGGGTAGGTAAGGGGTGGATTCGGAGAGGTGCGTGAGGGAGGTTGAAGACGTTCAGGCTCGAAGATTCTGATTTTTCTCAGCCGAATTAGGGTCTTGTGCGAAACGAGAAGACCGTGGCAGGTATGAAGTTACTGTGAATGTGGCCGAGGAAAGATGGGAAGGGACGTGACTGCCAAACCGAGGAAAGTCCCCTGAGGGAAGGAGCACCCGGCAGCGGCAGCACCTGCCGCCCTTCCTTAGGTCCTTCCAGGTTCCCAACTCACCGCCCACTGCACCAGGCCGCCCTTGTAGATTGGGATCTTTCCATCCCCCATATCGAACCTGCGACCGATGGTAGAGTGGTACAAGTTCGGGTCGAGCCGACACCGATATATCGGCCCCGGCACCGTAGGTTCCAGCCCGACAACTACGAGAGAAACTGTCCGGCTGTTCTCTAGCATTCCCGTGGGAGTGGAAAAAGGTGCTTTTGGTGTTTTGCACTTGGGCACCCCGAATGCATTTGGTTCTTCCACTGCCTCGAGCGACGTGCGCGACGCCGCCACGAGTGGCTCTCAGATGGCAACAGTCACGCGATCAACAGCCTCAATTTGCGCTGCCACCACGTCATGACCTGCCCATATGCCATGATTGTCACAGCCTCAGCGGTACCTCGAGATGAGCCACGGCAAGGTGGCCTCGTTGTCTCAGACCTACTTTAAAAGGCGATCCCCCAAGGTTCTGCTCATGATTGCTTCCGTCACCCAACAACACATTCCCACTCTTCGACGCCTCCTTCCTGGCAATGCATCAAAACCCGCCACCCCCATACACTCCTCAGCCCGAAATGGGATATGTCGCCAGCCAAGAAGATGTCTTAACCCGGAGCAAAAACCCATGAGCGCGGAACAAATGCTGGTGGACTTTCTCACAGTGGCTTTATGCGTTATTTGTGACGGTGACCCGTAGCTCTACCACGAGTTGAGGCAAACCTACACAGAGCCGAACAGTACAAAGATCTTCCCCGAACTACAAATCCGGAATGACAAATTCAGCGTCCCATGGAATTTCGGCAACCTTCCCACGTATCGAAAGGTCAAGAGCCCTACTACTGAGCTGCCGACCTTGGACATTATCATCAGATCCTGGATCGCGATGATTCCAGTCGGCTGCTCGATCCCCAGCATCTTCAACAAGCCCGCAAAAGATTTCTGGAAGGAATGGGTAGAAGCCTTGCGCCTCGTCGCAGTTCCCAATGGCCTCCCCCGATGCTAGTCTGGGCACACCCGCCGCGATTACCGGCAGCTCTTCGACTGTACACAACAGCACACAACAGGAACAGGATCACCAGTGGCTCGCAGCGTACTTCAACGAAAGCCAGATGCTACTTGGGAGTGATTACGAACCCGACAGCGACGAGACCGGCCAAATCTTGACACGGATAGCCAGCGACGTCCGCCACAAACGCCCTGAGGCCAGAATGACTCTCAGACAGCTCCGAGGGTTGCCGCCTGACTACCCTCTCCGGTTGAGGGGTATGAAGAGGATGCCACGTCTTCTGGTGGTGACCCTGATACAGCGGCGGCGGCGACTAGCCTGGCTGATTGAACACGGGAAGACTGGGCCGTAGGCGAGAGTCGCCCCTGCCCCTGAGAATAAGACAATGTCCTCGCTGTCTGATCCATCCGTTTGCTGTGAGAGTTTGCCCTGGTCTTATGAAGAGGAAGAAAGAAAAGAGAGAGCAGAGTTTCGCTCGGGGTGGGCTGTTGTTACAGGTCCATCGAGGTAGGAGGTCAATCGAAGTAAGAGGTTAATCAATGTACCGAATTCTATAATCGTCTGACTTGAAGTTCTTGTGGTTCATGATGATGTTGGAAGTAGAGGTGAGGCACCCTCCAAACAGATGGATGGGTGGTGGTCAAGGATGAAACAAGTACTCGCATGGCTCGAAGAGTTGGTAAACCGACATGAGGGCAGTGCTGGGCTCGGAGTAGTGCTAGTAGCGAGTGACGGTGCGTGTTCGGGCACAGAGTTGGTCAGGTAAGCATCTGGGTAGTGGCTGAGACAACTGGGAAGTTCGTCATGCCTGAGCTGACGTACTATCAAAGTCCATCCAATCTCAATATCAGCCGCCGAAAAGATGACAAGAGATGGGAAATCTGCCTGGAGATAGACCTCCAAGCCACTCCACCGGTACAGCAGGTACAATCATGACTGCCTGGTCTGTGTGGCGGTGGTGGTTGTGGCGAAGCCATGGTGGACGCCGCCATGAATGGGTTCATAGAATGACAGTCATGCGATCAACAGCCTCATGTTGCGCTGCCACCACCACATCATGACATGTCCTTATGCCATGAAGCTCACATCGTTCACGCTGCGTGGTGAGTCAAACCCAGAAGGCTTTCGTGTCCTCTTCCTAGAGTCTACTTAAGAAGACGATCCCCAAGGTTCTGCTGATGATATTTCCCATCAACCATCAACACATTCTCCTTCTTCGACAACTCATTCACCAAACAATATCTCAAACCTCTCCAACCAACACGACAACCCGTCAAGTCCCAACCTTCTACAGTCCAACATGGGAAACTTCCTCAGCTCCGAAGATTTCTACACTCTAGAACAATGCCCGAAAAGCGCCAAAACCTGGTTGCAGGACCTTCTTTTTCTGGGTTTGGTCCTCTCATCGTTGTTCATGTACATTCTAGCCAATTATTTGCGTCCTGGGGCTTATCGCAACAACATCATCAAGCAAGGCATCTTGTGTAAAGACTGCAACGTCACTGTCTGGCATGAGTGCCCCCCGCGTATGGACCCCGAGAGTATGGGGTCCAAGCAGGCGAGTCAAACTGACTCGAAGCACGACATCCGGCGTCCATGGTAAGTAGCTCTACATTCTTCGCGGCCTGACCTTCAATGCTAAAACCTGTCAAGCAGCAAGTCTCCTCAATAGAGGACGCCATGGCAGTCGGCCTATTCGAGCACATCGCCCCATTGGAGATCACGACGTTGCTCGACCCCTATTCTCAAAGGCCCACAACTGCCCAAACCGACTCCCCTCCTGAACCACAAGGGCCCGCGGGTCACCAGTCTCGACGACCTCTCCCTTGTCAATCACAACCACCTCATCGAAGAAATCCATGACCATATCCAAACGATGCGATACCATGACGATCGTGTACTCCCTGAACTCCTCCCGAATGATCCCCTGCATCATCCGGTCCGTTTCTCGATCCACGTTGGAGCTCACCTCGTCCAGCAGCAGGATGCCGCCCCGGCGAACCTCTCCAAGGCTTTGATCCTTCATCCTTCGTCGCAAGATGGCGCGACCGAGGCTGAAGAGCTGCTTCTGGCCAGCGCTGAGGTCGTCAACGCCCATTCCGGCGTGGATGTCTCCGCCCATGTTTGCCAGGAAGCCGCCGAGGAGTACTGTGTCGATGACCTCTCTGCATTGGATGTCGGTGGCGGCATGGAACGGGTCGAGGTTGTCTTTGATACTACTGCCTTTCGGGAGGAATACTGCGTCTTGGGGAACGGCGATGATGCGGCGGCGGAGGGTGTCTCGGTTGATGCGGCTGAGGGGGATGTCGTCGAACTCGATACTTTGGGAGCAGGACGCGAGGGGTTCCAGAAGACGAAGAAGTACGAGGATGAGGGATGATTTGCCACTGCTCACGTTAGAAGAAATCATTCGTTCAGTATGGGTGCTGCTTACCTTCCACTGCGCCCGCACAAGGCCACCTTTTGCCCAGGTTTAATCGACAGTGTTACGTTCTTCAAGACAAGGTCAACGGGGGATGAGGCATCGTCATCGATGATCTCCTCGACCGAACTGCTTCACGTCAGCTGCAATCAATGTTGTTGAGGGCGGCGATACTGACCTGTATGATGCTGAAACGTCCCGAAGCTCAATCTTGCCAGCCGAGGGCCACTCGGCACCAGGCACAAGGTCCTCATCCTCGCGGTTCTCCGACGGCACCTTCTCCGAAAAGGTCTTTATGCGGGACACCGCTCCGATGGACGTCTCCAAAGCCGTGTAATTTCGGATCAGGTACGTGATGGAGTCGCTCAAGGACATCAGGGTCACAAGTGATGCACCCGTGAAACCCGTGTTCCCCCCCATCTGGGTGGCAAGAGACACGATGATGATGGCAATGACCACGACCAGCATCTCCATCGTGAGACTCAGCCATCGCTGAATCATGGCAAGGAGGTAGGAAGGTCGCTGGGACGTGTTGAGCAGTTGCTGGTTGAACGAGACGTTCTCCGAGGTCCAGCCAAAGGCCCTAAATGTGCTGATGCCCTTGATCGTATCGAGGTAGTGGGTGCTGGGAACGTTAGGCGCTGGCTTAGCTTCTGGGGCGAGATACTCACTAGAGGGGACTCTTTGCTTCCAGGTCCAGCAGACGAAGCTGGCGGGATGTGCGCAGGTAGAACTTTTGAATGGCCCAGAGAACGACTGCAAAGACGGGGTAGCTGATGGAAAGGTATGGCGATGCAGTGCCGACGACGGCCGCCATGCCCATGATCTCAAAGATGTCAATGACGGTGTTGAGCAGGGCCAATGGCAGCTCGCCGTCGATCAGGGTCATGTCCTGAGAGAAGATATTTGTCACAATTCCCAAGTCTGTGGTGGTGAAGAAGCTCAGAGGTGCGTGTACCACGGTATCGAGAGCTTGGTGGTGGAGTGTTGTTCCGGACTGGGTTGTGATCCATACGATGACGGTGACACACACGAGGAAAGTTGTGAGCAGATGCCCGCCCTTGAGGAAGCCGTAGATGCCGAGGTAGAACTCCCTGGAACGGTCGAGGGTATCCTCGGACCAGAACTTGAGCCAAGCGGTCGCCATGTTGTTGCAGAATCCATGGAGGACGGAAGAGGCCACCATGACAATCAAGGACCACTTGCTCAGGGCGCGGAAGTAGTGTCCATAGACCTTGGTGTCGCCCGTCTGTCTGGAATGCTCGTCGACATCGCTCAGCACCACGGGCAACGCCTGGGGTCTCGGCAAGGCCACCCTCGTCGGAGCATCAGGTGTAGTACTGTCCGTCTCGTCTTCCGTCTCGTCATCTGACGACGCCGCAATGTTCAGACTGGCGACATACTTCTTGTTGCGCATCAGGTCGTCGAACGAGCCTTCCTCGACGACCAGGCCGCCGACGTCGAGTGCGATGATGTGGTCCGACAGAGGCAAGTGGCTAATCGAGTGCGTACATAGGATTGCGGTAGTCTTCCGGCGGGGCAGGAGACCGCCTGGGCCAAAGACGCGGCGGAAGACCTCATTGGCGGTATCGTTGTCGAGGCCGCTCAGGATATCGTCAGAGATAACCAAGTCCGATTGAAGGTACAGCGCGCGAGCAAGAGATACACGCTGCTTCTGGCCACCACTCAGCGCGATGCCGTTGCTGCCAATGTTGGTTGCATCGCCTTGGGGGAGGGTCATGAAGTCCGAGACTAGCATGCATGCTTCGACGACTTCTTCGTATCGGGGCTGGTTAAAGTCAGAGAACCCAAGGATGTTCTCCTTGATCGTGCCGTTCCACAAGAAGGGGGCCTGTTCGCAGTAGCCGATGGCAGGGCTGGCAAAAGGCATACGGACTCGGCCACGGCTGAAAGGAACTTCACCGAGGAGGACGTTGCACAGCGTCGACTTGCCTGCTGCGGTTGGGCCGACGACCAGCGTGAGTTGCGAGACGGGGAAACGAACGTTGACGTGGTTCAGGATCATCTTGTCCTCTGTCCATCCGAAGTAACCATCTCGAATGGTGATAGCGCGGGCAGGGTCTGTGTTGTCAAGGTCTGGGACACCCTTTTCGTTGTATGCGATACTGCTTGATGGCTCGTCCGAGAAGGGCTTTTCCGTCATGGGTGCTGCCTCTCCTTCGTGTTGGCGGGCATCCTCGCGGGTGTCGGCCTCAACGAATGTCTGGATCCGGCCCAGGCTGGCAATCCCTGCAAATAGCATGGGAACAGCCTGGAACAGTTGAGACAGTGGTGATGTCACGAGAATCAAGAACGAAATGGAAGTGAACATTGTCGTCGGGTTGAGTTCGCGGTTGGTGAATGCCAGGGCGGCGACTGGCGAGAGGATAATGGGCGTCATTGCGGCAATGACAGACCAGATCATGAGCCAGCGGGAGCGGTTGCCGATTTCCATCTCCTGGACGCGGAGGCCCTGGATGAACTCGCCAACAGGAAGGGTGATGCCGCTGATGCGGAGGCTCTTCATGTTTGAAATGACATTGGCAGTCAGGCCAACTCGTTTTTGGATCTGGCTCATCCAGCGGACTTGTCGCGCTCCGGACAACCTGCCGACCAAGGTTGTTCCGGCAGCGCAAATGACAATCAGGATGATGGGAGCCACGAAAGAGGCGCCCAGTTCTCGTTCCAGGAACCAACATCCGATGGCGATCTCGATGGGACTGGCCCAGAACTCGTGGATTTGGTGAAGTCCCTGGATGGCACGATCGGTATCGGTGCTCATGAGGGTGACAGCCGCCGCATCCCCGGCGTCAGCCAGCTTCGCCTCGGTTGTCTTTTTGTAGATGGTCGCACAAAGAGCACCGCGGGTCATCTGCAAGGCTCTGACGTGGAAGTACCAGTGCAGTGCTCGAGCGAAAGCAGCTCCGGCGTAGATGAGCACAGAGGCGCCGATGAGGCCGTAGCTCGTACTCTTGGGGGCATCGGGTTCCTGCAGGTACTCGAGCAAGGCGCGGATGAAGAGCGGCTGGCTGAAGCTGAAGCCGATCAAAGCCACACGTGGTGCAATGGGCATGATGTAGGGGATGCAGAGGGCTCTGGCGAGCGACCTTGTGAGACCGAGTCTCCTTCCGGGAGATGTCTTCTCCGTGACCGCTGTGAGCTTTTGCTGGAGGAGGTCTGAATCCATATCGCGGTCCAGGGGGTAGAGGTCGCGAATGGCTAGAACATTGCTGTAGCCTTGTCTGAACAGGCCATGCAGCCAGAAGTAGACACTGAGGCTCAGAACACCGCTCGTCTCTTCAGGGCTATGCTCGTCAACTTCCCAGTGAAGCCATCGGGACTTCCTCTGTGTCTCGGCGATGAGAACGACGAACTTGGCGACGACGGACGCTGTGAACAGCCGAGCAATCATGCGCGATGTCAGGGAGTCCGCCATCAGCCAGGACGTGCGGACCTGGACGACATCGAAGAGAATCTGGAGGATGAGGTAGAGGATCAGGAGAGTCGAAGGTCGCGGAACCATCGAGTGCTCGAAGAAGGAGAGGGCCAGCATGGCCAGGGCGGAGCCCAGATTGAGCGACGTGGACGCAACGGCGAAGCCATCGAAGTCTGAAATGTCTGCGGCGGTTTGCAGACTCAGCAGGGCGAATTGGAGTGTGACCAAGATCGTGATGAGTGTCTGGTGATGGTCAGTCAATCATTCGACGGCATTGACGAGGCCACTCACGAGTTTGAAGAACTGGAACGACACCCCAGACACCAGCTTGGGCTGCTGGGAAAGCCATATCGTCCGTGGGATGCTGAGCCCGAGGAATATCGTGGCAGGCAAGATTGCCAGAACAATGTGCTGGAACCGGAGGGTAAAGTCAAAGTCATCGCGACATCCCTGCACGACTGGTCCGAACGAGTCGTCGTTGAGGCAGGTTGTTGTCGCCATTTTGCCGAGGGATGGAATGGTCCTTCGGCGATGTTTGACAGAGACGGAAGAAGGCCTGGGGCGTGCCACTTATGGGCAGCCTCGAAGGATTGATCAACGTGGCAGTGCAATCCCATCATGCAGATGACATGGGACGAGGAACCTGGGAAAAGGTGTTGCCTGGGCGTGTTGCGTATTCTCGAAAAGGTTGTCGTCAGTGTCGGCTAAACAGGTGATAGCCAATCCCGCCTGTATGTCAGTTCTCGTGCCGGTAACCGTCCGCCACCCCCGCTGTACTTAGCCCGCTGCCTGCCCGGAGTCGGCAATAACGCGACGGGATTGGCCCTGGAAACAGCCATTACAGGACTAGCGCCCCTGTTCTCGGGCACTGTCCGTAGGGAAGTCATGGGTCGGTCGCGACAGCCTCAACAGTGTTCCATTATTCACTACCACACGCGACTCCCGGTCGACACGTCGATCCAAGTTGACCTTCTTCTCTTCGTCTTTCACGACCCAACTACATCGATTGAAGTCCCACTTCGATTGAATTCCCACTTCGATTGAATTCCCACTTCGATTGAACTTCTACGTCAATTAACAACGTGCGCCTTCCTGCGAACACCAAGGGGGAAGTTGTGTTCGTTCCATCCCCGCTCACGGAGAAAGGCGATGTAGTCGCCGGACTTCATGACAGTCTCGCCCTCCTGGTTGGCATGGGTGACGTTCTCGCGCCATTTGCGACTGGGGCCTAGCTGCGAACGGCCGCGACTATCGCAGGTTGGTGGCCACGATCTGGGCTGTCTGGTTGCCCATGTTCTTCTAGCTACGGCCAGCGGCAGCGGTGGTGCCTGGCTTGGGAGGCGTGATCCTGTAGAGGTCAGTGAGGGGACAGCCTACGTCGACTGACCTCCTACGTCGATTGACCTCCTATGTCGATTGACCTCCTACGTCGACGGACCTCGAGCGTGGATTAACCTCCTGGACAGCTAGCCGAACTGCCGATGGGCTACATCACGTCCACCCTCAACGCCAATGCAGCATCTCTTCTTACTGCTGGTAGTAAAGTGCTGGCTTGCTAGTTTGAGTCAAGTCGTGTTTGTCAAGTCATGGACTTGTGATGTTTGGATGGCGTAGAGTTGAATGCTGCGAAAACAGCTCCTCTCGAACGGCCTCCGCGCCTCCTTTGACCTCAACCGCAGGAGAGGCAAACCGCCTGACAACCCCTTTCTCACCACCAAACACCTTCTTTCGCATCCCTTCCTGCATCCCAAGCCTTTTCTCCTTACTGAAATTTTGCCACAAGTTTGCAAGACTTCCTTCCTGCTGTGTCGAATTTTCGTCGTCAATAGCCATTGAGGGGGTGAAATCCTATTGGGCGGCATTGAGTTGATCTTGAACAACACCACCAGTCAATAGATCAATAGCCTCGAAGACGAGATGTAAACTGCTGCCATGTTAGGTTTGAGATCTCAATCTTGTAGAAATACACATCAATTCGTCGCAAACTACACCTCAAACCCAGACTTCACTTCACCCCCAGACATCTACTCCTCTCTCACCATGAAGTCCATCACCATCATCGCCGCTCTCGCCGGCATTGTTGTCGCTCTACCGGCCGCCATCAACAACACCCCCAAACCCATGCTTCCAGGCGCCAACCCCAGCTGCGAAGACTACTTCCTGGCCTCTCCCGGCGTCTCCTGCTGGTCCATGGCCACCGAACACGGCCTCTCCATCGACGAATTCATCCGCATCAACCCTCAAGTCCCTCCCGCTGGCGGCTGCGAAGATGGCGGCATCAGGCCCCATTTCTGGTACTGCGTCAAAGATGGCGCCCCTCGTGAACAAGCTGTTGCCCAGCCTACTTTCTACCGTCATCCAGCTCCGACCAGCAAGACACCGCCTCCCAAGCCGACGCCGACATCGACAAAGGCCAAACCTACACCACCACCCCCTCCGCCTCCCACTTCTACGCCAGGGATTGAGCTCAACTGCGAGGTCAACGACTGCTACCGCGGTTTTTTGAAAATTGTGCCTCAACTGCGCGACACTTACACCCGCTTCTGCTCTGAAATCCTGGAGAGTGGCTGCACTGCAAACACCATAACAGACCTTGGTGCGCCGACCATCATCACCAACGAATGTCCGCAGAACCAGCCATGCCAGGCCGTCAGCTCAGCTTGCGCTTGCTATCTGGCTGGAGTCATGGGCGAGGGACCGCAGACTCCCCCGCCGAAGATACTGGGAGAGTATAAATGAGGGAGGCAACGATGCCGAGATCGAATCGTCGACGAAGCGGAGTGTTCTTTTCTTGATAGCTGGAGATGCCCAAGGGGGGCACAGCACACCTGTTGCTTGGAAGAGGCATCCAATTACCTTACTACTTTTCTGCGTCTGTAAACATTCAGAACAATACAACAACTCCGCTCACCATGTTCTGTTCCCTCACCATGTGCCCTCTGCTCTGATTCCACGTGATCCGCCCACGGCTTGCCCTTACTTCCGCGGGTTCGGGTCCCTTGACCGATTGAAGCAGTCGATGCACAGGCCAGCAATGGCGACCAGGTCGTGCTTGGGGCTCGGCCCTCGACACCCGGGCTGATGACACCATTGGATGTTGTGAAATCCCGTATGGCCACATTCCCACTGCTTGTCAATCTGTGTACAAGAATCGACGCAGGGAGGCGAGCGTTGGCGTAGCATGACGGGCCCTTGTCTGCTGCCCGTCAGTTTCTCTGTTGATTTGGTCGGGGCGGGGAACCTGACGGCTGGTCTCGTGTGTGTTCTGTGGTCCTGAGCGACGTATGGCGGCCACAGGTGTGTTTGAAATGTCTCCCTGTGCTTCGTTCGTGGGCGGGCTTCGGACGGTGTAGGTCACTGCTGTCTAATAACAGCGGGAAGCTCGCGCAGACGAAGGCACCTCGTGCGCCTCTAATCAAGGCATGAAGATCGCGATGGTACCCACGTCTCGAAGAACTGCGGTCATGGGTGTGGATGAGAGACCAGACACATCGGGGAGGATGGCAGAACTGGCGGCTGTCTTCTTCTAGTACCCGGGAAACTGCTCAGGGCGGGGCATGCTGTCCATGGCAAACATCGGGGCCCTGTCGTTGATCCACATCCAAGCATGCCGGCAGGATGCAGACGAAGACGCAGGATACGGGCCTTGGTGAGCGTGGCGTCCGTCGTGTGCTGGAGACTGCTCGTTGAAGCAAAGACAAGCGGTCTGTAGCTGCGGTGCTGCTGCGGGCTACCGACGCCGTGGGGTGGACATGTGCGACGCTGTCACGCTTCTGACGGCGTCTGCCCGTGGACATGCATGAGGCGCGACCTTTTTCCGCTCGTGGCTGTCAGGCCTTGTCAGGGTTGCGTCCGGCGCTGCTCCCCGGAACGGCAGGTTGGCAGCCTAAGCATGACAGCTTCCAATGAACATTCTCTCGTGTGTCGGGGAGTCGATCGGCGGGATGGAACCGGGGTCGAAGAGGGTGGCAGGGTGGTCTGGGTGGTCTGAAGGTGGGGTGGTGTATGTTTAACAGAGAAGTGACAGGAGATGATGGTGGAGAGGACCAAGATCCATGGAGGGGCAGAGATACTGTGTGTTGATCGATGAAGCACTGTATTGAAGCAATTTGAGCGTATGATTTGGCGTGACCCCGCCGTTAATGACAGTGCCCAACACTGTACGATGCCCGCCTCCCCGACCACACCACATCTCACCCTCGACCTTCCACACACAAATGTCGCACCGCATGCCCGCCATTGTGTAACTTCTTGACAGCACTCCCTCTTCATTCGACCTCAAAACAGTCGTCTCATCGAAGCGGCGGTTCTCAGCTTCTGCGCCAAGCAACGTCTCTCTGCCCATGCAGACCAGACAGCGAGAAGCCACGGACAATACACACGCCCTCCCTCAAGACATCACCTCTCCGGCACACCAACTTCCAACAAAAAATCCCCGCTCCTCCCAGACGTGAGAATGGCCTGATGCCCTCGAGAACCGGCGGGATGGTGTGGACGGGACTGCATGAGACCCGCCCGTCGGGACCGACCCCGACCAGACACGTCGTGGCATACCATCAGTCCCCTGCAAGCTAGGCTCGCCAGTGGTGCGGGCTGCGTCACACAAAGGCGCCGCATGTTAGGGAAGAAACAAAAGAAAAACCCATGTCATATTTTACTTCGCAGCTGTCATGTTTCGGCAATTATTCGCAGTTGCTTCTGCCGCGCTTCCACGCCAACATGACACCCTAGCCATGTCACCAGTCAGTCTCGGCATCGCATGGCATGGCACGATTGTGGGCCAGTCGCTGCCAGACTGCACGAGAGTTGACTGGGGAAGTTGCGTAATTAGTGCTGATCACACGGGAGAGAACTCAACCGCCGCCGTGTCTGTCGGGACAGCAGACCTCCGTGTCCGATGGGGCGGCTGGAAAGAAGGACATCTTGCCGCGCGGTTCTCGCTGGAAATTGAACTGCATTATGGACTCCCTGGCAATAAGAGCCTACATTGCAAGGGGAGATCGCCGACGTCTTCAAATTTGTGGACGCATCTCGGGGACCTTGCTTACACCTCGCAGAAGCTGAAGTATTCCACCATGTCAACTTCAAAGGACAAATGGATCTCGGGGACCTCGCTCACGCTTCGCTGTGGTTGGAATACTGGGCGCTCACAGGTCTTGTAGGTTCAGCTGCCATAGACACAGCCTCGTGTGGGACGGCAAGGAGGCTGATAACAGCATCTACAAAGTCTCCGACGCCGCATTCTGCATGTCAGACGGTCTCGCCGAGGCATGAATATCGTCGACATCATGCTCTTGATATTGCCCGTCGTGTTGAAAAAGTATAAGACAGTCGCTAGGATCACGCAGACATTGAGGTTTCCCAGGCCAACACACGATCACGACAGAGCCATTCCAGCAGCTCATCATATCTTATCATCATCTCCATCCAAAATGAAGGCTCAGGCTATTCTCATCACAGCTCTCCTTGCAATGGGAGCTTCCGCGGACTGCATCGACAAATTTGGACGGCGATGCCAGTGGTTTGGCTCATCGCCTTTTTGCGGCTCCACGTCGTCCAACATCAACGACGTCGACTCTGACGGCAGAATCTTGACCTGGACAACACAGAGACAGGCCAATGGCTTTCTGTACCAGTACGGCTTCATCACGGAGGACTGTTTCAATGATTACGGATATCCTTGCATCGCAGGATACAAGAGGCTCTGGTGCTACCAATAGATTGCCAAGGTATGTACAAAAGGAGTCATGGCTGGCCAGAGGATACAACACCATAGTGACAATGTGTTGACTTGGTGACAAAGAGGACAGTTTCCGCCGCTCATAGCTACTACTACGCATTCTTCGATGCAGGAAGCAGCCAGCTTTGTTGGACCCGATGGAGGATGTGGTCAACACGACTGAAATCCTCTGCAACGACCTTCACTGTACCAGGGCAATCATCAGGGTGACAGGAGGACTACGATTACAAGGACGCGAATTGATGGGTCAAAATGGCAATTAGACTATGGAGAATCAAATAGATCACCACATCAACCATTGAGATAGTTCAGGTCCCCTCCGGTGTGGCAGGGTGCTGCGTCGCGGAATGCTCGCCCCTCTGAGAATGGTGATGATGCCCTGACATCAAGATTAAAGGGACAATCCGAGTTAGACATGTTACTACCGTATCAATACTCTGGTACGTTGAAGTAGAAATACGCTGCTATCTCATCTAAATAAATCCCGTGTGTATTTCCTCTCAGACCTTGTGGGCACGCATTTAGTCAGCCAGGTGGTGAGGTCATCACCACCACCTGCATTCAGAGCTCCAGAATGAGCTCACCCCAACTTCACCCCTCACCACCACACCCCTCACCACCAAACATCACCACCGCCTCACACCCACCATGTCTTCCAAGTCAATCAACGACACCCTCCCCCTCCCGGGCGGCGCCATACCCCAGCTCGGATTCGGCGTCTACAAATCCCCCCGCGACGTCTGCGTCCGCTCCTGCCACGCCGCCCTCGACGCCGGGGTATGCCCCCAGAACTATCCCTCTCTCAGCACCTCACTCTTGCTAATCCTGCCAGTACCGCCATTTTGACACGGCCCAATTCTACGCCAACGAAGCCGAAGTCGGCGAAGCCATCCGCTCCGCCCCATCCTCCGTCTCCCGCGCCGACGTCTTCCTCACTACCAAGATCCTCTCCCCCGCAGGATCCGTCGACGCCAGCTACGCCTCCTGCCTCGAGAGCGTCAAGAAGCTCGACCCCTCTCCCGAAGGCTACGCCGACCTCTTCCTCGTCCACAGCCCCAACCGCGGCGCCGATGCCCGTCGCGAGATGTGGCTCGCCCTTGAGCGTCTCCACGCCGAAGGCCGCGCCCGCGCCATTGGCGTCAGCAACTTTGGCATCGGCCACATCAATCGTCTCAAGGAGTTTGCTACCGTCTGGCCCCCGCATGTCAACCAGCTTGAGCTGCATCCCTGGGCCCAGCAGCGCGAGGTCGTGGCTTTCTGTCGCGAGAACGGCATCATCGTCCAGGCTTACTGCCCCATCGTGCGGAACCAAAAGGCCGGAGATCCTACCGTGGCAGCCATCGCGGAGCGTCATGGTGTTTCTGAGAACCAGGTTCTCATTCGCTACAGTCTGCAAAAGGGCTGGGTGCCCCTCCCCAAGAGCGACACCCCGGCGCGTATCAAGGCCAACGCCGACGTCTACGGCTTCAACCTCAGCGATGAGGACATGGCAGCACTTGACGGTCTTGACCAAGGCGCCGCAGGGGCTATCGTGCAGGCAGCGGACAACGAGTAGACAAAGACCGAAGATAGATGCATGTAGTAGAGCACTACTCGCCAATCTGACTCTTGCCTAGACTTGACTTCATGCCTCAACTTAACCTCCTGCGGCAACCTGACCTCCTTCCACAGCGTGACAATCCTGAATATCCAGGCAGGCAAGATGATTCTCTATAAATACCAGACGATTCACCCCATGCCGACAGAAACCTCTCCACCACCACTTCCTCCATCACCGTCTTCCTCCACTCCGGCCTCCCCATCCCTCTCCAGCCCATCCTCCCTCATCCTACACTCCTCTACAACCACTCGCAGCCGCTATCAATCATACACACACCCAGCCACAATGGCCTCTACCGAGCCCGACCAGAGTCCCGAGCCCGAGGACGACCCGGCCCCTACCCCCGACCAGATCAGGAAGGAATGGATCGGTGAAACTCTCCACGGAATCAGCCTCCGAATGGACATAGACGGCATACCCGTCCTCGCCTCGGCCAACGACATTCAGCAGGAAGCCGACAAACTCGTCAGGGCTATGCGCCATCTGGTGACACGTATCCGCGAGTTCTCCCTGGTCCCTGGCCACGACGTATGGCTCTCGGGAATTCTCGATGGAATGCCCTAACTGGAACTACGCACCACTCCCAGCTCCGGCACAGACTTGGTTGCCCAACTGCGAGCCAACATCACCGAGGTTATGCATTATCTCGCGGCACGTTACTGTTACATGTACATCTATCGCTAAGGCAATGCCTGCGACTCCGACGACGATATACCTCGACCGCCGAGATTGCAGCCCCAACAAGGAGGCGACGCATGTGCATGGCTATGAGGGACAGAGAGGCGCATAGCTAGGAGGGACACAAGAGGTTCGCAGCTAGGAGGGACACAGGGGCGCAAAGCTAGGAAGAACAGACGGGACCACAGCTATGTGGAACCACCAGAATACACCCGACACATGCACATCTGACTCGTTGAACATCGTTGAAGACCTGAGAAAAAGCATGTATTTATGGCCGCCTCTCCCGGCGGCCCATAGACAACCAAGGGGGTATCTAGGTATCTCTGCGGCGCTCCCGTCAAGGGGAAGCACCATGTGGCGGCCGTAGGCGAAGGAGTATTAAACTTGAAGGAAAGCACGGTGATTTACCACCATAAGGAGGAGAGAACGGTCATCCATACCCAGGGGTTGTTCTAGGTCGTCCTGCGTGAATGGGTAGAACGTTCCTCGGGAGGGAACGGCGCCGGGCCCGGGGCCGGCTTCTTGTACGTCAGCGTAGGCACCGTCAGACCGTACCCGTCCGTCTTGCCCTCAGGGTTGTGTTGGTCAATCTCGACACGGATGCAGATATCCAGACTACCGTCGCTGCTGCGACCGTGTGCCGTCGAGGCAGCCTTGTGAGGTGTGCCTGCGTTGACCTCGCCCTTGTGAAGGTAATCGTGCCCGCTCTTTCCAGTAAAGGACTGCTCGACGTGCTCCGGCCCGTGCCCGTTTGTGCCGTTGGCGTCGCCGTTGATTGCTGGCGGGTTGTTGGGCGAGTTCTCCGTAAGAATGGCAAAGTTGCGGCTCGGCATTGTGACCTGGTTGAAGCCGGCCGTCTTGTTCGACTCGCCCGGATCCTTGTCGAAGAAGGTGAGCAGCGTCTCGTCCGTGTCGTGGTTGAGGTGGTGGATCTTGTTGCGCCGCGCCAGCAGGTTGGCCACGGCCGCTGGTGGCGGCTTGTTGGTGATGGCTGAAGACACCACGTTGGCCATGTAGCGGTGGTCCTCCTCGGCCGCAATGTGCAGCTTGGGGTTGGAGTAGAAACGCCCCAGCGCCGCCAGGTGCACATCACCACCCAGAATCGTGACGCGCACAGAGTGCTTGGCCGCGAGATCCTGCAGCCGCTCCACCAGAGCCGCCCGCTCCTTCTTGTGCGTCCGCGCCGTGTAGTGGTCGTCCAAGTCGTCCAGAAGATCGATGCTACCGTCGAACTGGTTGAATAGACCGCCCGCGAAGCCGAATCGGCGGTTGAGCAGCTTGACCGGACCCATAAGCGGGCTGCGGAACACGTTCTCCAGCCACGTCAGGCGAGGGTATGCGATGGGGATGCCCAGCAGCAGGATCAAGTGCTTGATCGGCTGATCCGACTTGCCCGCCGCCTCCAACTCCTGGTCGACTCGCTGGAAGATCTGGTCGTATGTTTCGGGGTAGTTGACTTGGTGGCGGGTTCGCTCGGTTCTCGCATCGATGCCAGCCATGGCCACGCGCGCACCTAGTCGGCAGTAGATGTTGTGCGAGTGTTCGGCGACGTATGGCTGTCCAAGTTAGCTGGCAGTAACAGACAGACACATAGTCAAGACTTACACCGTGCTTCGAGCCAACAATGTAGCAGTCGTCCGTCTTGGACGGGGCAACGTAGGTATCCATGAGCTGGTTGGGATCCTCGCCTTGGCCGGGGCCCTCCAATGACTCGCCATGATCTACATCGCATTAGCTGCTGGGCTTGTGCCCCTCCCAGGTCCAACAACTTACCGGTGGTGTAGGTGGACGGCGGCGGCGGTAGGTGATGCTGGAAGATCATGTAATACTTGTGGGCAGTGCCGCCAATGCCGCGGAAGACGTCGCAGCGCATAAAGTCGTCGACGTAGGAACCAAAGCCATCGATGATGTCATGGTCGTCCCAGATGTTGACCTGGGGGATCTGGCCGTTCATCTCGGCAAAGGCGCCGGTCGAGTACCACTTGATGTAGTTCTTCAGGTAATAATCGTCGCAAGCCTGGCGCAGCTTCTCGGGGAAGGGGTAGTGACGCCTCTTCTTGGGGTTGCTGATGTTTGTCCAGGCGCGCAGCGGGCCATCCACGCGGATTCCGTCGTTGTAGATTTGGTCACCACCGCCAACCATGACGTGGAAAGGGCTTTGGGCGTGGCGGCGCACGACGTCGTTCCAGAGAGCAGGTCCGCACCACTCATCCTCGTCGGTACCAACGCTGAAGCCGTTGCAGGAGTGGAACATGATGCGCATCGACTCGTTGACCGAGGGCACGAAGAAGGTGTTGCGCTGGGGCTTCTTGGGGGTGGTGAAGTGCATGCCGGGGAACCAGTACTCCCACTGAGACTCGTGCTCGCCCATGTCGGCGACAATATCAAAGGCCCAGAAAGTGTTGCGGGGATCGGAGTAGAGGCACTCGCCCTCGGTGCGGGTGGCGCCCTCGTCGGGGTCGGCGGGGGCGATGGGAGGCGCGTCGCCGTTGGTGTCGCCATTTGTTTGATGCTCGGCGTAGGTCCGGCCGTCGTCGGCGGGAATCTTCCGCAGAAACATGTAGGGACGGTGCGGCTGCGTCTTGCCGCCGCCCTTGATGACGAGGAGAGCGCTGCCGAACCAGGTGTTGGAGTTCATCTTGCGGTAGTTGAGCAGAGGGCCGCAGACGATGTCCTTGCCGTCCGAGGGCGCATCCTGGGCAATGCCGTCGGTGTGTGCCTCGTCGCGGGGCTCGGCTTGGTGGTCGGCCTCTGCGGCACCGATCATGATGGGCTTGAAGTTTGCGGCGCGCTGGTCGGGATCGGGGGCAGTCTCTGGCTCGACGCGGTCGCGGTTAAGGAACTCGGCGAGATCGTTGGTCGTGCCCTTCTCCTGGGGGTCGCGGGGCTGGACATGCTGTCCGGCGTAGCTCCGGTATGCAGAGCTCTCCTGGTGGCGCCATCGGTTGGAAGATGCGTAGGGATTCCTGCCGACATCGTCGAGCTTCTCGGCGTTGGACGACATGGCTGCGTGGGGTGGTGTCGGTGGTGGGTGTCAGCGGTCAGTCCGTGGTTGTCGGCAAGAAGGAGTGTCGGACGCGATATGGATATTTGGACCAGAGGTCGCAAAGGGAGGGAGCGGAATCGCAAGCAATGGCTTGGGATGGAGTGGTGGCAGGTTAGAAAGGATGGTAAAGAAAAAAAGAGGAGAGCAAGGAAATCGGATCATGGATGGATCAAGCATTCCCCCTCGGGACGCTGGCGAGCGAGCGCAAGGCAGGTACGGCGGCACCCTTGGCGTCGACAACCCAAGACAAGACAAGAGAGCTCCCTCGCCTTGAACGTTGCCCAGCGCGCAAGTACAGGGGTGAGGGGGGACTGTCGACCACTCAGCGTCTCCCTGAAGCAGACAGCTTCCAGTAAGGTGCCCACTTCAGCCGACCCCTGCCCCCTGTTCCTTCTGTTGTGGTGTCCGTGCAGGTAATGACGGCGAGCTGCTTGAGCTGCAAGGTGACGCCAGGCGTCGTTGCTGAGGCGGCTTAGCGTCTTGGGCCGTTGATTGAGGGGGCCACGGGACGGGGGGCCTCCAAAAAGCTGGCCCTATTTCGTACTGGGGCCGAGCAAAGCGAGATCCAGGATGGGGACGAACGGGAGATGGAGATGGCGGAGGAGATGAGCAGCGCCGATGTGAGGTGAGGCTCTGTGGGCACTAAACAAAATGCCATCGGCAGCCTGTTTTTCCCCGTTGTCGCGGGATGCCCCTTCCTCATTTCCGCACAGGAAGAGGAAGGCACGTCGGCGGCGGCCTCCCGGTGGATGCCTCCTTCCTCGTGGTCCGTCCCTTCCGCCTCGCATTTTGTACCACCTGCCTGCCTCGAGGCCGCGCCAGCTTTCCACGCCGCCAAGAACGCCCGGCAAGGTCAGCTCGTGTCATTTCGCGGGAGTGTGAGTGGGCGGCGAAAAGCAAGGACGACATGGCATGGAGCGAGACGAGACGAGACGGAACGGATGGCTACACGCATCGGTACTCGCGACGCAGCAGCTCAGCCAGCAGAGGTCAATTTACGCCAATGTCAAGTGCTGACTCTCCAGTCGTTCGACTTCCCAACTCCAACTTCTCCCCGCCATGCCATCATCGACTTCGGACTCCGACTAGGGCTGGAAGAAGCGCGAATCACAAGCCAGCCCCCCGACCACGAGATCAGCAAACCGTCCGTCCAGTTTCCCTTCGTTCGTCCCATCGCTTTCCTCTGAAACACAAACAGGATTGACCTCGTTGCTGTGGCCGCCCGCCTTATCCCTGCTAGCGGCTCCATTGCGATGTGCGTGAGTGTGGGCTGGGCTGCAGCAACGCACCCACGACTCCGATCCCGACGGGCCACCCTCGACCAGGGAGGGCACCGTGCTGATCTCTCAGGGGCGGACTGTCTGCCATCACTTGTCCAGTATGGTGAAGTTGGTGTACGGATTGATGCCATTCAGCTACCGAAAAGACACGCTCCTATCCAGCCATTGTCCTTCGCAAACCATGGCGAAACCTGCCGCCAAGGGGATATCTACCCCGCCATTCCCGGTCCGACTGTCGTGCCCTGACCTAGCTCCCTCCTTGAACGGCTAGGCCATCATCTTGCCATATGTCAAGGCTTTGGCATTTCCTAGCAACCAGCCTACTCGTCCTTCCAGTAGGGAGGGGGACGGTCGAACTTGGAGCCCTGGTGGTCGAAGCAGCCCAGCTTGCCGTTGCGGTTGTACAGGACCTCGGCAAGGTCAAGCTTGCTCTCGTGCTTCTTGTCGTCGGTGCCCCAGCAGTTGCACACGAGGTACTGAGTGCCGTCCTTGTGCTTGTTGGTGAGCTTGCAGTCGTCGCAAGACTCGTGGAACTTGCCACTAAAACAAAGCATTAGTACTCATCCCAAGCACGGCATCTTTCAGGGGCAGACTCACTCCTCGCTGGCGACAAGGGCGCCACCGTTGTTGCCGACGCAACGGCCCAGATCAATCCTACGACATGTTAGACTGACGTTCAAAGACATTGTCAATGGCTTCCACGTACTGGGTCCAGTCGTAGTCAAACTCCTTCTTGTTGTCATTGTTGCAGTAGGTGCCCATGACCTTGTTCTCGCGGAACTTGCAGCGGTCCCAGACGCACTCCTTGCTGAAAGAGTCATCGGCGGCAGCGAGGGTGCCGTTGGCGAAGACGAGGATAGCGATGGCGATGGCGCCAGACATCTTCTTGAGGTAAGCCATCTTGGTCAGGTGGTTCGGAGGTATCGAGGGCGAGGTTGGTTGAAGGGGTTTGTCGATCTGGTGTTGACGTTGGGCAAAGGTCCAACCCAAAAGGCTTGAATTTATAGGAAATCCGGGGAGACTGAAATGGAAGGAGTGGAAAAATCACTGGATGCAGGTTTGCGCAAACGGCAATTGCCAGATATCTATCGAATTCTTGCAAACTGCAAGAGTCAAGCAAGGCAGGAGCGTCGAATTTCCACAAACCCCAGATTAGCCTTCGGCATGGGCAATATCTTGCATCCACCGGCATCAACTCGATACTCGAGGTTTCAGTCCCAGGCAAGTACGAAAACGCCCCTTTAGCCGCGCTGACGAGTCCACGACTCTTCCATGCTGATTCTCGGGGTCTTCCTAGGTCACATGGCATTCCTTGATGACAAGGCCAATCACTCCGACCAACTCCTGTCTCTCGCTGGTGCTTCCGGCAGGCCTGGATCGCAGGAAGCGACAGTCCCCCTGCGCCAACATCACACGACCGGCGGCTCTGTCTCGCCGCCCAGGGGCAACCCCAAGACGCCACGGTGATACCGCCTACGAGACAGCATGACAGGTCGACACGGGGTCGGTGGCGCGTGGGACGGGGTAACATGTTACAGGATGGATTTGGTGGATATGAAGCTGCACGCGCGGCTACGATGGCTATCCCATCGGCTCAGGGGCACAAGATGGAGGTCTCTCCCAACGGCGGTTTGCCTCTACGCAGCCCACTCGATGCGCTTCTCCTCCAGCCACTCGCCCTTCTCGACCCATCGCGCCTCGAGCCATTTGGCCAGCTGCTCGTCCTCTTTCGGCAGCGACTCGAGCGGGAAACGGCGCACGTGGACATGGAAGCGGAAGCCCTTGTCGGTGCTGAGACCAGGCACGCTGAGGGTATCCCACATGGTGGGCGCGACCTGGAATTTGTCGCCCTTTTGGTAGGCGATGGTGACATCGTAGACGGCCTTGACGTGAGGAGCCTGGCGGAGGTGCTGGACGGTGGTGATGAAGCCCTTTGTGCGGGGGTAGAGGAGGTGCATCATGGGCGGACGGCCGGCCTCCTTGCACCAGAGGATGGACTCTTCGTGCTTCTTCTGGGTGAAGCGGGTGGCCTCGCTGAAGCTGACGAGCCAGGTGGGCCACTGACGGCGGACGATGCCGGCAAAGACGCGGTCGAGCTCGTGACGGTCCTTTGCCCAGTTGCGGCTAACCATGGGCATTCCCATGGCCCAGAGGCCCCAGCCGAGGAACGGGACGAGACGGAGCTGGATCTTGGCAAAGTAGCGACACCGACCAAGCATACCGGCCTTTACGGCGAGTGCCTGGATGAGGTAGAAATCCGACCATGCGATGTGGTTTGCGACCACAATGGCAGACTCGCCGCGGGGAAGGGCGTCGCCGGAAAATGTAATGTTGGCGCCATTGAAGCGCTCGAAGATGATTTGGATCCAGTACCAGACGCCGACTGCGATGCGCGACGAGGAGTTGTAGACGAGGGTAGGGAAGAAGAACTTGAAGGGGAGCTGAAGCGAGAGGAGGAAGTCGGCGAGGAAGAGGTAGACCAGCCAGGGTGCCAGGATGGCGGCGCCCCGGAGGTGCGTGAGGGCATTGCCCGAGCCAGCCATGCTGGAGGTGAGAGATGGTGGTTTGTTGAGTGTGAGCCGGGGACGGGGGACGGGATTGCCAAGACGGACTCGGAGGGTGATGTCAAGGTCCGTTGTGCGCGGGCGTCATGCACTCCGTCGCCGATCGTCAAATGTGGCGTATGCGTGTGTGCTGTGTGTCAAGATGGGGAGAATACCGGTACTGTAGCAGAGAGTGAGGAGATACAAACACGACCTGCAGTCAAGTGCCTCTCACGTGTCCGAGTTGTCGCGGCGACGACTGGCATCCAGCTCGAACCCTAAAACCTACGCTGACCCCGCAAGGCGAGGCGCGACCATGGCGCGCCTGGTGCCGGACGACTGCGCATCCGCTCGTTGTCTGTCTCATCTTTTTCCCACTGCCGGATGGACCGGGGGCGTGCACCACCATAGTGATCGCGGCGCCGTCCCAGCTGACTAAACTGGGCGATCGATCGTGCGAATAGCGGCAAGATCGAGACGGGCGGGGGATTCTTATTGGGCAGTCGGACTGGGGCGCGTTGTCGATGCCGAGGGGACATGGGGGATAAGGCATGGCGATGGGGTTCTTTGGGTATCGTGATTCATCACTCGCACATGGGGGATGGAAAAGTGTTGTCGCGTGACCCAAAGTGCGGTGGGAGGTTGGCAGGCACTTCAGGTCTGGGCCGCGACTACAGCGCCAGCCCAGGCCACTTTGGGGGCTTCAGCCCTGGAATCCATGTCTTGGCCGGCAGGGTGGGGTCCTTCTGTCAGGGCACTGGAAAGAACCCGAGACCCCTAAACTCAGATCATCCATCCCCAAGCCGACATCGTCACGAATGAAAGCAACACATCGAATAGCGCTGACGCGGAACTTTGTTCAATCGATCAGGAAATTTTGTCGGCCGACACTGCCGATCACCTCGGATCCGATGTCTCCTCAATTCGGCTGCTCCCGACGATCCCATCCGCTGCTGCTGCTCCCAGCGTGACCTGTGCCAGCCGTTCGACTGCCATCTTCCTGCGCCGACTTCTCTGCAGCGACGCAGCAGGTCATCAACCCAACAGGCCAAGTAACTCAGCAGGTCAATCAACGGAACTGGCCTGAACCTCTTCAAGTCGTATTCTTGACGCTCGCCAGGATACCGGACCGACATGCTTCGGCCACTTGGCTTCAGTGCTGCCACCCATGACATCTTGCAGTCTCTTCGGCAACCACGCATAATGGCGCCACTCCGAGTCCGAGAAGGACGATAACGACTATTCCAAAGCTCCTCTCAAGGATGTTGCTACTCCCATCAAGACAGAAACACCGATCGCCTACATCGAAGAGCCTAGCAACCACCAAGATCATTACAACTGGCCAGCTGCGAAATGCAGGCAACTTTATGTTCCCCGAAAAGCCACACGAGGCTGACAAGTCACGCTTCCACGTCTCGGACTACTACAGCCTCAAGGGAGAGTACCACAAGCTCACGAAGCTAACTCTTTCACCGGAACCAAGCCCAACCTTGCGCTTTGGACTTTTGGGCACTTGCCTAGTTACCGCCGCTGGCGCAAGCATGATACTGACAGCTCATCCCAGTTGGCTGCCCCATTCCAAGCCAGTTCAAGGAGCGCTTCTCGCTGTTCCAAACAGACTCCAAGCCCTGGTATTTCTGCCCAAGGCTCAGCCGCTGGCAACCTTCCGGCACATCATGTCGACAACGGAGTCTTGCCTCGGAGTCCACAGACTGTGTTCCTACTCAAAGATCGACACACGATACAAGGCAGCAACCCCAGTAGCGTATGTGGAAGAGCAGCACCCAGACTACGGCGATAGGCTCGATTTGTCAGTCTCAACATGCAAGAAGAAATTTCTATCCTTCCTTGAGGCCGCCTACAAAGCCGATGATACACGATTCCATCTCTCAGACTATACAGCCCTTAAGTCTGAATACAACAAGCTTGCATCGGGTAGCAGCCTTCACTGGCAGGGCCAAGCTCGCCAGGGAAAACAAGCCACTTAACCCCAGAACGGCTGGCAATCTACCCAGCCACCCCCGCTGAAAGAAGCTGGACAAGACCAAGGCCCATTCGCTGGCGTCTACTTTGGGTGTCTTCATCGAACTCATCCCCGCTGGATGCCCAGTCCCCTCTGCCTTCACCAGAATCTGCGGCCATCTCGCGGCGAAGGGCTTACGAGACCTCGTCGCAGTCCCAAATGGACTCAAACCTCTCGCAACCTTCCCCTCAAAGCCCAAGCCACTCCCGATCACCATGCACTACGTGGAGAACAATGGTGTCTTCATGACCAGGGCGAAACGCCAGATTGAAGCGACTCCCTCGGAAGAACCCAAAACCAAGATACCTTGCACATAGCGGCGCAGGATACTGAGCAGGTAATTACGGGTTGTGACTGACATGGTGCCCTGGTCGGCCTATTGCCTTGATGGACCTTCAACAATGATTGACCTGATAACTCGATTGATCGGTCCCGTTGATAGACCTCCTATGTTGGTTGGCCTGTTGGGGCGATGGACTGCTTGGAGCCCAAATGTACGAGGTGATGATGACCTCATCATTCCGCAGTAATGAATTGGCGCTCCGCATCTGTCTTGCATCAGCGACAATTGGAACCATTGGGCCATCGCGTCGTACGCGACGAGTCAAGCCGTCATAGGCTAGTTCATTGCCTGCGGTGTGACTTCACCCCCTGATATCTTTCTTTTCCAACCGGACTTCCGAGGAGGGGTTCACACCTGCAACCACAAGCTCAACAAGCAAAGCGGCCGACGACATGGTACCCGTTGAGCAGAACTATTTCACCTGCACCCTTGGCCAGGCGGCCGAGAGGAGGCAAAGGCACGGTGACAAGGTGTTTGACACGATCATTGACCTTGTCGACGAGCAGGCTGCGGATAAGCCAGGCTCGCCTGCACTGGGGTTCGCTGGCTTCAATGTCGACAGACATCAAGGTGAGGCTTCCCATGACCTTTCAACTGACACATCTTGCTGACACAGAATAGCAATCTTCTTCCGTCAACTAAGCGGCAACTCGCGGCAAGCTGCCCGTCTCCTTGCCGGGCTTTTAGGTGGTAGGTCGCAGACGGTCGGGCTACTGTGCACCAGCGGCATGCAGTTCGTCATGACATGGCTGGGACTCATGCGCCTGGGATTCTCAGTCATACTTCTGGCGTGAGCTTCCCCAGAACGAACACGTATTTGACTTGGCTCATACATTGCAGACCTCAATTGACGCCCGAGGCGATCAAGCACCTCTGTTCCACGCTGGGAACCAACACCATCCTCGCTGACGAGCGATGCCGGAAAGCCATCAACCTACCACCTGACATGAACATCGTGGAGATCCCAGAGTACCCCAACGTCAGCGCCCCTTCCCCAGCCATCTACACTACTTATTTCCCACCACCCGACATTCCCTTCTACTTCCACACCTCTGGAACTTCAGCCGGCCTGCCCAAGCCAATCCCCCAGACCGACGCTGCCGTATCTGCCCTGCCCTCCTTCACCGGATGTCAATCAGCCTCCTTTTCAACTACACCACTCTACCACGGCGGAATAGCTGACTGTCTCCGAGCCTGGACCAGCGGCGCCATGATCTGGTTCTTTCCTGAAGGCGTAGCGCCCATCACCGCCAGCAATCTGGTCACACTCGCGGCACTTATCCGGCAACCCACCTACCCACCGGTCATCTACTTCTCCGCCGTGCCGTACATCCTACAGATGCTGGCCGAGGATAAAGAGGGTCTTGAACTCCTTCGATCGATGGACCTGGTTGGTTTTGGCGGTGCTGCGCTGCCCGAAACGGTGGGGGATAGACTCGTCAATGCTGGCGTCAACCTGCTCTCCCGCTTTGGCAGCGCAGAGTGCGGTTTCCTCATGTCATCGCATCGCGACTACGCCTCTGATAAGAACTGGCGACACCTTCGGACGACCGCTGACCCGACACTTCTCAACTTTGAGCGCCGCGAAAATGGGCTGTCGGAGCTGGTTGTTGGACCGGCATGGCCTCTCCGATCCAAAACGAATCGCGATGATGGATCTTTTGCGACGGCGGATCTCTTCGAACCGCATTCCTCGATACTCGGTGCCTGGCGTCACCACAGCAGAGCGGATGGACTGATTGCCCTCGCCAATGGGAAGAAGTTTGACCCTGCTCCGCTGGAGGGAGCTATTGTTGCTGCGGCCGGCAACCTGCAAGATGTTCTGGTATTCGGCGCTGGGCGAGATTACCCGGGCATCCTCCTATTCCCTCGATCAGATCATCAAGCTGGAGATGTCATCGAAAAAGTCTGGCCTGTTTTGGAGACTATCAATCGAGAATCTCAAAATCACGCTCGTATCAGTAAGGCGATGATGGTGGTCGTCCCGTGGGAAGGGGAGACCCCGCTGGAGAAGAGCAGCAAGGGGACAATCTTGCGCCAACAGGCTGAAAAGCGGTATATCGAAGCAATCGAGTCTGCCTACTCCAACGGGCCAAGTTCTCTCGCAGCAGAGGGAGATCTGGGTGCAAAGGTCGAAGCCTGCTTTGCCCAGGTCTTGGGGCGGAAGATTGATCCGACAAAGGACATTTACCAGCAGGGTGTTGACTCGATGTCATGTGTGAAAATTCGCAAGCTGATCGAGTCGGAATGTTTGCCGGGGGAACAGCTCCCTCTCAACGTCATCTACGACCAGGGAACGATGGATTCGCTGGTCCAGTATCTGCGGCGAAGGGATGCTGGGACCGACGAAGACGACACGAGCAGCGAACAGCACCAGATGATGAAAGAGATGGTTGAAAGGTTCGGAGACTTTGATGAAATAAGCTGGGAGATCGCTAGGAAACCCGGAATTGTCGTGGTTCTCACAGGTGCCACGGGGTTTCTGGGGGCACACGTCCTCGATATCCTGCGACAGGACACGAAAGTCGACAGAATCATCTGCCTTGTTCGAGCAGAAACGCCGGCAACAGCGCATGTGAGAGTCGACAGTGGCCTCCGAGATCGTCGCCTCCAGGGCCTCGAGGCCTTTACCTCAGAAACCTCTCGGACCGCCGCTAAGGTGAGCTGTCTCCCATGCTCCATCTCTGCCCACCACCTGGGGCTCTCGGACGAGGACCACGCCTGGCTTTGTCAAAGCACCTCGATCATCATCCATGTCGCTTGGACGGTAAACTTCACCCTCCGTCTGCCTTCGTTCGAAGATCAGATTGTGGGAACAAGGAACCTCATTTCCACAGCAGCAGCTTCGAGCGCCCGATTCGCACTTGTCAGCTCCACGGCCGCCGTATCGTCATCATCCGCCCATCCCGTCCCCGAGGCTCTCTCCACTAACCCTCAAAATGCTTCGCCCCTAGGCTATTCGCAGTCCAAATGGGTCGCTGAGGGCGTGCTGGCAGCAGCCGTGCGCAAAGCGAGTCCCTCAGAGACCACCCCACCAGCCCTGATCCTTCGGGTTGGTCAGCTCTGTGGCAATCAAAATGGCGTCTGGAACGCTACCGAGGCATATCCCCTCTTGTTGTCGACTGCTGCCATGACGGGATGTCTACCCGACCTCCCTGGCACAGCTCTGGACTGGCTCCCTGTCGAGATTGCGGCGCAGGCCGTCATCGAGGCAGCGTTGGGGGAACAGCTCGGTGCGATGCCGGTGTACCATGTCGTCAACAGCCGAGAGGCCCCGATGTGGAAGGAAATGCTTGAATGGATTCGTGCTTCAGGGTATGGGCCAAAGTTCGAGGTGGTGCCCACGGCCCAGTGGGTGGCTCGATTGGAGACTGCACTGGGAGAGCACAGGGGCCACCCCTCGCAGGCTCTGCTAGGGCTGTGGAAGGGCATGTCGGCGGAGGCTGCTCAGGCCTTGGCATTTGAGGTCGCGAAGACAGAGGAAGCGGTAGACGTCATGAGGAGCGTGGTGTCGTTGGACCGCGAGAGGGTGGTGAAGATGTGGCGTTGGGCGCAGGGCCTGGACGAGTAGGACCGACAGCGTCTGAAGAACACGTCGCCCATGCTTGATCAATCGACCGCTGTCCAGGTCAACCAGTCTCTGCTCCTACACATGAGGAATGTACTTGAGCCATGACGGAACCCAGTAAGCCCCCACTGGCACAGCGCGGAGGCTGATGAACGACTCGACGACGAGGTAGAAGCGACCAAAGAGGGAAGCCAGCAGTACGCCAGTCAGGACCAACCAAACAGTATACGTGACCGGACGCGTGAAGAGCCACTTGACCAAGTTTTGAGTAGCGTCAGAGCCGTCCACGAATTCCGCATCCATGAACCCGGATGCGACATCTTTTCCAGGTAAAGCGTCGATACCTACGATGGAGGCCCAGGGCCAGACGACCATTGTCAGCATTATGCTGATGGACGAGACGCGCCAGAGAAGACACTCTATATCCGACGGAAATTCGGAGGACCAGGCGGTGAGGTGGATGCCTCCGTAGAGGATGGGGATGACACAGAGGCTGAAGCCCAGCACCCACAGAGTCGTGGCCATCGTCAGGGAATCTTGGGTCGAGCCTGATGCGACGTTGTCTAGAACTCTGTTTCTGGGGCGAAAGGCCACGCATTCTTCAGACGGTGTGATGCGGTCTCGGTCAGAGTCCACGGCACGGGCCGCTTTGACTGCTGCGTGCCATCGTCGGTGTTGAAGACGGTGCTGTTCAGCATCGTAGGTCTCCCTTGGCCGTTGGGACACATACACTCTGTCCGCCGCACCGCACCCGCAAGCGGGGGTATCCTCGAGACTGCTGCGAGGGCGAAATCGTAGTACCTCGTCCGGGCGAAGGGATACGTGGCAGAGATAGGCTATGGCATCGGCACGTCCCTCGGCATCGTCGAGCACCTCCGGGTCGCGAACATTGACAGGTTTCTCAAGTCAAGGTCAGTCTCCACGGCAGGCAGGTGGCCAACGGCAACAGTCGAGCACATACCTTGAACCAGAGGGCATACATGACAAAAGCACACACAACGTGAACCATTGTATGAACCTCAAGAAGCGTCAAGGGTAGTCCATACCACTTTCGTGCAATACACGAAGTCAGCATCCACGATACCTGGAGCACAATCAACCCCTTTTGTAGGCTGTCGGCTTTGCTGCGATCACTGATACGCCCCGGGCTGATGTATAGCCACTGGCCGAGGCGAGCCAGGTCCAGTGTTCCTTCCGGTGTAAGTTGCCATGGCGGGCGATCGCCTGCGCCTTCAACCTCTTCAATTTCAAGTTTGTGTATGTCTGCGAGATATCTCATGTCGATTGGATCCATGAACCTGGCGAGGGTGGGGGTGTCAAATCGCACGCCTCCCATGACGATAAAGAAGGCATATGTCAGGTCAAAATCAAACTATTAGCCAGTCAGTGAGTCAACCCGTCCCTGTCGTTTCTCTCTGGGGCATCACTTGCCTGCTTGTTGACCTTGTCACCGCTAGTGTCCCTCTGAAGCTTCTGCAGATTCGACGATAGCCGCCAAGCCGCGGCGAACTGCAAAATTGCAACCAGAACAATCAACTCGGGGGCGATCAGCGCTGCTAGAACCCATCCCGTTTTCGTCCAAAGCGTAAACCAAAAGGTTGTCTTGAGAGGTACGTTCAGATGGATCGCCGAGTAAACGCAGGCCGTCAGCGTCACGACGCAGGTCAGAAGGATGGAAAAGGTGCCGCGGATCTCGGTCTCGGGAACCCATGCTGGCGCTCGTGTCGCGTGAAGCACTGCGAGGTTGTCCTTGTTGTTTCGGATGGTATCCCAGACGAGATGACCGCAGGTTGCTTGATCTACCGTGTCCGCCATGCTTTAAGGTATCGACAAGTGGCTGATGCGTCTCTGCTGGATGATGTTGGAGGAAGTCCATCGCCCATGAGCAGAGGATGCTTCGGTATATGTGCCCGACAAACAGATCAGGCTGCGGCTGAGAAGTGTACTTTTGGCACATGGCACAGCCACTGGACTGAGCGGGTGCAGAGAGACTGTGGCCAGCACATCTTCGCCATGACTGGACTCCTTTGCTGGCCAATCTGATCCCCTGTCACCCGCTCAGCTGCCAGGCAGTGGGCGGTGTCTGGTACGTCGCATCCATTTTTGGGGAACGATTGAGAGAGAAGTCGTCATTGAGGCAGTGGCTGATGCGATTATGGCCAACGCATACAGAATCTTTGCAGAACTGGGAGGGGTGAGGTGGGAAGAAGGAGGTTGACCTCAGGGACAGGACCAAGTCGGTCGGGGAGGACTTTCACATCAGGATGAGTCAGCGATGAATGACCTGAACTAACTCAGCAGATGTCCCTCCGACCCGACCGTGCATCGGGGGGCCCTCCCGACATCTCCAACTTCCACCACCTCCACCAGTTTCACCACCTCCCCTTCAACACCACCACCCCGGAAATGCCCTCCGACAATGGCGCTATCGGACCCTGATGATTCGCCCAGCTGGCCCCAACTTTGACCCCGCAGTCCCTTCGGAGACGCTGCCGGCGACACATCCCGCGACGCAACCCGCAGCAAAGCGAGCCGACGCCGCTCCGACACAGCTTCCCTCCCTATCGTCATAGGGTCCAACGTCGGAGTCGGAGGGAGGGACGGAGCGACGGCAAAAGTCTTGGAATGCCGTATCTATTACCTACAGCTACCTGCCACCTCCCTCCCACACGAGATCGTCCGTTCTAAAGGTCCATTGGCTTTTCTCTCCTCTTTCACCATTCGCCCGTCCTCTGCCATTGCCTTTGCTTGCTTTGGACTCGTGACGCTTCTCGTCCTCCCGTCCTACACCACCACCGACGCCTGGTGCTACTCCTCAGCTACTTAACTTGAACCAACCCATTCCTCCGTCACAATGAGCTCCCGACGCTTGGCCGGCTCGCTGAACGCTCAGCTGCGGAGAACAGCACGGACAAGCATTGCGACTACACCACGACTGACCGGCCTGCCGCGCACTACCGAGAGGATGTCGACGTTTGCTGCCTTCAAGATCCCCAAGGTGCTCAACGAGCCCAACGTGAGTCGCCTCTCCCACTTGCCTTACGGTACAACACGCTGACCTGACCCCGCAGCACCACTATGCCAAGGGCTCCGCGCAGAGGGAGGGCCTGACAGCTGCTCTCGACAGCTTCAACAGCCAGATCCCGCTCGAGGTGCCGATTGTCGTCGGCGGCAAGGAGGTACGTCTCCCAGACCCTCACCCATCAGACACCCCTAACCCTTCGCCCCCAAGATCAAGACAGGCTCGACCGGCCGCCAGGCCAACCCCGCCGACCACAAGACGACCGTGGCTACATACCACAAGGCGTCCCCCGCCGACGTCTCCAAGGCCATTGACGCCGCCCTCTCAGCCAAGGCCGACTGGGAGTCGCTCCCCTTTGCCGACCGCGCCGCAGTCTTCCTCAAGGCGGCCGACCTCATTGCCACCAAGTACCGCTACGACATCATGGCCGCCACCATGGCTGGCCAGGGCAAGAACGCATGGCAGGCCGAGATTGACGCCGCCGCCGAGCTCGTCGACTTCCTCCGCTTCAACGTGCAATACGCCGAGGAGCTGTACGCCCAGCAGCCACCTCACAACTCTGCTGGCGTCTGGAACCGCGTCGAGTACCGCGCCCTCGAGGGCTTCGTCTACGCCGTCAGCCCCTTCAACTTCACCGCCATTGCCGGCAACCTGCCTGGCGCCCCCGCTCTGCTGGGCAACGTCGTTGTGTGGAAGCCTAGCGACTCGGCTATTGCCTCCAACTGGCTGCTTTACAACATCCTTCTCGAGGCCGGTCTGCCGCGCAACGTCATCCAGTTTGTGCCCGGCGACCCTGTGGAGGTCACGCGCGTCGCCTTGGCCCACAAGAGCTTCGCCGCCCTGCACTACACCGGCAGCACCGCCGTCTTCCGCAAGCTGTACGGCGCCATTGGCGAAGGTGTAGCCGAGGGCCGCTACCGTTCGTACCCGCGCATTGTCGGCGAGACGGGCGGCAAGAACTTCCACCTGCTCCACCCCTCGGCCGATGTCGATAATGCCGCGATCCAGACGGTGCGTGGCGCCTTTGAGTACCAGGGCCAAAAGTGCAGCGCCACCAGCCGTGTCTACGTCCCTCAGTCGCTGTGGCCGCGCTTCAGCGAGCGTGTCACCGCCGAGGTCGGCAAACTGCGCCAGGGCAACCCCATCGACCACTCCAACTTCTTGGGCCCTGTTATCCACGAGGCCTCGTTCAAGAAGCTCTCGGGCGTCATTGACGACGCCAAGAACGACTCGTCCCTCGAGCTCATCGCCGGTGGCTCCCACGACGGGTCCAAGGGCTACTTCATCCGCCCGACCGTCTACCGCACGACGGACCCGAACCACAAGCTGCTGAGCACTGAGCTCTTCGGCCCCGTGGTGGTGGCATACGTGTACGACGACGCCGCAGACCCTGCCCAGGCCTTTGCCGACGCATGCGACCTGGTCGACACGACGGGCGAGTACGCTCTGACAGGCTCCGTGTTCGCGACAGACCGCGCAGCGGTGCGCTTCGCCGAGGAACGGCTGCGCGACTCTGCCGGCAACTTCTACATCAACTGCAAGAGCACAGGTGCCGTCGTCGGCCAGCAGCCTTTCGGTGGTGGTCGCGCCAGCGGCACCAACGACAAGGCTGGCAGCGCCAACCTGCTGAGCCGCTTCGTGAGCATGCGCAGCATCAAGGAGGAGTTCGTGGCGACCACCAAGGTCGAGTATCCCAGCAACGAGGTGTAGGGAGAACATGGGCACTGGTATGACTGGGCATATGGGATGACTGGGCATATGGGATGGCGTTTGGGACAGGTATGATCCAAGGACTACCTAGATTGATTAATTGATTCACCTTGCTACCTTCCAACTCACATTCGGTGAAACGTCAAGTTCGACTTCCCCGGACACAACATTCCTCGTGGACTTCATTTGAGACCACACCAGGCATCAACAAGTATCGCTTGACGTATCCCAAGGCTTGTCGTCGCTGTCGGCCAACAGATGATAGGCTCCTCTGCCGTGCCAGGACCTCATCGGTTCTTCATTGCGCGAGATCCGCGTGCTCAACAACCACGCTATCACCAGCTCCCGGCCGGGCGTCAGCAGTTGTCACGGCCAGCGTCCACTACTCCAGGCACATAGATGCTATTATTATTCTACGGGGACGCACATGGTTCAGGGCACGATCAAGTCGGAAAGAACATATGTAGTGACCGGTAAATATGAACAAATCAGGCACGATGTCACTAATAATACCTATGTCGCGACTTTTGTCACTTCAACTGATTTAGTAGGCTCTTCCAAAATAATTAACATAGCGAACATTTGATACCGACTGGGTGATTCGTGTCTTTCTACCAGCCACTACAGCGTTTGATTCATACGCTGTTACTACATGCCATTACATCCTACTGCTTGCTTCCTCCTGTTCTTCCCACCCCCACCAGTTCATACCGCAACGGGGGCAGCACTCTAGTCTGGGCGACCACCAAACCAGAATCCCAATCAGGGCGAAAAAGAGGCACAAATAGGCTACAACAAAGCCAAAAATTGCCCACAGAATACTTTGCTATAGTCCGAGACTGTCGCTCAGTCCACAGAGTTGTTGAGTAATGCCGAATTGTATGAAACGGCCGACGCAGCTCATGATAACTGCGAGCGTGCAAAGGACCGAGACGCGCACAATTGTGAGAGGGCGGAGGCAGACCATGGTGGTTGGCTGGACTGAGTGCGGTAGGTTCTTGACTTGTGCTGCCTAAGATACAAGATTAGAGAAGACTGGCTGCAGGGAGAGGTGGAAGACTAACTCTGGGTTTTTTGCCTTGTGTGAGGGATGGGACGCACAGTGATGTCGAAGTGGATGCACGACTGTGTGATGTTGGATGCACGACTGTGTGGTGTTGGACGTACGCGTGTGTGGTGTTGGTGTATGGTATTAGGGAGAAACAAGATGTTAAGGTTGGGAGACGGCGACAAGTTATAATGTTGATGTTCGGGAGGTTGTTCAAGTTGGTCGTTCAAGTTGCGAGGAACTCTGTTGTGCTACCCGGGCAGTTTGGGGGTTGGGCCGGGCTGTATGATGCAGAGGAAGGAAATGCGGTAGGTGCTGCCGGTTAGGTGCTTCTTTCCTCCCGATTACTTTATCGTGTGGTAACTAAGGTACCTCGTTCATCTGAGCGTTGATCAAGCCTCAGATCGGAGAAGGCGTCTGAAGTGGCCGATGGGCTGCCTCATTAGCTCCAAGAATGTGTGGATTTTGACGGCAAATTCAAGCACATATCGTGGAGCCGACGAAGATCTACCGAGGCAGATGCAAGCCGATTTTGAAGGTGATGTCGCATACTCCGGGTTTGCGCTGCAGTTCTCTACCTTGTGAGTGGAATATAGGATGATGAGAATGGTCAGATAAGCCTGCCTTGCCATCCTCGACGATTCAAAGTGAACGCAAACGCTCATCGGATTTGTTGGTGTATTCGTGTCACGTAGGACCACATGTCAGGGGATATTCGAGAGGATCAACCAGGACCCAGATCTGAGTCTTTCCCATCGGACAGCTCCAATGATGCGTCAAGACGATGCTGTTCTTACTGAAGACTTCGGTCTTCTCGAAGCGCTCTGATAGCTTCGTCTAGCTCTGGGAGAGACTGGGTGCGAGCATACCGATGGTACAAGCACCGAGCCAGGATGTCCAGCATCTCGGAGCTCGCAAGTCTCTGCCTCCTGCTGTACTGTTGGATCGTGCAGCTACGCCGCGGCCATGACAGGCTCTTCCTATGTCGCGCATTCATCAGGAGTAGCTTACACCGACCAATCTCATCTCCGCAAAGTCCGCAGTCCGCATTTCTCCGCTCATTGTCGCCAAGCGCCGTGTTCTGTCCGCTGGCAGGATCCCGAGCCTTCGAAATCCGGCAGTCCTCAAGGTTCTTACCACCCTGGCCTGTGGCTGCCCAGACCGTGGTGGCCGCATCTTGCTCGACTGTCCAAGGGGTACTCGCCCTTCCAAGATGATGTTATCATGTTGGCCTCGGCCGAACAATGGGCAATGAAGGATAGGAGCACAGCGCGAACGCGAAATGCAGGCAGAGGATAGAAGTGCCAAGTACAATCTCTGGGATCCCATTGCACCCACCTCAACTGCTGATGGTGCCGCATCATAGGTGGACGACAAAAGGTGCACAGCTCGAACGTAGACCGGTTGGCAGGCACCCAAAATCACGCGCGACCAGTGTAGTTGCGTGTCTGTTCTTGAGAGAACCCGCGTACTTTGCGGTTTGAAGTCGTAGATGAAAAAAAAAATCATCGTGGGCTGCGGCTCGCTGTTGAAATTCGAGTGATTGGTGAAGGAGATGAACAGCATCTCGCCGGGTCGAAGGTGAGTGGGAAACGGTCGCTTCTTAGCAAATTCGGGACCCACATTGAGCTGCTTTACTTTAATTCCAGAGATCTGGGCCCGGGGCTATAGGTCAAAGTCCGCTCGGAGATTCAATTCACGAGTCAGTGTAAGTAAATGCAATGGAATAATCAAGCCGTCTTTATGTCAATGCTTGGAAATAGGAGTTTTCATGGGAAGGACCTTGATTCATCGATGTCAACAAGTGTACCACAAGATGTTCTATTAGTATTCACTTCACACCCATCATATTGAGTTATAAGCTGCACTCACCACAATCCAGTCAACCTCTCTCAACTTTGTCTAGAACAGCATCAACAGTTCGAAACATTGCCTCCGTAACATCTTTCGCCATGCGATTCTCTACACGTCTCAGTTTTTCAATGGGAGCCCTAGCCTGCATCGGCACTGCTGCTGCTGCTAGTTGCCCTGGACAGACCGCACCCTACTGTCCACCCCGGCCTGCCACCTCCGACGAGCAGCGACTTATCTTCAACGAGTTTATACAAGTCTTCTATCTCGAAAGAAACGCCTCCAAGGCCCTGCTTAGCCACGTGCCTGAGGACTACATCCAGCACAATCCCCACGCGCTTTCCGGCAGACAGAACACGATCGACGTTCTAGAGCCCCTTCTCTCATCGGAGGCGAATAATTTCACCATCCTACGTCAAGCATTCACCGACAACATTGCTTTCGCTCATATCCGCCTGGACGTGGAAGGCGCCGAGCCATCTGCGGTTGTGGACGTCTACAGGCTCAACGGAACATGCATAATGGAGCATTGGGACGTGATCCAGCAGAGGGATCCTAATTCAGTCAACCCCCTGGCTCTCTTCTGAAATATTGGCAAAATTCTGTCACGGATTGAAGATTCGGGCCGTGTATGTTGAAGTTGGTACTTGGTAGACAATATAGTACCCTTGGCGCTTGCGTTAGGTGTTCTGCATCTGACAATCAGTGATTTAATCCGGATGCCTGCCCAGCAATGTGCTGACCAGAGTTGTTGCCGTTGAAATAGGCCACAATCACGGCTATACATCAAGCGCGACAATAGAGAGGACGAAATTGGTTATGAGGATAACTGCGTTGGTGTTTGTTCCTCAGCCCCTCGCGGAGGGATCGCCTCCACTGCGACTCCAGGATACACCAGACTGCCGAGACAGCACCGTACCTACAGGCAATGGCATTGCCCAGCGTCGAGAAGGGAGAGCTCTGTGGGTGAACCCGGAGGGATGAATGGTTCGGTAGGGAGCCAAGAGCTGACACTGGCGTTGACGATGCGAGGAAGCAGGCTGGCATCTCGAAACGAGGATCATGGTGGCGACCGCGGGGATTGGGTTAGTTTTGATGATACCACATCTGCCTCGATGCATGGATGGAAAGGAGGTAGGCTCGCGCAGCCCACGTTATTGCTGTCGCAGCCTGCAAAGATGCGGATCTTTATACTCGGGTGATTTCCACGTCAGTGAGTAAATTCTACCTAGTGAATTGCCTGTTGACTGTTGCGGTCGGTTGACTGTTGCGGTCGAGTGACTGCAGCGACTGATCGATTATCTTGACCCGGATTTCCGCAGGCTGCGGTACATAGAGTAGCAATAACATGGGCTGCGCGAGCGCCTCATAGCAAGACAAGGTTGAATTTGTACACTCGTGAAGAGATTGAATGGTGTAGTAGTGAATTCTGGGAGTCAGATGTGATGGTACCTCGTGTTCTGAGCATGCCGTACTACAAACTCAGGTACGAGGAATACATTCGTCTTCGACAGGAACTATCCAGGAACGTTCCAGGAACGTTCCAGCGACGTTGCTGAGATATCTGCCTACATTAGCGTGAGCTGATTGCTGGTATCAAAAGTGGACCACTGCCGAGACAATCTCCTCTTGGCACTGAATTGGGACGATGGCCCGCACCACCGCCTCACTCACGCATCACCACTTTCCCCTCTCCACCGCGATGCCTCCCACACGCGACCACTTCTGCGACTCACTCCCCAGACACGACGATCTCTCTCACAGCCCACGTGAGGCATCTGCCTCTTGGCCCTGGCTAAGCAATTCCTCCAGAATACCCCCGTGCCTTTGCGTGCCTGCCCCGGCTGAACCATGACTAGCACCAAAGCACACCGCACATCAATCGAACCCAAGCACACGCCCACGCCCCCCTCCTAGATCCAAGCTCGGCCAGTCTCCGTCCAAGATTCGGAGCACGAGGGCATGGCGTCGTTCGCGAAAGGGATCCCGTCGGGAGCGGGCGCCCAGAGAGGCAATGGCAGATGCCCATGTGGTCGAATTCGTCTCTCTGATTGGTTGACCCCGGCTGCGCCCGCGAAGCTGCCTTCCTGCCCTTTTCTTTGCGCAGGCTCCCGCGGCCGGCGTGCTGATTGGTTGCCCCCGGCCTCCCGAAACCTGGGTCTTTCCTCGTCCCTGGTCGAAGTCGCGTGCCTCCCTCCCCCGAATTTGATGGTCTGGTCCGGGTCCAGTGTCCCTTCCCCTCGACTGCGCCTGCTCGTGCTTGTCCGGACCCTTGATACCCAGTCCTCTAGGGCGCGTGCTCGCTGTGTCGATCTCCCTGAAGGACCCCGGGAGGTCGAGGTACATGTGCCGAGACCTGAGGTACCTCTGGACACCACGGGGGCATCATGAGCAGAAGATTCCAAGACTCATGCTTCTTGTCTTTCAAGTGATGGACTCAGATGCTTGGAGAGTCTAGAAGCTATCTGGAAGTTGACTTCCATCAACTCCTCTGAGCATCGCTCTGATCTTTCCCTCCGTCATGGCCACTAATACTTGCCGCTCCTTGGTATTTGAAGGTGCCACCAGGTACCTAGCCTGAGACGTTGATCCCCGCGCAAGTATCTCGTGTCCGTGTCCATGTACAGTCCCTCCCTCGTGCCTCCCCGTTCATAGCTCGACCACCTCCTTCCTACTCGTGCCTCCCGCCTCAAGGACCTGACTTCTCTTTCTGGTCTGGCCTGGTCTCGTCCCCTCTACCTCACACTCTTTATCCCTTCTTTTCCTTCAACACTCCTGCTTCCCCCGACCCGACCATGAACGCATCGCAAACACCAGCACCAGCTCTTCCTCTCTCATCCACCACATAGCAAAAGACGCCATCCCCGGCGCGCTCGTCATCGTCTTGCCGCCCCGTCAAGTCTCGCCCGCCCGCTTGTTGGCTGCGCCACCGAGCGCTTGCGGTGTCAGATTACCTACATCACATCGACGGCATCTGACAGGCGCCGGCAGAATCCCGACCCTGGACTGCCTCTCCATCTTCTTCCACGTCGACATCCCCAAGAGCACAGCCCGGATCTTGCTTCCCCCCTATCCACAATGCCCCGACCTACACTCCCACCGACGCCGGCGTCGTCCACCGACATCAAAGGAAAGGATGGCGGCCAGACGCTGGGACAGCTCCAGCTTTCTTTCGAACTCCCACCGCCAGCTATCGCCCAGGACCCCTCCCAGGTGTCGCCCTCGGATACACACACATCGCCCAAATCCTACCCCATGCAGGCATCCGAGGCCGTCAAGGCCCGTCGCCGCGCCTCTTCCACCGCCCAAAAACCCGCCAGCGACGCATTCGCCCTGCCACCGCCCCCTACCCGCTCCCGCAAGATCATCCAGATGAAGCCGCGCCCCTCTCAGCAGGACGACGTCGCCGATGCCCCCGAAGCTGGCCCATCGTCATCGGCCAAGGCCACCTCCGTCGCCGGCAAGGGGCCAGTAACGACGCCTGCCTCCAAGGAGCCCGCCGCCAAGAAGAAGCAGCCCTCGGCCACGAGTGCCGCGGGTCGCAAGATTGCCAGGAAGACCGCCCACAGTCTCATCGAGCGTCGCCGGAGATCAAAGATGAACGAGGAGTTTGCCGTCCTCAAGGATATGATCCCCGCTTGCACCGGCGAGATGCACAAGCTCGCCATCCTCCAGGTTCGTGCACCTCCACTATTGACACGTCCGACTTTCTAACAATCTCAGGCCTCAATCGAATACGTGCGATATCTGGAAGACTGCGTCACCAAGCTCAAAGCCCAGCGCGACGTCGCGTTAGAGGCGGCCCCCACGGACTCGGGCCTGCAGACCCCGTCCGGCCGGGACCCATGGGGCTCCATCCCCCAGTTTCACCCCTCCTATCAGCAGGATCCCGACGTCGAGATGACCGGATCCGAGGCTCCTTCGCCCACGTTCACAGCTGAGCCCTCACACCAGCCCTCAGTCTCGCCGGCTCTTCTCTCAGAAGACGCCAGGAATCGCCACAACTCATACTCATCCGCCTCCACAGATCAGAGGCACTACAGCTACAGCTCGGCCACCACGTCACCAGCCTTTGGCCCTCAA